>OX422223.1:429868612-430307386 GCA_949130495.1 Sambucus nigra
GAGTATGACGATAATTTGCAAAAATCACACTTAGACTTAAAAACAGGCCGTTAAAGGGTGAAAACCCAAACCAGCTCCCAAACAACCCCGTAGGAGGCACGAATACCTCGCACGGGACCAATGTAACTTGTAAGAAATGACAGCGTAGTCCCGGGTCTCCCGGTTTGAGAGTGTGCCGATAATTTGCATAAATAACACTTAGACTTAAAAACATGTCGTTAAAGTGTGAAAATCCAAACGAGCCCCCAATCGATCCCGTAGGAGGCACGAACACCTCTCACGGGACCAATGTAACTTGTAGGAACTGACCGCGTAGTCCCGGGTCTCCTGGATTGAGAGTATGACGATAATTTGCAAAAATCACACTTAGACTTAAAAACAAGCCATTAAAGGGTGAAAACCCAATCCAGCCCCCAAACGACCCCGTAGGAGGCACGAACACCTCGCACGAGACTAATTTAACTTATAGGAATTGACCGCGTAGTCCCGGGTCTCCCGATCTGAGAGTATGACGATAATTTGCAAAAATCACACTTTGACTTAAAAACTTTCCGTTAAAGGGTGAAAACCCAAACCAGCCCCCAAACGGACCCGTACGAGGCACGAACATCTCGCACGGGAGCAATGTAACTTGTAGGAACTGACCGCCTAGTCCCGGGTCTCTAGGTTTAAGAGTATGACGATAGTTTACAAGAATCACACTTAGACTTAAAAACACGCCGTTAAAGGGTGAAAGCCCAATCCAACCCCCAAACGACCCCGTAGGAGGCACGAACACCTCGTACGGGACCAGTGTAACTTGTAGGAACTAACCACGTCATCCCGGTTCTCTCAGTTTGAGAGTATTATGATCACTTGCAAAAATTACACTCCGTAGGAGGCACGAACACATCGCACGGGACCAATGTAACTTGTAGGAACTAACCGTGTAGTCCCGAGTCTCCCAGATTGAGCGTATGACGGTAATTTATAAAAATCACACTTATACTTAAAAACAAGCCGTTAAAGGGTGAAAACCCAATCCAGCCCCCAAACGACCCCGTAGGAGGCACGAAAACCTAGCACGGGACTAATGTAACTAGTAGAAACTGACTGCGTAGTCCCCGATCTCCCGGTTTGAGAGTATGAGTATAATTTGCAAAAATCACACTTAGACTTAAAAACATGCCGTTAAACGGTGAAAACCCAAACTAGCCCCCAAATGGCCCCGTAGGAGGCATGAACACCTCGTACGGGAGCAATGTAACTAGTAGGAACTGACCGCGTAGTCCCGGGTCTCATGGTTTGAGAGTATGATGGTAATTTGCAAAAATCACACTTAGACTTAAAAATAAATCGTTAAATGGTGAAAACCCAAACCAGCCCCCAAACAACCTCGTAGGAGGCACGAACACCTGCACAAAACTAATGTAACTTGTAGGAACTGACCGCGTAGTCCCGAGTCTCCCGGTTTGAGAGTATGATGATAATTTACAAAAATCACACTTCGACTTAAAAACATGCCGTTAAAGCGTGAAAACCCAAACCAGCCCCCAAACGACACCGTGGGAGGCACGAACACCTCACACGGGAGCAATGTAACTTGTAGGAACTGACAGCGTAGTCCCGGGTCTCCCGATTTGAGAGTATGATGATAATTTGCAAAAATTACAATTAGACTTAAAAACAAGTCGTTAAAGGGTGAAAACCCAATCTAGCCCCCAAACGACCCCGTAGGAGGCACAAACACCTCGCACGGGACTAATGTAACTTGTAGAAACTGACCGTGTAGTCCCCGATCTCCCGATTTGAGAGTACGACGATAATTTGCAAAAATTACACTTAGACTTAAAAACATGTCGTTAAACGGTGAAAACCCAAACTAGCCCCCAAATGGCCCCGTAGGGGGCACGAACACCTGGCACGGGAGCAATGTAACTTGTAGGAACTGACCGCGTAGTCCCGGATCTCCCAATTTGAGAGTATGACGATATTTTGCAAAAATCACACTTAGACTTAAAAACAGGTCGTTAAAGGGTGAAAACCCAAAACCAGCACCCAAACGGATCCGTAGGAGGTACGAACACCTCTCACGGGACCAATGTAACATGTAGGAACTGACCGCCTAGTCCCGGGTCTCTAGGTTTAAGAGTATGACGATAGTTTACAAGAATCACACTTAGACTTAAAAACACGCCGTTAAAGGGTGAAAGCCCAATCCAGCCCCCAAACGACCCCGTAGGAGGCACGAACACCTCGTACGGGACCAGTGTAACTTGTAGGAACTAACCACGTCGTCCCGGTTCTCTCAGTTTGAGAGTATTATGATCACTTGCAAAAATTAAACTCCGTAGGAGGCACGAACACATCGCACGGGACCAATGTAACTTGTAGGAACTAACCGTGTAGTCCCGAGTCTCCCAGATTGAGCGTATGACGGTAATTTATAAAAATCACACTTATACTTAAAAACAAGCCGTTAAAGGGTGAAAACCCAATCCAGCCCCCAAACGACCCCGTAGGAGGCACGAAAACCTAGCACGGGACTAATGTAACTAGTAGAAACTGACTGCGTAGTCCCCGATCTCCCGGTTTGAGAGTATGAGTATAATTTGCAAAAATCATACTTAGACTTAAAAACATGCCGTTAAACGGTGAAAACCCAAACTAGCCCCCAAATGGCCCCGTAGGAGGCATGAACACCTCGTACGGGAGCAATGTAACTAGTAGGAACTGACCGCGTAGTCCCGGGTCTCCTGGTTTGAGAGTATGATGGTAATTTGCAAAAATCACACTTAGACTTAAAAATAAATCGTTAAATGGTGAAAACCCAAACCAGCACCCAAATAACCTCGTAGGAGGCACGAACACCTCGTACAAAACTAATGTAACTTGTAGGAACTGACCGCGTAGTCCCGAGTCTCCCGGTTTGAGAGTATGATGATAATTTACAAAAATCACACTTCGACTTAAAAACATGCCGTTAAAGCGTGAAAACCCAAACCAGCCCCCAAACGACACCGTAGGAGGCACGAACACATCGCACGGGACCAATGTAACTTGTAGGAACTAACCGTGTAGTCCCGAGTCTCCCAGATTGAGCGTATGACGGTAATTTATAAAAATCACACTTATACTTAAAAACAAGCCGTTAAAGGGTGAAAACCCAATCCAGCCCCCAAACGACCCCGTAGGAGGCACGAAAACCTAGCACGGGACTAATGTAACTAGTAGAAACTGACTGCGTAGTCCCCGATCTCCCGGTTTGAGAGTATGAGTATAATTTGCAAAAATCACACTTAGACTTAAAAACATGCCGTTAAACGGTGAAAACCCAAACTAGCCCCCAAATGGCCCCGTAGGAGGCATGAACACCTCGTACGGGAGCAATGTAACTAGTAGGAACTGACCGCGTAGTCCCGGGTCTCCTGGTTTGAGAGTATGATGGTAATTTGCAAAAATCACACTTAGACTTAAAAATAAATCGTTAAATGGTGAAAACCCAAACCAGCCCCCAAACAACCTCGTAGGAGGCACGAACACCTCGCACAAAACTAATGTAACTTGTAAGAACTGACCGCGTAGTCCCGAGTCTCCCGGTTTGAGAGTATGATGATAATTTACAAAAATCACACTTCGACTTAAAAACATGCCGTTAAAGCGTGAAAACCCAAACCAGCCCCCAAACGACACCGTGGGAGGCACGAACACCTCACACGGGACCAATGTAACTTATAGGAACTGACCGCGTAGTCCCTAGTCTCCCAGTTTTAGAGTCTGACGATAATTAGCAAAAATCAAACTTTGACATAAAAACTTGCCGTTAAAGGTGAAAACCCAATCCAACCCCCAAACGACCCCGTAAGACGCACGAACTCCTCGCACGGGACTAATGTAACTTGTAGAAACTAACCGCGTAGTCCCCGATCTCCCGGATTGAGAGTATGACGATAATTTGCAAAAATCACACTTAGACTTAAAAACATGCCGTTAAACGGTCAAAACCCAAGCTAGCCCCCAAACGGCCCCGTAGGAGGCACGAACACCTCGCATGGGAGCAATGTAACTTGTAGGTACTGACCGCGTAGTCCCGAGTCTCCCGGTTTGACTGTATGACGATAATTTGTAAAAATCACACTTAGACTTAAAAACAAGTTGTTAAATGGTGAAAACCCAAATCAGCCCCCAAACGACCCCGTAGGAGGCATGGACACCTCGAACGGGACAAATGTAACTTGTAGGGAGTGACCGAATAGTCCCGGGTCTCCCAGTTTGAGAGTATGACGACAATTTGCAAATATCACACATAGACTTAAAAACAGGTCGTTAAAGGGTGAAACCCCAAACAAGCCCCCACACAACCCCGTAGGAGGCACGAACACCTCGTACGGGACCAGTGTTACTTATAGGAACTAACCACGTCGTCCCGGTTCTCTCGATATGAGAGTATGATGATAACTTGCAAAAACCACACTCAAACTTGAAAATAAGCCGTTAAAGGGTGAAAACCCAAACAAACCCCCTAACGACCCCGTAGGAGGCACGAACACCTCGCACGGGACCAATGTAACTTGTAGGAACTGACCATGTAGTCCCGGGTCTCCCGGTTTGAGTGTATGACGATTATTTTCAAAAATCACACTCAGACTTAAAAACAGGCCGTTAAAGGGTGAAAACCCAAACCAGCTCCCAAACAACCCAGTAGGAGGCACGAACACCTCGCACGGGACCAATGTAACTTGTAAGAACTCACCGCGTAGTCTCGGGTCTCCCGATTTGAGAGTATCAAAATAATTTGCATAAATGACACTTAGACTTAAAAACAAGCCGTTAAAGGGTGAAAACCCAAACCATCCCCCAAACGACCCCGTAGGAGGCACGTACACCTCTCATGGGACCAATGTAAATTGTAGGAACTGACCGCGTAGTCCCGAGTCTCCCGAATTGAGAGTATGACGATAATTTGCAAAAATCACACTTAAACTTAAAACAAGCCGTTAAAGGGTGAAAACCCAATCCAGCCCCCAAACGACCCCGTAGTAGGCACGAACACCTCTCATGGGACCAATGTAACTTGTAGGAACTAACCGCGTAGTCCCGGGTCTCCCGGATTGAGTGTATGACGATAATTTACAAAAATCACTCTTAGACTTAAAAACAAGCCATTAAAGGGTGAAAACCCAATCCAGCCCCCAAACGACCCCGTATGAGGCACGAACACCACGTACGAGACTAATGTAACTTTTAGGAACTGACCGCGTAGTCCCGGGTCTCCCGGTCTGAGAGTATGACTATAATTTGCAAAAATCACACTTTGACTTAAGAACTTGCCGTTAAAGGGTGAAAACCCGAACCAACCCCCAAACGGACCCGTATGAGGCACGAACACCTCGCACGGGAGCAATGTAACTTGTACGAACTGACCGCCTAGTCCCGGGTCTCCCGGTTTAACAGTATGACGATAGTTTACAAGAATCACACTTAGACTTAAAAATAATCCGTTAACGGGTGAAAACCCAATCCAGCCCCCAAACGACCCTGTAGGAGGAACGAAAACCTCGCGTGGGACTAATGTAACTTGTAGGATCTGACCGCGTAGTCCCGGGTCTCTCGGCTTAAGAGTATGATGATAATTTGTAAAAATCACAATTAGACTTAAAAATATGCCATTAAAGGGTGAAAACCCAATCCAGTCCCCAAACGTCCCCGTAGAAGGCACAGACACCTCACACGAGACTAATGTAAATTGTAGAAACTGACCGCGTAGTCCCCGATCTCTCGATTTGAGAGTATGACGATAATTTACAAAAATCACACTTAGACTTAAAAATATGCCGTTAAACGGTGAAAACCCAAACCAGCCCCCAAACGGCCCAGTAGGAGGCACGAATACCTCGCACGGGAGTAAGGTAACTTGTAGGAACTGACCGCGTAGTCTCGAGTCTCCCGGTTTGACAGTATGATGATAATTTGTAAAAGTCACACTTAGACTTAAAAATAAGCTGTTAAATGGTGAAAACCCAACTCAGCCCCCAAACGACCCCGTAGGAGGCATGAACACCTCGCACGGGACTAATGTAACTTATAGGAACTGACCCCGTAGACCTGGGTCTCCCGGCTTGAGAGTATGATGATATTATATAAAAATCACACTTAGACTTAAAAATAGGCCGTTAAAGGGTGAAAACAAAAAACCAGCACCCAAATGGATCCGTAGGAGGCACGAACACCTCGTACGGGACCAATGTAACATGTTGGAACTGACCGCGTAGTCCCGACTCTCTCGGTTTGAGAGTATGACGATAATTTCTAAAAATCACACTTAGACTTAGAAACAACCCGTTAGAGGGTGAAAACCGAAACCAACCCCCAAACGACCCCGTAGGAGGCACGAATACCTCGCACGGGACCAATGTAACTTATAGAAACTGATCGCGTAGTCCTGGGTCTCTCGGTTCGAGAGTATGATGATAATTTGAAAAAATCACACTTAGACTTAAAAACATGTCGTTAAAAGGTGAAAACCCAAACCAGTGCCCAAACGGCCCCGTAGGAGACACGAACATCTCGCACGGGGCCAATGTAACTTGTACGAACTGATCGCGTAGTCCCGGGTCTCCCTGTTTAAGAGTATGATGATAATTTGCATAAATCACACTTAGACTTAAAAATAAGCCGCTAAAGGGTGAAAACCCAAACCAGCACCCAAACGACCCCGTGGGAGGCACGAACACCTCGAACGGGACGAATGTAACCTATAGAAACTGACCGCGTAGTCCCCGATCTCCCGGTTTGAGAGTATTACGATAATTTACAAAAATCACACTTAGACTTAACAACAAGTCGTTAAAGGGTGAAAACCCAAACTAGCTCCCAAACAACCCCGTAGGAGGCACGAACACCTCGCTCGGGACCAATGTAACTTGTAGGAACTGACCGCGCAGTCCCGGGTCTCCCGATTTGAGAGTGTGACGATAATTTACAAAAATCACACTTAGACTTAAAAACAGGCCTTTAAAGGGTGAAAACCCAAACTATCCCCCAAACGGCCTCATCGGAGGCACAACACCTCGCACGGGAGCAATGTAACTTGTAGGAACTGACCGCGTAGACCCGGGTCTCCCGGTTTGAGAGGATGAAGACATTTTGCAAAAATCACACTTAGACTCAAAAACAGGTCGTTAAAGGGTGAAAACCCAAACCAGCCCCCAAACGACCCCGTAGGAGGCACGAACACCTCTCACGGATCCAATGTAACTTGTAAGAACTGACCGCGTAGTCCTGGGTCACCCGGATTGATAGTATGACGACAATTTGAAAAAATCACACTTTGACTTAAAAACAAGCCGTTAAAGTGTGAAAACCCAATCCAGCCCCAAACGACCCCGTAGGACGTATGAACACCTCGCACGGGACCACTGTAACTTGTAGGAACTGATCGCGTAGTCCCGGATCTCCCGATTTGATAGTATGATGTTAATTTGCAAAAATAACACTTTTAGTTAAAAACTTGCCGTTAAAGGGTGAAAACCCAAACCAGCACCCAAACGGACCCGTAGGAGGCACGAACATCTCGCACGGGAGCAATGTAACTGGTAATAAGTGACCGCGTAGTCCCGGGTCTTCCGGTTAAAGAGTATGACGATAATTTGCAAAAATCACACTTAGACTTAAAAACAAGCCGTTAAAGGGTGAAAACCCAATCCAGCCCCCAAACGACCCCGTAAGAGGCAAGAACACCTCGCACGGGACTAATGTAACTTTTAGGAACTGACCGCGTAGTCCCGGGTCTCCCGGTTTGAGAGTATGATCATAATTTGCAAAAATCACACTTTGACTTAAAACCATGCCGTTAAAGGGTGAAAACCCAAACCAGCCCTCAGACGGCCCCGTGGGTGGCACGAACACCTCGCAGGGGAGCAATGTAACTTGTAGGAACTAACCGCGTAGTCCCATGTCTCCCGGTTTGACAGTATGACGATAAATTGTAAAAATCACATTTAGACTTAAAAATATGCTGTTAATTGGTGAAAACCAAATCCATCTCCCAAACGACACCGTAGGAGGCACGAACACCTCGCACGGAAGCAATCTAACTTGTAGGAACTGATCGCGTAGTCCCGGGTCTGCCGGTTTGATAGTATGAGGATAATTTGCAAAAATCACACTTAGACATAACAATAAGCCGTTAAAGGGTGAAAACCCAAACTAGCCCCCAAACAACCCCATAGGAGGCACGAACACCTCGCACGGGACCAATGTAACTGCTAGGAACTGACTGCGTAGTCCCGAGTCTCCCGGTTTGAGAGTATGATGATAATTTACAAAAATCACACTTAGACTTAAAAACAGGCCGTTAAAGGGTGAAAACCCAAACAAACCCCCAAACGGCACCGTAGGAGGCACGAACACCTCGCACGGGACCAATGTAACTTGTAGGAACTGACCGCGTAGACCCGGGTCATCGGGTTTGAGAGTATGACGATGTTTTACAAAAATCACAATTAAACTTAAAAACAGGTCGTTAAAGGGTGAAAACCTAAATGGATCCGTAGGATTCACGAACACCTCGCACGGGACAAATGTAACATGTAGGAACTGACCGCGTAGTCCCGAGTTTCTCAATTTGAGAGTATGATGATAATTTGCAAAAATCACACTTAGACTTAGAAACAAGCCATTAGAGGGTGAAAATCGAAACCAACCCCCAAACGACCCCGTATGAGGCACGAACACCTCGCACGGGACGAATGTAACTTGTAGAAACTGATCGCGTAGTCCCAGGTCTCCCGGTTTGCGAGTATGACGATAAGTTGAAAAAATCATACTTAGACTTAAAAACAGGCCGTCAAAGGGTGAAAACCCAAACAAGCGCCCAAACGGCCCAGTAGGACGCACGAACACCTCGCACGGGACCAATGTAACTTGTTGGAACTGATCGCGTAGTCTCGGGTCTCCCGGTTTGAGATTACAATGATAATTTGCAAAAATCACACTCAAACTTGAAAACAAGCCGTCAAAGGGTGAAAACTCAAACCAACCCCCAAACGACCCCGTAGGAGGCACGAACACCTCGTACGGGACCAATGTAACTTGTAGGAACTGACCATGTAGTCTCGGGTCTCCCGGTTTGAGAGTATGATGATTATTTGCAATCTCCCAATTTGAGAGTATGACGATAATTTTCAAAAATCACACTTAGACTTAAAAACATGCCGTTAAAGGGTGAAAACCCAAACAAGCCCCCAAACGGCCCCTTAGGAGGCACGAAAACCTCGCAAGGGACCATTGTAACTTGTAAGAACTGATCGCGTAGTCCCGAGTCTCCCGGTTTGAAAGTATGACAATAATTTGCATAAATCACACTTAGACTTAAAAACAAGCCGTTAAAGGGTCAAAACCCAAACCCGCCCCCAAACGGCCCCGTAGGAGGCACGAACACCTCGCACGGGAGCAATGTAACTTGTAGGTACTGACCGCGTAGTCCCGAGTCTCCCGGTTTGACAGTATGACGATGATTTGCAAAAATCACACTTAGACTTAAAAACAAGCTGTTAAATGGTGAAAACCCAAATCAGCCCCCAAACGACCCCGTAGGAGGCACGAACACATCGCACGGGACCTATGTAACTTGTTGGAACCGACCGCATAGTCCCGAGTCTTTCGGTTTGAGAGTATGACGATAATTTATAAAAATCACACTTAGACTTAAAAATAGGCCGTTAAAGGATGAAAACCCAAACTAACCCCCAAACGGCCCCTAGGAAGCACGAACACCTCGTACGGGAACAATGTAACTTTTAGCAACTGATCGCGTAGTCCCGGGTCTCCCGGTTTGAGAGTGTGACGATATTTTTCAAAAATCACACTTAGACTTAAAAATAAGCCGTTAAAGGGTGAAAGCCCAAACCAACCCCCAAACGATCTCGTAGGAGGCACGAACACCTCGCACGGGACCAATATAACTTGTAGGAACTGACCACGTAGTCCCGGGTCTGCCGGTTTGAGTGTATGACTATTATTTACAAAAATCACACTTAGACTTAAAAAAAGGCCGTTAAAGGGTGAAAACCCAAACCAGCTCCCAAATAACCCCGTAGGAGGCACGGACACCTCGCACGGGACCAATGTAAGTTGTAAGAACTCACCGCGTAGTCCCGGGTCTCCCGGTTTGAGAGTATCACAATAATTTCATAAATGACACTTAGACTTAAAAACAAGCCGTTAAAGGGTTAAAACCAAAACCAGCCAACAAACGACCCCGTAGGAGGCACGTACACCTCTCATGGGGCCAATGTAACTTGTAGGAACTGACTGCATAGTCCCGAGTCTCCCGGATTGAGAGTATGATGATAATTTGCAAAAATCACACTTAAACTTAAAAACAAGCCGTTAAATGGTGAAAACCCAAATCAACCCCCAAACGACACCGTAGGAGGCATGAACACCTCGCACGGGACTAATGTAACTTTTAGGGAGTGACAACGTAGTCTCGGGTCTCCCGGTTTGAGAGTATGACGATAATTTGCAAAGATCACACATAGACTTAAAAACTGGTCGTTAAAGGGTGAAACCCTAAACAAGCCCTCAAACAACCCCGTAGCAGGTACGAACACCTCGCGCGGGACCAATGTAACTTATAGGAACTGACCACGTAGTCCCGGTTCTCTCGGTTTGAGACTATGACGATAATTTGCAAAAATTACACTTAGACTTAAAAACAAGCCGTTAAAGGGTGAAAACCCAATCCAGCCCCAAACGACCCCGTAGGAGGAACGAACACCTAGCACGGGACTAATGTAACTTGTAGGAACTAATCGCATAGTCTCGAGTCTCTCAGCTTGATAGTATGACGATATTATGCAAAAACCACACTTAGACTTAAAAACAGGCCGTTGAAGGGTGAAAACCCAAAACCAGGAGCCAAATGGTTCCGTAGAAGGCACGTACACCTCGCACAGGACCAATGTAACTTGAAGGAACTCACTGCGTAGTCCCGAGTCTCCCGAATTGAGAGTATGACGATAATTAGAAAAAATCACACTTAGACTTAAAAACAAGCCTTTTAGAGGGTGAAAATCGAAACCAGCCACCAAACGACCCCATAGGAAGCACGAAAACCACGCACGGGACCAATGTAACTTATAGAAACTGATCACGTAGTCCCGGGTCTCCCGATTTGAGAGTATGACGATAATTTGTAAAAATCACACTAAGACTTAAAAACATGCCGTGAAACGGTCAAAACCCAAACCAGCCCCCAAACGGCCACGTAGGAGTCACGAACACCTCGCACGGAAGAATTTTAACTTGTAGGAACTGACCGCGTTGTCCCGGGTCTACCAATTTGACAGTATGACGATAATTTGTAAAAATCACACTTAAACTTAAAAACAAGCTGTTAAATGGTGGAAACCCAAATGAGCCCCGAAACGACCCCGTAGGAGGCATGAACACCTCGCACGAGACTAATGTAACTTGTAGGAAGTGACCGCGTAGTCCTGAGTCTCCCGGTTTGAGAGTATGATGATAATTTGCAAAGATCACACGTAGACTTAAAAACAGGTCGTTAAAGGGCGAAACCCCAAACAAGCCCCAAAACAACCCCGTAGGAGGCAAGAACACCTCGCACGGGAGCAGTGTAACTTGTAGGAACTGACCGCGCTGTCCCGATTTTCTCGGTTTGAGAGTATGACGCTAATTTGCAAAAATCACACTCAAACATGAAAACAAGCCGTTAAAAGGTGAAAACCCAAACCAGCTCCCAAACGACCTTATAGGAGGCACGAACACCTCGTACGGGACCAATGTAACTTGTAGGAACTGATCGCGTAGTCTCGGGTCTCCCGACTTGAGAGTATGATGATAATTTGAAAAAATCACACTTAGACTTAGAAACAGGCCGTTAAAGGGTGAAAACCCAATCCAGCCCCCAAACGGCCCCGTAGGAGGCACGAACACCTTGCACGGGACCAATGTAACTTGTAGGAACTAACCGCGTAGTTTCGGGACTACTGGTATGAGAGCATGATGGTTATTTGCAAAGATCACACTTAGACTTGAAAACAGGCCGTTAAGGGGTGAAAACCCGAACCAGCTCCCAAACGACCCTGTAGGAGGTACGAACACCTTGCACGGGACCAATATAACTTGTAGGAACTGATAGCGTAGTCCCGGGTCTCCCGGTTTGAGAGTATGACTATAATTTGCAAAAATCACACTTAGACTTAAAAACATGCCGTTAAATGGTGAAAACCCAATCCAGCCCCCAAACGGCCCCGTAGGAGGCACGAACACCTCGCACGGGACCAATGTAACTTGTAAGAACTGGCTGCGTAGTCTCGAGTCTCCCGGCTTTAGAGTATGATGATATTTTGAAAAACCACACATTGACTTAAAACCAAGTCGTTGAAGGGTAAAACCCTAAAACCAGGACCCAAATGGTTCCATAGGAGGAACGAACACCTCGCACAGGACCAATGTAACTTGTAGGAACTGACAGCGTAGTCCCGAGTTTCCCGATTTGAGAGTATGATGATAATTTGTAAAAATCACACTTAGACTTAGAAATAAGCCGTTAGAGGGTGAAAATCGAAACCAACCCACAAACGACCTCATTGGCGACACGAACACCTCGTACGGGACCAATGTATCTTATAGAAACTTATCACGTAGTCCCGGGTCTCCCGATTTTGGAGTATGATGATAATTTGCAATTTCCCGATTTGAGAGTACGACGATAAAATTTGCGAAAATCACATTTAGACTTAAAAATAGGCCGTTAAAAGGAGAAAATCCAGAACCAGCGCCCAAACGGATCCGTACGAGGCACGGACACCTCGCACGGGACCAATGTAACTTGTAGGAAGTGACCGTGTAGTCCTGAGTCTCCCGGTTTGAGAGTATGATGATAACTTGCAAAAATCACACATAGACATAAAACTAAGCCGTTAAAGGGTGAAAACCCAAACCAACCCCAAACAACCCCATAGGAGGCACGAACGCCTCTCAGGGGACCAATGTAACTTATAGGAACTGACCGCGTTGTCTTGGGTATCCCAGATTGAGAGTATGACGATAATTTGCAAAAATCACACTTAGACTTAAAAACAAGCCGTTAAAGGGTGAAAACCAAATCCAGCCCCCAAACGACCCCGTAGTAGCCACGAACACCCCGCACGAGAGCAATGTAACTTGTAGGAGCTCACCGCGTCGTCCCGGGTCTCCCGGTTTGACAATATGTTGATAATTTGCAAAAATCACACTTAGACTTAAAAACATGCCGTTAAAGGGTGAAAACCCAAACCATCTCCCAAACGGCCCCGTAGGAGGCATAAACACCTCGCACGGGAGCAGTGTAACTTGTTGGAACTGATCGCGTGGGTCTCCCGGTTTGATAGTAAGACGATAATTTCCAAATATCACACTTAGACTAAACAACAAGCCGTTAATGGGTGAAAACCCAAACCAGCCCCCAAACGACCCCGTAGGAGGCACGAACACATCGCACGGGACCAATGTAACTTGTTGGAACCGACCGCATAGTCTCGGGTCTCCCGGTTTGAGAGTATGACGAAAATTTATAAAAATCACACTTAGACTTAAAAACAGGCCGTTAAAGGATGAAAATCCAAACTAACCCCCAAACGGCCCATAGGAGGCACGAACACCTCGCACGGGAACAATGTAACTTTTAGCAACTGATCACGTAGTCCCGGCACTCCCGGTTTGAGAGTATGATAATATTTTTCAAAAATCACACTTTGACTTAAAAATAAGCCGTTAAAGGGTGAAAACCCAAACCAGCCCCCAAACTATCCCGTAGGAGGCACGAACACCTCGCACGGGACCAATGTAACTTGTAGGAACTGACCACGTCGTCCTGGGTCTCCCGGTTTGAGAGTATGACGATTATTTGCAAAAATCACACTTAGACTTAAAAACAGGCCGTTAAAGGGTGGAAACCAAAAACCAGCACCCAAATGGATCCGTAGGAGGCACGAACACCTCGCACGGGACGAATGTAATATGTAGGAACTGATCGCATAGTCCCGAGTCTCTCGGTTTGAGAGTATGATGATAATTTGCAAAAATCACACTTACACTTATAAACAAGCCATTAGAGGGTGGAAACCGAAACCAGCCCCCAAACAACCCCGTAGGAGGAAGGAACACCTCGCACGGGACCAATGTAACTTGTAGAAACTGATCGCGTACTCCCGTGTCTCCCGGTTTGAGAGTATGATGATAATTTGCAATCCCCCAGTTTCAGAGTATGACGATAATTTGCAAAAATCACACTTAGACTTAAAAAGAGGTCGTTAAAGGGTGAAAACCCAAACTAGCGCCCAAATAGCCCCGTAGGAGACACGAACACCTCGCCCGGGACCAATGTAACTTTTAGGAACTGACCACGTAGTCCCGGATCTCTCGATTTGAGAGTATGACAATGATTTTCATAAATCACACTTAGACTTAATAACAAGCCGTTAAAAGGTGAAAACCCAAACCAGCTCCCAAACGACCCTGTAGGAGGCACTAACACCTCTCACGGGACCGATGTAACTTGTAGGAACTGACCGCGTAGTCTCGGGTCTCGCGAATTGAGAGTATAATGATAATTTGCGAAAACCACACTTAGACTTAAAAATAAGTCGTTAAAGGGTGAAAACCCAATCCAACCCCCAAACGACCCCGTAGGAGGCACGAACAACTCGCACGGGACTAATGTAACTTGTAGGAACTGACCACGTAGTCCAGGGTCTCCTTGTTTGACAGTATGACAGTAATTTGAAAAAATCACACTTTGACTTAAAAACTTGCCTTTAAAGGGTGAAAACCCAAACCAGCCCCAAACGGCCCTATAGGAGGCACGAACACCTCGCACGGGAGCAATGTAACTTGTAGGAACTGACCGCGTAGTCCCGGGTCTCCCGGTTTGACAGTATAACAGTAATTTGGAAAAATCACACTTAAACATAAAAATAGGCCGTTAAAGGGTGAAAACCCAAATCAGCCACCAAACGACCCCGGAGGAGGCATGAACACCTCGCACGGGACTAATGTAACTTGTAGGGAGTGACCGCATAGTCCCAGGTCTCTCGATTTGAGAGTATGGTGATAATTTGCAAAAATCACAAATAGACTTAAAAACAGGTCGTTAAAGGGTGAAAACCCAAACCAGCCCCCAAACAACCCCGTAGGAGGCACGAACACCTCACACCGGAGAAATGTTACTTGTAGGAACAGACCGCGTAGTCCTGGGTCTTCTGGTTTGAGAGTATGACGATAATTATCTAAAATCAAACTTAGACTTAAAAATAAGCCGTTAAAGGGAGAAAACCCAAACCAGCCCCCAAATGACCACGTAGGAGGCACGAACACCTCGAACGGGACCAATGTAACTTGTAGGAACTGACCACGTAGTCCCGGGTCTCCCGGTTTGAGAGTATGACGATTATTTGCAAAAATCACACTATGACTTAAAAACCTATCGTTAAAGGGTGAAAACCCAAACCAACCCCCAAACGGCCCTGTAGGAGGTACGGACACCTCGCACGAGAGCAATGTAACTTGTAGGAACTGGCCGCATAGTCTCGGGTCTCCCAGTTCGACAGTATAACGATAATTTGCAAAAATCACACTTAAACATAAAAATAGGCTGTTGAATGGTGAAAACCCAAACCAACCCCCAAACGGCCCCGTAGGAGGCAAGAACACCTCGCACGGGACCAATGTAACTTGTAGGAGCTGACCGCGTAGTCCCGGGTCTCCCGGTTTAACAGTAAAACTATAATTTGCAAAAATCACACTTAGACTTAAAAACATGTCGTTAAAGGGTGATGACCCAAACCATCTCCCAAACGGCCCCGTAGGAGGGACAAACACCTCGCACGGGTGCAATGTAACTTGTTGGAACTGATCGCGTAGTCCCGGGTCTCCCAGTTTGATAGTAAGACGATAATTTGTAAAAATCACACTTAGACTTAACAACAAGCTGTTAAAGGGTGAAAACCCAAACCAGACCCCAAACGACCCTGTAGGAGGCATGAACACCTCGCACGGGACCAATGTAACTTTTCGGAACTGACCGCGTAGTCCCGAGTCTCCCGGTTTGAGAGTATGACGATAATTTATAAAAATCGCACTTAGACTTAAAAACAGGCCGTTAAAGAATGAAAACCCAAACTAACCTCAAAACGGCCCCCTAGGAGGCACGAACACCTCGCACGGGAACAATGTAACTTGTAGCAACTGACCGCGTAGTCTCGGGTCTCTCGGTTTGAGAGTATGACGATATTTTTTAAAAATCACACTTAGACTTAAAAATAAGCCGTTAAAGGGTGAAAACCCAAACCAGCCCCCAAACTACCCCGTAGGAGGCACGAACACATCGCACAGGGCCAATGTAACTTGTAAGAACTGACCACGTAGTCCTGGGTCTCCCGATTTGAGAGTATGATGACTATTTGCAAAAATCACACGTAGACTTAAAAACAGGCCGTTAAAGGGTGAAAACCAAAAACCAGCACCCAAATGGATCCGTAGGAGGCACGAACACCTCGCACGGGACCAATGTAACATGTAGGAACTAATCGCATAGTCCCGAGTCTCTCGATTTGAGAGTATGATGATAATTTGCAAAAATCACACTTAGACTTAAAAATAAACCGTTAGAGGGTGGAAACCGAAACCAGCCCCCAAACGACCCCGTAGGAGGCACGATCACCTCGCACGGGACAAATGTAACTTGTAGAAACCGATCGCATAGTCCCGGGTCTCTCGGTTTGAGAGTATGCTGATAATTTGCAATCTCTCGGTTTCAGAGTATGATGATAATTTGCAAAAATCACACTTAGACTTAAAAACAGGTAGTTAAAGGGTGAAAACCCAAACCAGCGCCCAAACGGCCCAGTAGGAGGCACGAACACCTCGCACGGGACCAATATAACTTGTAGGAACTAACCGCGTAGTCCCAGATTTCTCGATTTTAGAGTATGACGATGATTTGCATAAATCACAATTAGACTTAAAAACAAGCCGTTAAAGGGTGAAAACCCAAACCAGCCCCCAAACGACCCTGTAGGAGGCACGAACACCTCTCACGAGACCGATGTTACTTGTAGGATCTGGCCGCATAATCCTCGTAAATTGAGAGTATAACGATAATTTGCGAAAACCACACTTAGACTTAAAAATAAGTCGTTAAAGGGTGAAAACCCAATCCAGCCCCTGAACGACCCCGTAGGAGGCACGAACACCTCGCACGGGACTAATGTAACTTTTAGGAACTGACCACGTATTCCCGGGTCTCCCGGTTTGAGAGTATGACAATAATTTGCAAAAATCACACTTTGACCTAAAAACTTGTCGTTAAAGGGTGAAAGCCCAAACCATCCCCCTAACGGCCCCGTACGAGGTACGAACACCTCGCACGGGAGCAATGTAACTTGTAGGAACTGACCGCATAGTCTCGGGTCTCCCGATTTGATAGTATAATGATAATTTGCAAAAATCACACTTAAACTTAAAAATAGGTCGTTAAAGGGTGAAAACCCAAATCAGCTACCAAACGACCCCGTAGGAGGCACAAACACCTCGCACGAGACTAATGTAACATGTAGGGAGTGACCGCGTAGTCCTAGGTCTCTCGATTTGAGAATATGGTGATAATTTGCAAAAGTTACACATAGACTTAAAAATAGGCCGTTAAAGGGTGAAAACCCAAACCAGCACTCAAACGGATCCGTAGGAGGCACGAACACCTCGCACGGGACCAATGCAACATGTAGGAACTGACCGCGTAGTCCCGACTCTCCCGGTTTGAGAGTATGACGATAATTTGCAAAAATCACACTTAGACTTAAAAACAATCCGTTAGAGGGTGAGAACCGAAACTAGCCCCCAAATGACTACATAGGAGGCACGAACACCTCGCACGAGACCAATGTAATTTATAGAAACTGATCGCGTAGTCCCGAGTCTCCCGGTTTTAGAGTATGATGATAATTTTCAATCTCCTAGTTTGAGAGTATGACGATAATTTGCAAAAATCACACTTAGACTTAATAACAGGCCGTTAAAGGGTGAAAACCCAAACCAACAACCAAATGGCCCCGTAAGAGGCACGAACACCTTGCATAAGACCAATGTAACTTATAGGAACTGACCGCGTAGTCCCGGGTCTCCAGATTTGAGAGTATGACGATAATTTGCAAAAATCACACTTATACTTAAAAATAAGCCGTTAAAGGGTAAAAACCCAAATGATCCCGTAGGAGGCACGACCACCTCTCACAGGACCAATGTAACTTGTAGGAACTGACCGCGTACTCCCGGGTCAATCAGATTGAGAGTATGACGATAAGTTACGAAAATCACACTTAGACTTAAAAACAAGCCATTAAAGGGTGAAAACCCAATCCAACCCCCAAACGACCCTGTAGAAGGCACGAACACCTCGCACGAGACCAATGTAACTTTTAGGAACTGACTACGTAGTCCCGGGTCTCCCGGTTTGAGAGTATGACGATAATTTGCAAAAATTACACTTAAGACTTAAAAATATGCCGTTAAACGGTGAAAACCAAACCAGCCCCCAAACGGCCCCGTAGGAGGCACGAACACCTCGCACGGGAGCAATGTATCTGGTAGGAGATGACCATGTAGTCCCGGGTCTATCGCTTTGAAAGTATGATGATAGATTGCAAAAATCACACTTAGACTTGAGAATAAGCCATTAAAGGGTGAAACCCCAATCCAGCCCCCAAACGGCCCCGTAAGAGGCACGAACACCTCACACGAGACCAATGTAACTTGTAGGAACTGACCGCGTAGTCCTCGACCTCCCGGTTTGAGAGTATGACGATAATTTGCAAAAATCACACTTAGACTTAAAAACATTACGTTAAATGGTGAAAACCCAAACCAGCCCCCAAACGGCCCCGTAGGAGGCACGAACACCTCGCACGGGAGCAATGTAACTTGTAGGAACTGACCGCGTAGTCCCGGGTCTCCCGATTTGACAATAATTTGCAAAAATCACACTTAGATATAAAAACAAGCTGTTAAATGGCACTACTAGAAATAGTCGTTGTTATGACGGGTAAAAAGGGTCATAAAAGGTTATTTATGATAGTTTTCGAAGCTTTAAAAACAGTCGTAATGTTGTGTGTCATAATAAATTAGTGTTGACAAAACCGTCATAACAAACCATCCTATTACGACAGTTTTTGGTGCAAAACGTCATTAACAATAATGTTGTGTGTCTTAATAAAATTGGTGTTGACAAAACCGTCATGATAAACCATCCTATTACGACAGTTTTTCGTACAAACCGTCATTAACAATAATATCATGTTTATTGAACCGTCATTATAAACCTATGAAAAGTGACGGATATTAATAAAACGGTCATAAAAAGTACGATTACTTTAATAATTACCACCACCTATTGGTTTGCCATCTTGTATTGCATCATCATCATCACTAGTCCTCACATTTCTACCAATTGGAACTCCAACTGCATTGAGTCCGTGTAAGAACTCGGAACAAAATTCAACCGCCTCTTCTGCAATATAACGTTCCGCAATACAACCTTCTGGACGATTTTTATTGTGCACTTGACCCTTTATCACTTTCATGTTCCTACATCAATGTTAAAAAATTTAAATAGTATTAACTAATTGAGTTGTTATTGATTAATTTCATAATTATAAGCACGAACTTACCTTTCAAAAGGGTACATCCATCGTGAAAAAACTGGACCACAAAGTTCAACCTCTCTAACAAGATGTACCATTAAATGCACCATGATGTCAAAGAATGTGGGAGGGAAGTATTTTTCCAGCAAACACAAAGTTATCACAATATCGTTCTGAATTTCTTTTAATTTTGGCACGTCCACTACTTTTTCACAAATAGCATTAAAGAAGAAGCAAATTCTAATAATCGCATATCTCACATGCTTTGGTAATACAGATCGTATTGCAACATGAAGTATTTGTTGCATTAGTATGTGACAATCATGGGACTTAAGAACAAACCATTTCAATTCTTCCATGGAAACAAGATTCGAAAAATTCGAAGAGTACCCATCAGGGACCTTAAGTCGTCGCAAAGTTTCACAAACTCGTACTTTCTCTTCCCTCGATAATGTATAACAAGCTGGTGGCAAATAAGTGCGCTTACCATTATATTGTGGTGCCAATTCATTCCGGATACCCATGTCTACAAGATCAAGACGACTCTTAACTCCATCTTTTGTTTTTCCAGGAATATTAAGTAGGGTCCCTATGATGCTGTCGCAAACATTCTTCTCGATGTGCATGACGTCCAAGTTGTGTCGAATAAGCAAATGCTGCCAATACTCAAGCTCAAAGAATATGGATTTTTTCTTCCAACATACGAAACTAGCATTATCATCTTTGGAAGAAGCACTGCGCTTTCTCTTTGATTTTACAGTCTTTTTCAAACCCACCTTCTTTTTCAAACCCACCTTCTTTTTCAAACCCACCTTCTTTCCCCAAGATGCCCTAATCCCTACCAATTTCTTTAATACTTGTTCACCACTCAACGGTTCAGGTTGTACTCGAAACTCCTGCTGACCATTGAAAGCCTTTTTTTGCTTTCGAAATGGATGGTCATGTGGAAGAAATCTTCTATGCGACATATATATATTCTTATTAGAATTTTTTAATCTAATAGAATCGGTTTCTTCCCCACAAATTGGACATGCATAATATCCCTTTACAGAACAACCGCACAAATTCCCATATACAGGAAAATCATTAATAGTCCACAAAAGTATAGCCTTTAACGTAAAAGATTCTTGTCGGTAAGCATCATAAGCCTGAACACCTTCACGCCATAAAGTTTGTAAATCTTCAATTAATGGTGCCAAGTAAACATCAATATCATTTCCTGGTTGTCGTGGACCAGATATCAACATTGTCAGCATCAAAAATTTTCTCTTTGCACTCAACGAAGGATGAAAATTGTAGATCCTTAACATAACTGGCCAACAACTATACCTACTGCTAAGAGAACTATGTGGGTTGATCCCATCAGCTGAAAGTGCTAACCGAAGGTTTCTTGCTTCCTTCCCAAACTCTGGCCATTTCTTGTCCACTAACTTCCATGCTGGAGAATCTGCCGGGTGACGCAATTTATAATCAATTTCTCTTTCATCTGCATGCCATGTCAAATCTTATGATGTTTGAACAGATTGGTACCACCGTTTAAACCGTGGAATAGGCAAAAAATGCCACAACACTTTTGCAGGCACACCCACCTTTGGCTCAGTTGTGTTCTTTCTTAACTTATACCTCGAAGTTCCGCATGTAGGGCATATAGTAGCATCCGCATACTCTTTCCTGTAAAGTATGCAATCATTGGGACACGCATGTATTTTTTCATATCCCATTCCAAAAATCGATAATGTTTTAACAGCTTTTTTCGTAGTTATAGGCAATTCATTATCTTCTGGAAGCATTTTTCCTAACAATTCCAATAACTTCGAAAAGCTTGTATCAGTCCACCCACTCCTTGCTTTCAAGTTGAAAAGATTTACCAATGCTGATAATTTAGTAAACTTTTTGCAACCCCTATATAAAGGCTTCTGAGCATCGTCAAGCAACTTTGCAAAGCTTTCAGGATCTCCCATAAAATCCTCCTCTGTAGCTTAAACCATCTCCACTGTGTTTTCAAGATCCTCTGGAGTCTCCATCACATAATCTTGAAGGTTTGGATCACACGTGTCGTCATTAGGTGGGGCAGCACTTTTAGCGACTTCTCCATGCCATATCCATGTACGATAAGTTTTATCAAAACCATTCGCATATAAATGATTTTTAACCACTTTTAGACTCAACTTACATCCATTCCCACATTTAGAGCATGGGAATGGGATGGAGTTACTCCCCTTTGCATGTGCTTCAGCAACTCTAAAAAAATCCTTAATCCCTTCTTCATATTCATTTGATAATCTACTCATGGAAATCCAAGATCTATCCATCGCAAATAGACTGTGATCTCAATGCGCACCTACTCACATCCAAGAGAGATAACATATAGTTATGTTGTGATACATTAATTAAGTATTAAAAGGCAACCCATTAAAAACAATAGAAACTATGCCAGCTTGGCAGATCAATAAAATGCAAGTTGTCATGAATAAAGGGAAATATTAACTAAAAATTCTAGGTGTACGTTTAGTCAGAAAATAAAGAAAGTCATGATGATTGAGTGAATAATTTCTCTTATAAGGAAATATTGATATTTAACTAAAATATATAAATAACTTAGTCCATCATAACTAAACTTGTCATCAACTAGTATCGATAAACTTTACATGTTTTTTCAGCATATAATTGAACTGTACTTTTCAGTTTAGAAAACAACATTGAACAATATCTTTGCATATTTATACGCTAATTCTTCATTGTGCTTGGTTGTTGCATGTTGCTGGACCATTAGACCCAAAGGAGAGAGACGGTGATGAAGAGATACAAAAATTAGTAGTGAAACTAAGTACTTGATTATGTTTGTGTTTATATTTTAAACATTTATATACCGAATAAGATTTTATGGAATTGATTATGTGGCCAAATTATTTTAAAAACATGTTAGCGAAGTTCGTATTAACAAGCCAATCAAGTTCATTTAATAAAGCGTGAAATACAGATACTGCACCAAAATTATTTCAGACATCCAAAGTTCTGGAGAACGAGAATGACATACAAAGTTCAGAATAACATGAATAACCCATGTATCCATGTCCTGAAATTAAATTTCCTAATAGTAGCAGCCATTATATAAACAAATGACAAACCATCACACATTGCACTCTTGTGACCATCATATCTTCCCCAAGAGGCCTACACCAATGTCGGGATCCCAAAAAATACAACGAAAAAAATAAAAAAAACGAAAAAAAGTGTGATATCTCTGTATATTCTCATAAGAAATAATTTTTCCCTTCTAAGGCCTCTTTTAGTACTTTTGAACATCCAAACACGGCTAAAATAACTGTAAGAACTAGTAACACTACACAATCATATAACTACACACAAAGGAGGGGGGAGAACCCAAAGTGAAATGCAAGCTCCTCTTTTGCATATCTCTGTCTACGGTTGAAGTTATAAGTAGAGGGTAAATTGTAAATTTTCAAACAAACCCTTAACTATTACTTTGACAACAAATAAGTATCCCAAACATAATAGATAATTGAAGAACTTTAACTCGATCGAGATAATAGCTTATAGGTTTCAATATTTGCAAATTTACCCTTAAAAAGTAATCTATTAACATAAAATCTATAAATTTTTTTATCTCCTTCATAAGTTGCAAGTTAAGTTGTGGATTAGATGATGAAAAATTAACATAAAACAAAGAATCCGCCGCACGTCCCATACAGACAAAGAAAAAAATAATGATGTTCGAGATGTTTGGGGTATGTCTACTCTTAGATTATTACTTTTGAGATTCTATCATTATATATTTGGAAACAATACTCATCGTCATTCAAGTGCAATTATTGAATTGTATGCATTGAAATTTTTCATGATTAATGTCATACTCTATTCCTCCCTAAAATTTGTGTCTAGATATTAATTTGGTATTTTCTAATTGCCTCGCTATTCGTACATTGATGAATTATTTGTATATAAATTTAATGTTGATTCTTTTTTTGTCAAGACTATTTGTAATTTATAATTTCGGTGTAAAAAATTGAAAATTATAGAATGACATTGTAAAAAAATCTAAATACAAAGTACACGAAAATTTTACTCTTTTTAAAGGGTCAAAATATTCTACATGTATATCATTAACTTATATAATGTCATCCAGTACAAGTATATTATTTTTGCAAAAAACCGAACACTTGTATATTATAAAGTTAACTGTGTCGCATTGTAGAACAAAACTATAAGTCGACAGGCATCACGCGGCGCTATTGACAAGTAGAAAATAGATGTGTATATTGTTACCTAAAAATAAATATGAGTAACATATGAGAATTCAAAATTACCTCAATAGACTTCAGAAATAATAAAAAGCTGACAATTGTGAGTCCTCAATCAAGTTGCGACAACGAGCACTCCCGTGAGTAGAAACAACTAATAATTCAACCACATAGTCTGATAAATTAGGTTAGGAATTGTAATGAAACCAAGTTATTAAATTTCAAGAAAAAGATAAATGTAACAACAATAACACCTACCTACCTCTGTATTTAATTGATTCTCCAGATAGAAAAAGGTAGAACAAATTCTTCAAGATGACTTGGGTGATGATAGTTGTACAGAATGGCATACGATTGAAAAAGAGGATGTGCAAGTTGAAGAAAAGGGTGGGATGCGGGTAGAAGAAGAGTTGTGAGATGCGGCTTGAAGAAGAGGGTGGGATGCGATGGTTGTGGGATGTGGGATGCGGGGTGCGGTTGTGGGATAAGGGAAGACTCCATGATAATCGTAAGTGGGTATCTCCCAAAATCTTTGAGGTAGTGTTACGCACGCCTCTTTCCCTCCAAAATGCTTCACGCCAATTGGTATATTTTCTTAAAATGGGTCGTAAATAATCAAATAAATTTATTAAAAAATATTAAAGGGGGGTTTTGGGAAAAGGTCCTCGTAGTGCTCAAAGTGTATAAAAATAGGACACTCCATATAGTTTTATAAATTTAGTCCCTGTACTAAAAATACCAAGAAAAATGATGAAAAATAGTGCCGCTGGCGCGGACCAAAAAAATAAGGGACATATACCAAATAGTCCCTCAAACATTTTTTAATACTCATTTAGTCCAAGACTTTTTATTTTGCCTCAAAAAGTCCTTTGCCACATATTTTGGAAAGGGAGTGCCGCTGGCGCGGACCTCTAAAAATAATAGAATATTGAGTGCTTGAGGGACTAAATGGGTTAAACTAAAAATATGTGTCCTTTTTAAAAAATATATATTTATAGTAGGGACTATTAAATAATTGACCCAAAAAATAAAGGTATTGTACCACAGGGACTATATTTATAAATGCTATTGTACCACAGGGACTAGATTTATAAACTTGAAAAGTATTGTCCTAAAAATCCAAATATAGGAAGGAACATGACATTTACCTTAATTCTCTATTTTATAAAATTATATTTAATATTACCATGTATATAAAACTGTCATAAAATTTAAATATATTATATGACAGTTAAAATAATACTGTCATAACATAACATATTAATATGACCCAATAAATATACATGGGTCATAATTATTTGTTTAAATGAAAAAAAGGTCATAATTGTGAAATAATCATATTTATTATGACAGTTTACTTAAAATGGTCATAAAATTGAATTTTAAAACTGTCATAAAAGGGTATTTTTCTAGTAGTGTGGTGAAAAGCCAAATCAGCCCCCAAACGACCCCGTAGGAGGCATGAACACCTCGCACGGCACTAATGTAACTTATAGGGAGTGATCGTGTTGTCCCGGGTCTCTCGGTTTGAGAGTATGATGATAATTTGCAAAGATCACACATAGACATAAAAACAGGTCGCTAAAGGGTGAAAACCCAAACCAGCCCCCAAACGACCCATAGGAGGCACGAAAACCTCGCATGGGACCAGTGTAAATTGTAGGAACTGACCGCGTACTCCCGGTTTCCTGATTTGAGACTATGACGATAATTTGTAAAAATCACACTCAGACATAAAAATTAGTTTTTAAATGGTGAAAACCCAAATCACCCCCCAAACAACACCGTGGGAGGCATGAACACCTCGCACGGGACTAATGTAACTTGTAGGGAGTGACCGCGTAGTCCCGGGTCTCCCGGTTTGAGAGTACGATGATCATTTGGAAAGATCACACATAGACTTAAAAACTGGTCGTTAAAGGGTGAAAACCCAAACCGGCCCACAAAGGACCCCGTAGGAGGCACGAACACCTCGTACGGGACCAATGTAACTTGTAGGAACAGACCGTATAGTCCCGAGTCTCCCGATTTGGGAGTAGGATGATAATTTGCAAAAATCACTCTTAGACTTGAAAACAGGCCGTTAGAGGATGAAAACCCAATCCAGCCCGCAAACGAACCCGTAGGAGGCACGAACACCTCGCACGGGACTAATGTAACTTGTAGGAACTAACCGCGTAGTCCCGGGTCTCCCGGTTTGAGAGTATGACGATAATTTGCAAAAATCACACTTAGACTTAAAAACATGTCGTTAAAGGGTGAAAGCCTAAACCAGCCCCCAAACGGCCTCGTAAGAGGCACGAACACATCGTACGGGAGCAATGTAACTTGTAGGAGGTGATCGCGTAGTCCCGGGTCTCCCGGTTTGACAGTATGGTGATAATTTGCAAAAATCACACTTAGACTTAAAAACAAGTTGTTAAATGATGAAAACCCAAATCCGCCCCCAAACGACCCCGTAGGAGGCACGAGCACCTCGCACAGGACCAATGTAACTTGTAGGAACTGACCGCGCAGTCCCGGGTCTCCCGGTTTGAGAGTATGACGATAATTTACAAAAATCACACTTAGACTTAAAAACAAGCCGTTAAAGGGTGAAAACCCAAATCAGCCCAAAAACGGCCCCGTTGGGGGCACGAACACCTCGCACGTGACCAATGTAACTTGTAGGAACTGACCGCATAGTCCCAGGTCTCTCGGTTTGAGAGTATTATGATAATTTGCAAAAGTCACACTTAGACTTAGAAATAGAACGTTAAAGGGTGAAAACCCAAACCAGCCCCCAAACGGCCCCGTAGGATGCACGAACACCTCGTACGGGACCAATGTAACTTGTAAGAACTCACCGCGTAGTCCCGGGTCTCCTGGTTTGAGAGTATGATGATATTTTGCAAAAATCACACTTACACTTAAAAACAGGTCGTTAAAGGATGAAAACCCAAAAGGAGCACCCAAACGGCTCCGTAGGAGGCACGAACACCTCGCACGGGACCAATGTAACTTGTAGGAACTAACCGCGTAGTCCTGAGTCTCTCGTTTGAGAGCATGATGATAATTGGCACAAATCAGACTTTTTCTTAGAAACAAGCCGTTAGAGGGTGAAAACAGAAACCATCCCCTAAATGACCCCGTAGGAGGCACGAACACTTCGCACGGGAGCAATGTGACTTGTACGAACTGACCGGGTAGTCCCGGGTCTATCGGTTTGACAGTATGATGATAGTTTGCAAAAATCACACTTAGACTTAAAAATAAGTCGTTAAAGGGTGAAAACCCAATCCAGCTCCCAAACGGCCCTGTAGGAGGCACGAACACCTCGCACGAGACCAATGTAACTTGTAGGAACTAACCGCGTAGTCCTCGATCTCCCGGTTTGAGAGTATGAAGATAATTTGCAAAAATCACACTTAGACTTAAAAACATTCCGTTAAACGGTGAAAAGCCAAACCAGCCCCCAAACGGCCCCGTAGGAGGCACGAACACCTCGCACGAGAGCAATGTAACTTGTAGGAACTGACCGCGTAGACCCGGGTCTCCCGATTTGACAATAAGACAATAATTTGCAAAAATCACACTTAGACATAAAAACAAGCTGTTAAATGGTGAAAAGCCAAATCAGCCCCCAAACGACCCCGTAGGAGGCGTGAACACCTCGCACGACACTAATGTAACTTATAGGGAGTGACCGGGTTGTCCCGGGTCTCTCGGTTTGAGAGTATGATGATAATTTGCAAAGATCACACATAGACATAAAAACAGGTCGCTAAAGGGTGAAAACCCTAACCAGCCCCCAAACGACCCATAGGAGGCACGAAAACCTCGCACGGGACCAGTGTAACTTATAGGAACTGATCGTGTAGTCCTGGGTTTCCCGATTTGAGAGTATGACGATAATTTGTAAAAATCACACTCAGACTTAAAAACAAGCTGTTAAAGGGTTAAAACTCAAACCAGCCCCCAAACGACCTTGTAGGAGGCACGAACACCTCGCACGGGACCAATGTAACTTGTAGGAACTGACCGCGTAGTCCCGGGTCTCCCGCTTTGAGAGTATGATGATAATTTGCAAAAATCACAATTAGAGTTAAAAATAGGCCGTTAAAGGGTGAAAACCCAAAACCAGCACCCAAACACCTCCGTGTGAGGCACGAACACCTCGCACGGGCCTAATGTAACTTGTAGGAACTGACTGCATAGTTCCGAGTCTCCCAATTTGAGAGTATGATGATAATTTACAAAAATCACACTTATACTTAGAAACAAGCCATTAGAGGATGAAAACCGAAACCAGCCCCCAAAGGACCCCATACGAGGCACGAACACCTCGCACGGGACCAATGTAAATTATAAAAACTGATCACGTAGACCCGGGTTTCCCGGTTTGAGAGTATGATGATAATTTGCAATCTCCCAGTTTGAGAGTATGATGATAATTTGCAAAAATCACACTTAGACTTAAAAACATGTCGTTAAACGGTGAAAACCCAAACTAACCCCCAAATGGCCCGTAGGAGCCACGAACACCTCGCACGGGACCAATGTAACTTGTAGAAACTGACCGCGTAGTCCTGGGTCTCCCAGTTTGACAGTATGACGATAATTTGTAAAAATCACACTAAGACTTAAAAACAAGTTTTTAAATGGTGAAAACCCAAATCACCCCCCAAAAGACACCGTGGGAGGCATGAACACCTCGCACGGGACTAATGTGACTCGTTGGGAGTGACCGCGTAGTCCCGGGTCTCCCGGTTTGAGAGTATGATGATCATTTGCAAAGATCACACATAAACTTAAAAATAGGTCGTTAAAGGGTGAAAACCCAAACCGGCCCGCGAACGACCCCGTAGGAGGCACGAACACCTCGCACGGGACCAATGTAACTTGTAGGAACAGACCGTGTAGTCCCGAGTCACCCGATTTGAGAGTATGATGATAATTTGCAAAAATCACTCTTAGACTTAAAAACAGTCCGTTAGAGGATGAAAACCCAATCCAGCCCCCAAACGAATCCGTAGGAGGCACGAACACCTCGCACGGGACTAATGTAACTTGTAGGAATTGACCGCGTAGTTCCGGGTCTCCCGGTTTGAGAGTATGACATAATTTGCAAAAATCACACTTAGACTTAAAAACATGCCGTTAAAGGGTGAAAACCTAAACCAGCCCCCAAATGGTCTCGTAGGAGGCACGAACACATCGCACGGGAGCAATGTAACTTGTAGGAGGTGATCGCGTAGTCCCGGGTCTCCCGGTTTGATAGTATGATGACAACTTGCAAAAATCACACTTAGACTTAAAAATAAGTTGTTAAAGGATGAAAACCCAAATTCGCCCCCAAACGACCCCGTAGGAGGCACGAACACCTCGCACGGGACCAATGTAACTTGTAGGAACTGACCGCGCAGTCCCGGGTCTCCCGGTTTGAGAGTGTGATGATAATTTGCAAAAATCACACTTAGACTTAAAAACAAGCCATTAAAGAGTGAAAACCCAAATCAGCCCAAAAACGGCCCCGTTGGGGGCACAAACACCTCGCACGTGACCAATGTAACTTGTAGGAACTGACCGCATAGTCCCGGGTCTCCCGGTTTGAGAGTATGATGATATTTTGCAAAAATCACACTTACACTTAAAAATAGGTCGTTAAAGGGTGAAAACCCAAAACCAGCACCCAAACGGATCCGTTGGAGGCACGAACACCTCGCACGGGACCAATGTAACCTGTAGGAACTGACCGCATAGTCCTGAGTCTCTCGGTTTGAGAGCATGACGATAATTGGCACAAATCACACTTAGGCTTAGAAATAAGCCGTTAGAGGGTGAAAACAGAAACCATCCCCTAAATGACCCCGTAGGAGGCACGAACACCTCGCACGGGAGCAATGTAACTTGTACGAACTAACCGGGTAGTCCCGGGTTTATCGGTTTGACAGTATGATGATAGTTTGCAAAAATCACACTTAGACTTAAAAATAAGCCGTTAAAGGGTGAAAACCCAATCCAGCCCCCAAACGGCCCCGTAGGAGGCACGAACACCTCGTACGAGACCAATGTAACTTGTAGGAACTGACCGTGTAGTCCTAGATCTCCCGGTTTGAGAGTATGACGATAATTTGCAAAAATCACACTTAGACTTAAAAACATTCGTTTAAACGGTGAAAACCCAAACCAGCCCCCAAACGGCCCCGTAGGAGGCACGAACACCTCGTACGGGAGCAATGTAACTTGTAGGAACTGACCGCGTAGTCCCGGGTCTCCCGATTTGACAATAAGACAATAATTTGCAAAACTCACACTTAGACATAAAAACAAGCTGTTAAATGGTGAAAAGCCAAATCAGCCCCCAAACGACCCCGTAGGAGGCATGAACACCTCGCACGGCACAAATGTAACTTATAGGGAGTGATCATGTTGTCCCGGGTCTCTCGGTTTGGGAGTATGATGATAATTTGCAAAGATCACACATAGACATAAAAACAGGTCGCTAAAGGGTGAAAACCCAAACCAGCGCCCAAATGACCCATAGGAGGCACGAAAAATTCGCATGGGACCAGTGTAACTTGTAGGAACTGACAGCGTAGTCCTGGGTTTCCCGATTTGAGAGTATGACGATAATTTATAAAAATCACACTCAGACTTAAAAACAAGATGTTAAAGGGTTAAAACTCAAACCAGCCCCTAAACGACCTTGTAGGAGGCACGAACACCTCGCACGGGACCAATGTAACTTATAGGAACGGACCGCGTAGTCCCGGGTCTCCCGGTTTGAGAGTATGATGATAATTTACAAAAATCACAATTAGAGTTAAAAATAGGCCGTTAAAGGGTGAAAACCCAAAACCAGCACCCAAACGCCTCCGTAGGAGGCACGAACACCTCGCACGGGCCTAATGTAACTTGTAGGAACTGACTGCGTAGTTCCGAGTCTCTCGATTTGAGAGTATGATGATAATTTGCAAAAATCACACTTATACTTAGAAACAAGCCATTAGAGGATGAAAACCGAAACCAGCCCCCAAAGGACCCCATACGAGGCACGAACACTTCGCACGGGACCAATGTAAATTATAGAAACTGATCACGTAGACCCGGGTTTCCCAGTTTGAGAGTATGATTATAATTTACAATCTCTCGGTTTGAGAGTATGACGATAATTTGCAAAAATCACACTTAGACTTAAAAACATGTCGTTAAACGGTGAAAACCCAAATGGCCCCGTAGGAGGAACGAACACCTCGCACGGGACCAATGTAACTTGTAGAAACTGACCGCGTAGTCCCGGGTCTCCTGGTTTGACAGTATAACGATAATTTGTAAAAATCACACTAAGACTTAAAAACAAGTTTTTAAATGGTGAAAACCCAAATCACCCCCCAAACGACACCGTGGGAGGCATGAACACCTCGCACGGGACTAATGTAACTTGAAGGGAGTGACAGCGTAGTCCCGGGTCTCCTGGTTTGAGAGTACGATGATCATTTGCAAAGATCACACTCAGACTTAAAAACAGGTCGTTAAAGGGTGAAAACCCAAACCAACCCCCAAACGGCCCTGTAGGAGGCACGAACACCTCGCACCACACCAATGTTACTTGTAGCAACTGATCGCACAGTCCCGGGTCTCCCGGTTTTAGAGTATGATGATAATTTGCAAAGATCACACATAGACTTAAAAACAGGTCGTTAAAGGGTGAAAACCCAAACCGGTCCCCAAACGACCCCGTAGGAGGCACGAACACCTCGCACGGGACCAATATAACTTGTAGAAACAGACCGTGTAGTCCCGAGTCTCCCGATTTGAGAGTATGATGATAATTTTCAAAAATCACTCTTAGACTTAAAAACAGGCCGTTAGAGGATGAAAACCCAATCCACCCCCCAAATGAACCCGTAGGAGGCACGAACACCTCGCACGGGACTAATGTAACTTGTAGGAACTGACCGCATAGTCCCGGGTCTCCCGGTTTGAGAGTATGACGATAATTTGCAAAAATCACACTTAGACTTAAAAACATGCCGTTAAAGGGTGAAAACCTAAACCAGCCACCAAATGGCCTCGTAGGAGGCACTAACACATCGCACGGGAGCAATGTAACTTGTAGGAGGTGATCGCGTAGTCCCAAGTCTCCCGGTTTGACAGTATGATGATAATTTGCAAAAATCACACTTAGACTTAAAAATAAGTTGTTAAAGGATGAAAACTCAAATCCGCCCCCAAACGACCCCATAGGAGGCACGAACACCTCGCACGGGACCGATGTAACTTGTAGGAACTGACCGCGTTCTCCCGGGTCTCCCGGTTTGAGAGTATGACGACAATTTGCAAAAATCACACTTAGACTTAAAAACAAGCCGTTAAAGGGTGAAAACCCAAATCAGCGCACAAACGGCCCCGTAGGGGGCACGAACACCTCGCACGTGACCAATGTAACTTGTAGGAACTGACCGCATAGTCCCGGGTCTCTCGATTTGAGAGAATGATGATATTTTGCAAAAATCACACTTACACTTAAACACAGGCCGTTAAAGGGTGAAACCCCAAAATCAGCACCCAAACGGCTCCGTAGGAGGCACGAACACCTCGCATGGGACCAATGTAACTTATAAGAACTGACCACGTAGTCCTGAGTCTCTCGATTTGATAGCATGACGATAATTTGCACAAATCACACTTAGGCTTATAAACAAGCCGTTAAAGGGTGAAAACCCAAACCAGCGCCCAAACGACCCCTTAGGAGGCACGAACACCTCGCACGGGACCAATGTAACTTGTAGGAACTGACCGCATAGTCTCGGGTCTCTCGGTTTGAGAGTATGACGTTAATTTGCAAAAATCACACTTAGACTTAAAAACAAGCCGTTAAAGGGTGAAAACCCAAACCAGCCGTCAAACGACCCCGTTGGAGGCACGAACACCTTGCACGGGACCAATGTAACTTTTAGGAACTGACCGCGTAGTCTCGGGTTTCCCGGTTTGAGAGTATGACGATAATTTGCAAAAATCACACTTAGACTTAAAACCAAGCCGTTAAAAGGTGAAAACCCAATCCAGCCCCCAAACGACCCCATAGGAGGCACGAACACCTCGCACGGGACCAGTGTAACTTGCAGGAAAAGATCGCATAGTCCTGGGTCTCCTACTTTGAGAGTATGACGATAATTTGCAAAGATCACACTCAGACTTAAAAACAGGTCATTAAAGGGTGAAAACCCAAACCAACCCCCAAACGGCCCCGTAGGAGGCACGAACACCTCACACGGGACCAATGTAACTAGTAGAAACTGATCGCGTAGTCCTGGGTCTCCCGGTTTGAGAGTATGATGATAATTTGCAATCTCCCGATTTGAGAGTATGACGATAATATTCAAAAGTCACACTTAGACTTAAAAACGTGTCGTTAAAGGATGAAAACCCAAACCAGCACCCAAATGGCCCCGTAGGAGGCACGAACACCTCGCACGGGACCAATGTAACTTGTAGGAACTGACCGCATAGTCCCGGGTCTCCCGGTTTGAGAGTATGACTAAATTTTGCAAAATTCACACTTAGACTTAAAAACAAGCCGTTAAAGTGTGAAAACCCAAAACCAGCCCCCAAACAGCTCCGTATGAGGCACGAACACCTCGCACGGGACCAATGTAGCTTATAGGAACTGACCGCATAGTCTCGAGTCTCCTGGTTTGAGAGTATGCCGATAATTTGCAAAAATTACACTTAGACTTAGAAACAAGCCGTTAGAGGGTGAAAACCGAAACCAGCCCCCAAACGACCCCGAAGGAGGCACGAACACCTCGCAAGGGACCAATGTAACTAGTAGAAACTGATTGCATAGTCCCGGGTCTCCCGATTTGAGAATATGATGATAATTTGCAATCTACCGATTCTAGAGTATGACGATAATATTCAAAAATCACACTTAGACTTAAAAACAGGCCGTTAAAGGGTGAAAACCCAAACCAGCACCCAAACGGCCCCGTAGGAGGCACGAACACCTCGTACGGGACAAATGTAACTTGTAGGAACTGACCGCGTAGTCCCGGGTCTCCCGATTTAAGAGTATGACGCTAATTTGTAAAAATCACACCTAGACTTAAAAATAAGTCGTTAAAGGGTGAAAACCCAATCCAGCACCCAAACGACCCCTAGGTGGCCCGAACACCTCGCACAGGACTAATGTAACTTGTAGGAACTGATAGCGTAGTCCCGGGTCTCCCGGTTTGAGAGTATGGTGATAATTTGCAAAAATCACACTTAGACTTAGAAACATGCCGTTAAAGGGTGAAAACCCAAACCAGCCCCCAAACGGCCCCGTAGGAGGCACGAACACCTCCCACGGGATCAATGTAACTTGTAGGAACTGACCGCGTAGTTCTGGGTCTCTCGGTTTCACAGTATGACGATAATTTGAAAAAATCACACTTAGACTTAAAAACAAGCCGTTAAAGGGTGAAAACCGAAATTAGCCCCGAAACGACCCCGTAGGACGCATGAACACCTCGCACAGGACTAATGTAACTTATAGGGAGTGATCGCGTAGTTCCGAGTCTCCCAGTTTGAGAGTATGATGATAATTTGCAAAAATCACACTTAGACTTAAAAACAGGTCGTTAAAGGGTGAAAACCCAAAACCAACACCCAAACGGCTCCGTAGGAGGCACGAACACCTCGCACGGAACCAATGTAACTTGTAGGAACTGACCGCATAATTCTGAGTCTCCCGATTTGAGAGTATGACGATAATTTGCAAAAATAACACTTAGACTTATAAACTAGCCATTAGAGGGTGAAAAGCGAAACCAGCCCCCAAACGACCCCGTAGGAGGCACGAACACCTCGCACGGAACCAATGTAACTTGTAGAAACTGATCACGTAGTCCTGGGTTTCCCGGTTTGAGAGTATGATGATAATTTGCAATCTCCCGGTTTGAGAGTATGATGATAATTTGCAAAAATCACACTTAGACTTAAAAACAGTCCGTTAAAGGGTGAAAACCCAAATCTGTCCCCAAACGACCCCGTAGGAGGCATGAACACCTCGCACGGGACTAATGTAACTTATAGGGAGTGTCCGCGTTGTCCCGGGTCTCCCGGTTTGAGAGTATGACGATAATTTTCAAAGATCACACATAGACTTAAAAATAGGTCGTTAAAGGGTGAAAACCAAAACCAGCCCCCAAATGACCCCGTGGGAGGCACGAACACCTCGCACGGGACTAATGAAAGTTGTAGGAACTGACTGCGTAGTCCCGGGTCTCTCAATTTGAGAGTATGACGATAATTTGCAAAAATTACACTTAGACTTAAAAATAGGCCGTTAAAGGGAGTAACCCCAAACCAGACCCCCAAACGGCCCCGTAGGAGGCACGAACACCTCGCACGGGAGCAATGTTACTTGTAGGAACTGACGGCGTAGTCTCGGGTCTCCTAGTTTGACACCTCGTACGGGACTAATGTAACTTGTAGGGAGTGACCGTGTAGTCCCATGTCTCCCGGTTTGAGAGTATCACGATAATTTGCAAAAATCACACATAGACTTAAAAACAGGCCGTTAAAGGGTGAAAACCCAAACCAGCCCCCAAACGACCTCATAGGAGGCACGAACACCTCGCACAGGACCAATGTAACTTCTAGGAACTGATCGCGTAATCTCGAGTCTCCTGGTTTGACACCTCGCACGGGACAAATGTAACTTATAGGGAGTGACCGCGTAGTCCCGGGTCTCCCGGTTTGAGAGTATGACGATAATTTGCAAAAATCACACTTAGACTTAGAAATAGACCGTTAAAGGGTGAAAACCCAAACCAGCCCCCAAACGGCCCCGTAGGAGGCACGAACTCCTCGCACGGGACCAATGTAACTTGTAGGAACTGACCGCGTAGTCCCAGGTCTCCCGATTTGAGAGTATGACGATAATTTCTAAAAATCACACTTAAACTTAAAAACAAGTCGCTAAAGGGTGAAAACCAAAACCAGCCCCCAAACGGCCCTGTAGGAGGCACGAACGCCTGGCACGGGACGAATGTAACTTATAAGAACTCACCGCGTAGGCTCGGGTCTCCCGATTTGAGAGTATGATGATATTTTGTAAAAATCACACTTAGACTTAAAAACCGGCCGTTAAAGGGTGAAAACCCAAAACCAGCCCCCAAACGGCTCCGTAGTAGGCACGAACACCTTGCACAGGACCAATGTAACTTATAGGAACTGACCGCGTAGTCTCGAGTCTCCCGGTTTGACAGTATGACCATAATTTGTAAAAATCACACTTAGACTTAGGAACAAGCCGTTAGATGGTGAAAACCAAAACCAGACCACAAACGACCCCGTAGGAGGCACGAACACCTCGCACGGGACCAATGTAACTAGTAGAAACAGATCGTGTAGTTCCGGGTCTCCCGGTTTGAGAGTATGATGATAATTTGCAATCTCCTAGTTTGAGTGTATGACGATAATTTTCAAAAATCACACTTAGACTTAAAAGCAGGCCGTTAAAGGGCGAAAACCAAAACCAGCACCCAAACGGCCCCATAGGAGGCACGAACACCTCGCACGGGACCAATGTAACTTGTAGGAACTGACCGTGTAGTCCCGGGTTTCCCGATTTGAGAGTATGATGATAATTTGTAAAAATCACACTCAGACTAAAAAATAAGCCATTAAAGGATGAAAACCCAAACCAGCCCCCAAACGATCTCGTAGGAGGCACGAACACCTCGCACGGGACCAATCTAACTTGTAGCAACTGATCGCGTAGTCCCGGGTCTCCCGGTTTGAGAGTATGATGATAATTTTCAAAAATCACACTTAGACTTAAAAATAACTCGTTTAAGGGTTAAAACCCAAACCAGCCCCCAAATGACCCCGAAAGAGGCATGAACACCTCACACTGGACCAATGTAACTTGTAGGAACTGACCACGTAGTCCCGGGTCTCCCGGTTTGAGAGTATGACTAAATTTTGCAAAATTCACACTTAGACTTAGAAACAGGCTGTTAAAGTGTGAAAACCCAAAACCAGCCCCCAAACGGGTCCGTAGGAGGCACGAACACCTCGCACGGGACCAATGTAACTTATAGGAACTGACCGCGTAGTCTCGAGTCTCCCAGTTTGAGGGTATGACGATAACTTGCAAAAATCACACTTAGACTTAGAAACAAGCCGTTAGAGGGTGAAAAGTGAAACCCGCCCCCAAGCGACCCCGTAGGAGGCACGAACACCTCGCACGGGACCAATGTAACTAGTAGAGACTGATCGCGTAGTCCCGAGTCTCCGGGTTTGAGAGTAGGATGATAATTTGCAATCTCCCAATTTGAGAGTATGATGATAATTTTCAAAAATCACACTTAGACTTAAAAACAGGCCTTTAAAGGGAAAAAACCCAAGCCAGCACCCAAACGGCCCCGTAGGAGGCACGAACACCTCGTACAGGACCAGTGTAACTTGTAGGAACTGATCGTGTAGTCCCGGGTCTCCCGGTTTGATAGTGTGATGATAATTTGAAAAAATCACACTTAGACTTAAAAACAAGTCATTAAAGGGTGAAAACCCAAATTAGCCCCCAAACGACCCCGTAGGAGGCATGAACACCTCGCACGGGACTAATGTAACTTGTAGGGAGTGACCGTGTAGTTCCGAGTCTCCCGGTATGAGAGTATGTTGATAATTTGCAAAAATCACACTTAGACTTAAAAACAGGTCGTTAAAGGGTGAAAACCCAAAACCAGCACCCAAACGTCTCCGTAGGAGGCACAAACACCTCACACGGGACCAATGTAACTTGTAGGAACTGACTACGTAGTCCTGAGTCTCCCGGTTTGAGAGTATGATGATAGTTTGCAAAAGTCACACTTAGACTTAGAAACAAGCCGTTAGAGGGTGCAAAGCAAAACCAGTCCCCAAACGACCCCGTAGGAGGCACGAACACCTCGCACGGGACTAATGTAACTTATAGGGAGTGACCGCATTGTTCCGGGTCTCCCAGTTTGAGAGTATGATGATAATTTGCAAAGATCACACAGACTTAAAAATAGGTCGTTAAAGGGTGAAAACCAAAACCAGCCCCCAAATGACCCCGTTGGAGGCACGAACACCTCGCACGGGACTAATGAAAGTTTTATGAACTGACTGCGTAGTCCCAGGTATCTCGGTTTGATAGTATGACGATAATTTGCAAAATTACACTTAGAATTAAAAATAGGCCGTTAAAGGGAGAAACCCCAAACCAGATCCCCAAACGGCTCCGTAGGAGGCAGGAACACCTCGCACGGGAGTAATGTAACTTATAGGAACTGACCCCGTTGTCTCGGGTCTCCCGATTTGACACCTCATACAGGACTAATGTAACTTGTAGGGAGTGACCGTGTAGTCCCGGGTCTCCCGGTTTGAGAGTATCACGATAATTTTAAAAAATCACACATAGACTTAAAAACAGGCCGTTAATGGGTGAAAACCCAAACCAGCCCCCAAACGACCCCGTAGGAGGCATGAACACCTCGCACGGGACCAATGTAACTTCTAAGACCTAACCGCGTAGTCTCAGGTCTCCCGGTTTGACACCTCCCACGGGAATAATGTAACTTGTAGGGAGTGACCGCGTCGTCCCGGGTCTCCCGGTTTGAGAGTATGACGATAATTTGCAAAAATCACACTTAGACTTAGAAACAGACCGTTAAAGGGTGAAAACCCAAACCAGCCCCCAAACGGCCCCGTAGGATGCCCGAACACCTCGCACGGGACTAATGTAACTTGTAAGAACTCACCGCGTAGTCCCGGATCTCTCGGTTTGAGAGTATGATGATATTTTGCAAAAATCACACTTAGACTTAAAAACAGGCCGTTAAAGAGTGAAAACCCAAACCAGCACCCAAACGGCCCCGTAGGAGGCACGAACACCTCGCACAGGACCAATGTAACTTGTAGGAACTGACCGCGTAGTCCCGGGTTTCCCGATTTGAGAGTATGATGATAATTTGCAAAAATCACACTCAAACTTAAAAACAAGCCGTTAAAGGGTGAAAACCCAAACCAGCCCCCAAACGATCTCGTAGGAGGCACGAACACCTCGCACGGGACCAATGTAACTTGTAGCAACTGATTGCGTAGTCCCGGGTCTCCCGGTTTGAGAGTATGATGATAATTTGCAAAAACCACAATTAGACTTAAAAATAAGTCATTTAAGGGTGAAAACCCAAACCATGCCCCAAATGACCCCGTAAGAGGCACGAACACCTCACACTGGACCAATGTAACTTGTAGGAACTGACCGCGTAGTCTCGGGTCTCCCGGTTTGAGAGTATGACTAAATTTTTCAAAATTCACACTTAGACTTAAAAACAGACCGTTAAAGGGTGAAAACCGAAAACCAGCCCCCAAACGGCTCCGTATAAGGCACGAACACCTCGCACGGGACTAATGTAACTTATAGGAACTAACCCCGTAGTCTCGAGTCTCCCGGTTTGAGAGTATGATGATAATTTGCAAAAATCACACTTAGACTTAGAAACAAGCCGTTAGAGGGTGAAAACCGAAACCAGCCCCCAAACGACCCCGTAGGAGGCACGAACACCTCACACGGGACCAATGTAACTAGTAGAGACTGATCGAGTAGTCCCGGGTCTCCAGGTTTGAGAGTATGATGATAATTTGCAATCTCCCAGTTTGAGAGTATGACGATAATTTTCAAAAATCACACTTAGACTTAAAAACCGGCTGTTAATGGGTGAAAACCCAAACCAGCACCCAAACGTCCCCGTAGGAGGCGCGAACACCTCGCACGGGACCAGTGTAACTTGTAGGAACTGACCTCGTAGTCCAGGGTCTCCCAGTTTGACAGTATGATGATAATTTGAAAAAATCACACTTAGACTTAAAAATAACCCGTTAAAGGGTGAAAACCCAAATTAGCACCCAAACGACCTCGTAGGAGGCATGAACACCTCGCACGGGACTAATGTAACTTGTAAGAACTCACCGCGTAGTTCCGAGTCTCCCGGTTTGAGAGTATGATGATAATTTGCAAAAATTACACTTAGACTTAAAAACAGGTCGTTAAAGGGTGAAAACCCAAAACCAGCACCCAAACGGCCCCGTAGGAGGCACGAACACCTCGCACGGGACCAATGTAACTTGTAGGAACTGACCGCGTAGTCCCGGGTTTCCCGATTTGAGAGTATGATGATAATTTGCAAAAATAACACTCAGACTTAAAAACAAGTCGTTAAAGGGTGAAAACCCAAACCAGCCCCCAAACGATCTCATAGGAGGCACGAACACCTCGCACGGGACCAATGTGACTTGTTGCAACTGATTGCGTAGTCCCGGGTCTCCCGGTTTGAGAGTATGATGATAATTTGCAAAAACCATAATTAGACTTAAAAATAAGTCGTTTAAGGGTGAAAACCCAAACCAGCCCCCAAATGACCCCGTAAGAGGCACGAACACCTCACACTGGACCAATGTAACTTGTAGGAACTGACCGCGTAGTCTCGGGTCTCCCGGTTTGAGAGTATGACTAAATTTTTCAAAATTCACACTTACACTTAAAAATAGGCCGTTAAAGGGTGAAAACCCAAAACCAGCCCCCAAACGGCTCCGTAGGAGGCACGAACACCTTGCACGGGACCAATGTAACTTATAGGAACTAACCCCGTAGTCTCGAGTCTACCGGTTTGAGAGTATGATGATAATTTGCAAAAATCACACTTAGACTTAGAAACAAACCGTTAGAGGGTGAAAACCGAAACCAGCCCCCAAACGACCCCGTAGGAGGCACGAACACCTCACGCGGGACCAATGTAACTAGTAGAAACTGATCGCGTAGTCTCGGGTCTCCAGGTTTGAGAGTATGATGATAATTTGCAATCTCCCAGTTTGAGAGTATGACGATAATTTTCAAAAATCACACTTAGACTTAAAAACAGGCCGTTAAAGGGTGAAAACCCAAAACCAGCACCCAAACGGCCCCGTAGGAGGCGCGAACACCTCGCACGGGACCAGTGTAACTTGTAGGAACTGACCTCGTAGTCCAGGGTCTCCCGGTTTGACAGTATGATGATAATTTGAAAAAATCACACTTAGACTTAAAAATAAGTCGTTAAAGGGTGAAAACCCAAATTAGCACCCAAACGACCCCGTAGGAGGCATGAACACCTCGCACAAGACTAATGTAACTTGTAGGGAGTGACCGCGTAGTTCCGAGTCTCCCGGTTTGAGAGTATGATGATAATTTGAAAAAATTACACTTAGACTTAAAAACAGGTCGTTAAAGGGTGAAAACCCAAAACCAGCACCCAAATGGCTCCGTAGGAGGCACGAACACCTCGCACGGGACCAATGTAACTTGTAGGAACTGACCGCGTAGTCCTGTGTCTCCCGGTTTGAGAGTATGATGATAATTTGCAAAAATCACACTTAGACTTAGAAACAAGCCGTTAGACGGTGAAAAGCGAAACCATCCACCAAACGACCCCGTAGGAGGCACGAACACCTCTTACAGAACCAATCTAACTTGTTAAAACTGATCACGTAGTCCCGGGTCTCTCGGTTTGAGAGTATGATGATAATTTTCAATCTCCCGGTTTGAGAGTATGACGATAATTTGCAAAAATCACACTTAGACTTAAAAAACAGGCCGTTAAAGGGTGAAAACCCAAATCAGCCCCCAAACGACCCCGTAGGAGGCATGAACACCTCGTACGGGACTAATGTAACTTATAGGGAGTGACTGTGTTATCCCGGGTCTCCCGGTTTGGGAGTATGAGGATAATTTGCAAAGATCACACATAGACTTAAAAACAGGTCCTTAAAGGGTGAAAACCAAAACCAGCCCCCAAATGACCCCGTAGGAGGCGCGAACACCTCGCACGGGACCAGTGTAAGTTGTAGGAACTGACCCCATAGTCCAGAGTCTCCCAGTTTGACAGTATGATGATAATTTGAAAAAATCACACTTAGACTTAAAAACATGCCGTTAAAGGGTGAAAACCCAAATTAGCACCCAAACGACCCCGTAGCAGGCATGAACACCTCGCACGGGACTGATAGGGAGTGACCGCGTAGTTCCGAGTCTCCCGGTTTGAGAGTATGATGGTAATTTGCAAAAATAACACTTAGACTTAAAAACAGGTCGTTAAAGGGTGAAAATCCAAAACCAGCACCCAAACGGCCCCGTAGGAGGCACGAACACCTCGCACGGGACCAATGTAACTTGTAGGAACTGACCACGTAGTCCCGGGTTTCCCGATTTGAGAGTATGATGATAATTTGCAAAAATCACACTCAGACTTAAAAACAAGCCGTTAAAGGGTGAAAACCCAAACCAGCCCCCAAACAATCTCGTAGGAGGCACGAACACCTCGCACGGGACCAATGTAACTTGTAGCAACTGATTGCGTAGTCCCGGGTCTCCCGGTTTGAGAGTATGATGATAATTCGCAAAAACCACAATTAGACTTAAAAATAAGTCGTTTAAGGGTGAAAACCCAAACCAGCCCCCAAATGACCCCGTAAGAGGCACAAACACCTCACACTGGACCAATGTAACTTGTAGGAACTGACCGCGTAGTCTCGGGTCTCCCGGTTTGAGAGTATGACTAAATTTTTCAAAATTCACACTTAGACTTAAAAACAGGCCGTTAAAGGGTGAAAACCCAAAACCAGCCCCCAAACGGCTCCGTAGGAGGCACGAACACCTCGCACGGGACCAATGTAACTTATAGGAACTAACCCCGTAGTCTCGAGTCTACCGGTTTGAGAGTATTATGATAATTTACAAAAATCACACTTAGACTTAATAACAATCCGATAGAGGGTGAAAACCGAAACCAGCCCCCAAACGACCCCGTAGGAGGCACGAACACCTCACACGGGACCAATGTAACTAGTAGAAACTGATCGCGTAGTCCCGGGTCTCCAGGTTTGAGAGTATGATGATAATTTGCAATCTCCCAGTTTGAGAGTATGACGATAATTTTCAAAAATCACACTTAGACTTAAAAACAGGCCGTTAAAGGGTGAAAACCCAAACCAGCACCCAAACGACCCCGTAGGAGATGCGAACACCTCGCACGGGACCAGTGTAACTTATAGGAATTGACCTCATAGTCCAGGGTCTCCCGGTTTGACAGTATGATGATAATTTGAAAAAATCACACTTAGACTTAAAAATAACCCGTTAAAGGGTGAAAACCCAAATTAGCACCCAAACGACCCCGTATGAGGCATGAACACCTCGCACGGGACTAATGTAACTTGTAGGGAGTGACCGCGTAGTTCCGAGTCTCCCGGTTTGAGAATATGATGATAATTTGAAAAAATTACACTTAGACTTAAAAACAGGTGGTTAAAGGGTGAAAACCCAAAACCAGCACCGAAACGGCTCCGTAGGAGGCACGAACACCTCGCACGGGACCAATGTAACTTGTAGGAACTGATCGCGTAGTCCTGTGTCTCCCGGTTTGAGAGTACGATGATAATTTGCAAAAATCACACTTAGACTTAGAAACAAGCCGTTAGAGGGTGAAAAGCGAAACCATCCACCAAACGACCCCGTAGGAGGCACGAACACCTCTTACGGAACCAATCTAACTTGTTGAAACTGATCACGTAGTCCCGGGTCTCTCGGTTTTAGAGTATGATGATAATTTGAAAAAATCACACTTAGACTTAAAAATAAGTCTTTAAAGGGTGAAAACCCAAATTAGCCCCCAAACGACCCCGTAGGGGGCATGAACACCTCGCACGGGACTAATGTAACTTGTAGGGAGTGACCGCGTAGTTCCGAGTCTCCCGGTATGAGAGTATGTTGATAATTTGCAAAAATTACACTTAGACTTAAAAACAGGTCGTTAAAGGGTGAAAACCCTTAACGAGCACCCAAACGGCTCCGTAGGAGGCACGAACACCTCGCACGGGACCAATGTAACTTGTAGGAACTGATCGCGTAGTCCTGTGTCTCCCGGTTTGAGAGTATGACGATAATTTGCAAAAACCACACTTAGACTTAGAAACAAGCCGTTAAAGGGTGAAAAGCGAAACAAGCCCCCAAACGACCCCGTAGGAGGCACGAACACCTCTTACGGAACCAATCTAACTTGTTGAAACTGATCACGTAGTCTCGGGTCTCTCGATTTGAGAGTATGATGATAATTTTCAGTCTCCCGGTTTGAGAGTATGACGATAATTTGCAAAAATCACACTTAGACTTAAAAAACAGGCTGTTAAAGGGTGAAAACCCAAATCAGCCCCCAAACGACCCCGTAGGAGGCATGAACACCTCGTACGGGACTAATGTAACTTATAGGGAGTGACTGTGTTGTCCCGGGTCTCCCGGTTTGAGAGTATGAGGATAATTTGCAAAGATCACACATAGACTTAAAAACAGGTCCTTAAAGGGTGAAAACCAAAACCAGCCCCCAAATGACCCCGTAGGAGGCACGAACACCTCGCACGGGACTAATGAAAGTTGTAGGAACTGACTCCGTAGTCCCGGGCCTCTCGGTTTGAGAGTATGACGATAATTTGCAGAAATTACACTTAGACTTAAAAATAGGCCGTTAAAGGGAGAAACCCCAAACCAGACCCCCAAACGGCCCCGTTAGAGGCACGAACTGAAACACCTTATACCTTTGACTTGCTTAAGTCTATATTGTATAAGTGCTCAACTAATTTGGAAATAGTGACAAAATTGGTTGTCTAACCTAGAATCCAAAGAGCCTCAGAATTAATCTCTCTAATCCTCTTCAATAATCCAAGAAGGTACAAATTGAATCACACTACACACATTAGAAGCGCATAACATGTGTATATTTTGCTTAAAATTGATTGTGTGTTAAATTCCCCTTAAAATGTTGTTTTAGTACTTTTTTGGGAATTTTTAAACCTTTTTAAACATTTTTTAAATAATGTTTTCATTAATAAAAGTGTGATTATAAAATTTGTGGGGTTAATTTGCTATTTTGAAAAATTCATTTTTCATTGGAATGTTTGATTGGGTAGAATGTAAATGCGCTAGAGACTTCAGGGTGCAACCTGTAATTAACTTTGACGTGCATTTGTAAGACTCTTATATGCCAACACTTGTCACGTTTCTGTTGTATCTATTTGTGTTTGTTATGTGAGAGGGTTGCCTGGTGGTTTGCTGATCGTTGGATCAATCCTTATCGATGGCCTGCATGTGTTTTAAACCTATCCGTGTGCTATCCTGTGAACCAATCACATTCGACTTAACCACCGCCTTCTTATAACCCTTAGATCAAGTCAATATTAGGAAGACTTAATCTCAGCCCTTGATTCCCTTCGACTCTCCAGAATCTTCCTCCACTCCTATAAAAGCCCTCTAATTCTCAACCTTTCAAGACTTTTGGCAGTTGTCATTTCTGAGAGAAAAAAAAAATAGAGAGAAGAGAGAAGTGAGAGAGAAGAGAGAAAAGAAAAGAGAGAAGAGAGAGAAAGGAAAAACTGTGTTAGCTAAACCCTAACCCTAACCCTAAACACTTCATATCTGATTCAAACCTTCGTATACACACAACTCCAAACACAACCTTGAGTGTTTGTGAGAGAGTGGTGTTTCTTGGTTGTTCATATTGAAGCTGTAACCTCTTAATCGGTGATCTTATTACCAACTTAAACATTCGTGTGAAGATCTGTATTTCTTCTTCATAGAAATTGTAGATCTACACTCTGCATGTTACATTTCACTAGATCTGCATGTTTCTTTCTCGATTTAAGAAAATCATTACTGATTTAGTTTTAAAAATGATTTATGGTTTCTATTCTTATGAAACTTAACCTTGACCTAGTTGGATTCACACTTGGAGATTTTCAATCTCAAAAATATTTTTAAAACAGAGATTGATTAAGATCTTGACCGATTTTGAAGCAAGATAACCTTGGAATCTAGGTTATATTTAAAGGTAAAAAAGGTTTCAAGTTCTGTAAGAAAGAAAGAAAAGAAAATCACAGCATATAGTCTTTATATGTAATTTTGTAGGACTGTCTGTAAAACCTAGTGTGTGTGAGTTCATGCATGTTGATAGGAATCACATCACAAACACTTAACACACTACTACACTGGAACTGTTGTGAATAAGATCAAAGATTATTGAGTCGACGCAAGGAAGCTAAAGCAAAGGAAGTTATCAAACTAGAAGAACATCATCAACAATCAGATCTATGAGAAGTTAGAAGGACACCAAGTGGGGTATATTCCTAAACTTAGAATAGGTTGATTTGTGTGCATGTATGTTGTATTGTTTGTAACTGCTATTTGTTATTAGTGGATTTTTTCTTTTGTGACTTAGAAGTCACCGTGGATGTTTCCTCTATTGGGAGAGGTTTTACCACGTTAAAAACTGTGTGTTCTGATTATCTTCATCACCTCATCTCATTTTATAGTGTGCTGAATTTTTGAAACTGTCTTAGTTTTAAAACTGATTACAAAGTCTTGATTACTCTCGTACATAAGTTTTTGTAAACACATCTTGTTGTTTATAATTTTTATTTTCAAAAGAAAAGGGTTTCTTCAACAAACATCTCGGAGTTGCTTATACAGTTTAATCTTGTATTAAACGACATTACTAACGTTTTTCAATTGGTATCAGAGCCCTGTAAACTTTTATTTCAAAAAGATCTTGTGTTTCTGAAATCATTTTCTGAAAAACCTAACTATGGACGAGAAGAATGAAAGGTTTGGTAATCTGTCCAGACCTCCACTCTTTGATGGAAACAACTTTGCTTACTGGAAAGTAAGAATGGTTGCCTTCATCCAAGGGACTTTAGGAGATGATGTCTGGGACATTATTGAAAATGGATACACTTATCCTACTAAACCAGCCACTGAAGGAAGTGATGAGAGGGTAAAGAAAATCTTAAGTGAGTTTACCCAAGAAGAGAAAACTATTTCTCGAAATAACAATAAAGGCAAGAATGCCATTTTTATGTCTATTAATGAGTATGAGTTCAAGAGAATCTCATCTTGTGCCACTTCTAAGGAAGCTTGGGACACATTAATCACTGCCCATGAAGGAGACTCAAGAGTTAAAGCTGTTAAAACTCAAATGCTTACCCAGCAGTACAACTCTTTAATTATGTCTGACTCTGAGTATTTTGATGACTTTTACATGAACTTAACTGATATAGTTACTAAGTTGCATGCTAATGGTATAACATATGATAGGAATGAAATTGTTTCTAAAATTCTAAGATCATTACCACAAAAGTTTGACAGCAAGAGGTATGCTATTGAGGAAATGAGTGATCAAAACCTTACCCCTGAGTTACTCAGTAGCAAACTTAGGTCTGTGGAAATGGAATTAAACTTTAAGAAACAATTAAATCATTCACAAAGAAAACAACCCAACTCTAACTTGAGTTTTGCCTCTAAGATATCTAAACTTGAGACTAATTTGATCAACTCTGACTCTGATGAGGAGTGTGATATAGACAAACTAGATAATCAGATTGCCTTAATGTCTAAACAATTAAAGAAAATTTTTAAATTTAGAAACAAACAGGCAACTAAACAAGGCAAGCCTAATTATCCTACTCTGTCTGATCCCAAACCTCATGAGCGAGGTCTTGACAAACATCCTAAGGATAACAACTCCAGACCCAGCAGAGACCTTAAAAAGATTGAATGTTTTAGATGTGGGAAACTAGGTCACATTGCTCACGATTGCAGAGTTAATATGAATAAAGCCAACACACACAATAGAGCCAATGTCTGTAAAACTTAGAATGATTCAAGTGACTCTGATGAAGAGGAACTTGAGTCATCAAATGTACTTGACCCTTGCATGTCCTTTTATGCTAAGATCATTTACAATGATGATATGCCTGTGTGTGATAATGATGCTCATACTCCTTCTTGTGTGAATACTTCTTTGACTGGCCTAGATGCTTTATTATCTGAAAATGTTGCTAGTTCTAGCTCTGTGTGTGTGAGTCAAAGTGATCTCGATAACGACGATGTAAATGGGTGCGTGTGTACTAAAACTGAATCGTTAGGGGTCACTACACACACTTCACTTAGCGACTCAGACACAGATGACCTCCCAGATATTCATACTTTGTATGCTAAAACTCTCAAAAAAGGCACTAGACTGGAGAAGACTGTTAGAGACCTGACTAAGAAATTAGATGATCTAAGTCTTATTGTGCAGCTGAATGCTGAAGAATACACTAACCAATGTCTGTCTCATCAATCCGAAATTGAAACTTTTGATCAAAAATTAAAAGAGTTGACTAAAACTAATGAAACCCTGGAAATGAAATACAAGGGACCATTATTAGAACTGGAGGAAGCAAAAACAAAGACAGCTACTGTTTTCAAGAAATTTTCTAAGTTTGAAAACAATTCAAATTGTTTTACTGACTTTGTTGTTGACTCCAAGACCAATTCTGATGATAGAACCGGTATTGGATTTTGCCCTAAGAACAAACAACAAACTACAAATCTTGAACCTATTAAGTTTGTTTCTGGGGGCAAAAGACCAATTGAAACATGTCTAGATTTTCATTTTATTAAAAAGGAATTTGATCAAAAGCAACAATAGAAAGACATTGGAGAGTCTAGTAATTCTAAGGCTGACACTACACTTAAGACTAAATACGTCTGTCCTTTGATCAGAAAGGCTGAATCTACCTTTAAAACCATCCCTCCTAGGAATAGTACTTCTGAACAGAATGCTGTTAAACCCATCTTTAGAAGTTTTCCTAAGGAGTTCATCCCTCAAGCAATCAATATTGCTCCTATTGTGACATTTATGGTCATTCCTTTGAAGGTTGTTATGCTAGGCGTCTAAACACCCCTGTGTACAACTCTTCTGTCTACAAGAACTTTAACTATTCTAGGCAAAATCGTAACCATTATGTCCTTCCAAGACAACCTGACAAGAACTCTAACTACGGGAATAGAAAGACCAAAACTAAGAGTTCATTTAAAAGAAAGGCACCCAGAAACTTTCCTAAACCAAAAGCTCAAATTTTCGACAATAATCAGTTTGTTGCTCCAAATGTTTTTCGACAAAAAGCTGTTTCTCGAAAATTTTATCAAATGAGGGCAAACTTGCGCAAAATTAAAACTAGAGCTATTTGGGTTAGAAAAGATGATCTTTTACCCCAAATGAAGTGTAACATTGTTATCACTGCTTTAAAAGTTGAACACACTTCATCTGGTTGGTACTTAGATTCAGGATGCTCTAAACATATGATAGGAGATGAAACCAAACTCTTAAACAAAACCAGATTTGCTGGAGGCAAAGTAGTCTTTGGTGACGGAGTTTCATCCCAGATCATAGGTAAAGGAACCCTAAAAGAAGAGGGAATGCCTACTCTCGAAAATGTACTTTTAGTTAAAGGCCTTAAAGCCAACCTCCTAAGTATATCACAATTTTGTGACTCTGACCATACAGTTACCTTTTCAAAGAACAATTGTAAAATTCTAAATGATAAAGGTAAATGCATTATTATCAGATTTAGAACACCCGACAATTGTTATACTGTCAAGACTGGTTCTGAAACCTGTAACATTGTCAGAATGGATGACAATGAAATCTGGCACAATCGTATGGGTCACCTAAGTTATGATATCCTTGGTAGATTGTCTAGTCAAGAGATTGTTCGAGGAATTACTAAAATTAAACCTATTTCCAGTGTTGTCTGTGGTCATTGCCAGGAAGGAAAAATAGTTAAGACTTCGCATAAAAAGGTTAAAGAAATTCTCACCTCTAGACCTCTAGATCTCATCCATATGGACCTTATTTGTCCCTCTAGAACTGTTAGTCTTTTTGGACACAGTTATATCCTTATCATGGTTGATGATTTCACACGATTCACTTGGGTTGCCTTCTTGAAACAAAAATCTGACACGTTTCAGAATTTTTTGAAAATCTTACTAAGAATTGAAAATGAGAAGGACACACAAGTCAATCGTATTCGTAGTGATAGAGGGGGAGAGTTCATAGACACAGGAATAGTTGAATATTGTAAATATAACGGTTACAAACACGAATTCAGTGCCCCTAAGACTCCTCAGCAGAATGGTATTGCTGAAAGGAAAAACCGAACTCTTCAAGAGATGGCACGTGTCATATTGCATGCCAAATCTCTACCTAAATACTTCTGGGTAGAATCTATTAGAAGTGCATGTCATATCATTAATAGGGTTTACCTTAGGAAAAACACTAAACAAACCCCTTATGAGTTGTGGTACGGTAAGAAGCATAATCTGAAATATCTAAGAACTTTCGGAAGTCAGTGTTATGTCTATAAAGACAGAGAACATCTGTCTAAATTCGAAACGCATGGTGATAAAGCCATCTTCTTAGGATACTCTCCAAACAGTCGTGCTTATCGTATATACAATCTGCGTACTAAGGCCCTTATGGAATCGATAAATGTAATTGTAAGCGATACTATTGTCGAAAATAAGATATCTGAATCACCTATTGTGGTTGAATCTGAAAATGATTTCAAAACTGATTCCCCAGAAATAGATGACTCATTACCTATTAAGAGTCCAGAAGTACCTGGCTGGGTCTCTAAAGATCATCCCATTGACAACATGGTCGGTAATCCTAATGAGCCAGTTCGTACTAGATCCCAGTTAAGAAATTATGCTAATTATGCATGTTTCGTCTCCCTTGTGGAACCGAAAAATGTTAATGAAGCATTGAATGACACACACTGGATTTCTGCTATGCAGGAAGAACTTTTACAATTTGTCATTCACGATGTCTGGTATCTTGTACCGCGGCCTCAAAACAAAAATGTCATTGGCACACGTTGGATCTTTAAGAAAAAATCTGATGAAAATCGGGTAATCCTTAGAAACAAAGCTAGACTAGTTGCTCAAGGTTACTCACAAATAGAAGGAATAGATTTTAGCGAGACATTTGCCCCTGTCACTCGTCTTGAATCTGTTCGACTCCTTTTCGCCATAGCGTGTCACTTAAAATTTACACTTTATCAAATGGATGTCAAGTCTGCCTTCCTCAATGGAACTATGTCCGAAGAAACGTATGTAGAACAACCCAAAGGGTTCATTGACCCTAAATACCCTGACCATGTCTTTCGTCTAAAAAAGGCTTTGTATGGCTTAAAACAAGCTCCTCGAGCTTGGTATGAACGCCTTTCCAACTTTTTGTTGGATAAAGGTTTTAAGAGAGGAGGAAATGACCAGACCCTCTTTGTCAAACATTTTGACAAAAACATTACTATAGCCCAAGTCTATGTAGACGACATCATTTTTGGGTCCACTTCAACATCTGAAGTTAAATCTTTTTCTGCTATTATGCATAAGGAGTTTCACATGTCCCTTATGGGGGAGCTACAACTTTTCTTAGGATTTCAAGTGAAACAGAATTCTGATGGACTATTTGTCTCTCAAACTAAGTATGCCTTAGATCTTGTTAAGAAATTTGGTTTAGATAATGCTAAAGTTGCCAAAACGCTTATGAGTACTACTGTTAAATTATGTAAAGATGAAAATGGAAAGTCATTTGATTCCACACTTTATCGTAGTATGATTGGTAGCCTACTCTATCTTACTGCCTCACGACCAGATATATGTATGATGTATGTCTGTGTGCTCGTTACCAGAATAATCCTAAAGAGAGCCACTTATCGTGTGTAAAACGTATAATCAAGTACATAAAGGGCACTCTTAATCTTGGACTCAAGTACACTAATGATACCTGCAGCACCATCATAGGATATACTGATGCTGATTGGGTCGGATGTACTGATGATAGTAAAAGTACATCAGGTGCCTGCTATTATGTCGGCAATAATTTAGTTGGTTGGAGTAGCAAAAAATAGAATTGCACATCTTTATCTACAGCTGAGTCAGAATATATAGCAGCTGGAAGTTGCTGTGCTCAATTGTTATGGATAAAACAAATGTTAAGCGACTATGGGATTAAAGAAGATCAGTTACAATTGTATTGTGACAATCAAAGAGCTATTAACATATCTAAAAACCCGGTTCAACACTCGCGAACTAAGCATATTAAAATAAGACATCATTTTATACGCGAACTTGTTGAAACTAAGGAGTTAGAAATCCATTACCTGCCTACTGATCTGCAACTTGCAGACATGTCCACTAAACCTTTAGACTATAACAGATTTCTCTATTTGCGTAATTCTATAGGTATGGTATGTGCTGATTAAACTCTGAAGACCTTAATTTTTACCCTTTGTCCATTTGAGACAAAATGGGGGAGAAATTTGAGTCTTACGGGTTCATTGTTTTGTTCACATTTCATCTAAACTGCTTGATCTTTGTGTGCATATTTGCAGGAATCCCTTCTACTAATTGTCTACCATTTCTAGTGTACAAATTTTGTAAATAGTTGAGTTATGTAATTTTTGTCTTTCTAGGAAATGGGTAGATAGTATCTTTGTATAGGACTAGGTTTTATTATTTTTGGTTCCCTAAGAGTTTAAGCTAACTCAAAGGAGATTTTGTCTCATATTTCCAAAGGGGGAGATTGAAGCACCTTATACCTTTGATTTGCTTAAGTCTATATTGTATAAGTGCTCAACTAATTTGGAAATAGTGACAAAATTGGTTGTCTAACCTAGAATCCAAAGAGCCTCATAATTAATCTCTCTAATCCTCTTCAATAATCCAAGAAGGTATAAATTGAATCACACTACAGACATTAGAAGTTCATAACATGTGTATATTTTGCTTAAAATGGATTGTGTGTTAAATTACCCTTAAAATGTTGTTTTAATAATTTTTTGGGAATTTTTAAACCTTTTTAAACATTTTTTAAATAATGTTTTCATTAATAAAAGTGTGATTATAAAATTTGTGGGGTTAATTTGCTATTTTGAAAAATTCATTTTCATTGGAATGTTTGATTGGGTAGAATGTAAATGCGCTAGAGACTTCAGGGTGCAGCCTATAAGTAACTTTGACGCGCGTTTGTAAGCCTCTTATATGCCAACACTTGTCACGTTTCTATTGTATCTATTTGTGTTTGTTATGTGAGAGGGTTGCCTGGTGGTTTGCTGATCGTTGGATCAATCCTTATCGATGACCTGCATGTGTTTTAAACCTATCCGTGTGCTATCCTGTGAACCAATCACATTCGACTTAACCACCGCCTTCTTATAACCCTTAGATCAAGTCAACATTAGGAAGACTTAATCTCAGCCCTTGATTCCCTTCGACTCTCCAGAATCTTCCTCCACTCCTATAAAATCCCTCTAATTCTCAACCTTTTAAGACTTTTGGCAGTCGTCATTTCTGAGAGAAAAACAAATAGAGAGAAGAGACAAGTGAGAGAGAAGAGAGAAAGAAAAGAGAGAAGAGAGAGAAAGGAAAAACTATGTTAGCCAAACCCTAACCATAACCCTAAACACTTCATATCTGATTCAAACCTTCGTATACACACAACCCCAAACACAACCTTGAGTGTTTGTGAGAGAGTGGTGTTTCTTGGTTGTTCATATAGAAGCTGTAACCTCTTAATCGGTGATCTTATTACCAACTTAAACATTCGTGTGAAGATCTGTATTTCTTCTTCATAGAAATTGTAGATCTACACTCTGCATGTTACATTTCACTAGATCTGCATGTTTCTTTCTCGATTTAAGAAAATCCTTACTGATTTAGTTTTAAAAATGATTTATGGTTTCTATTCTTATGAAACTTAACCTTGACCTAGTTGGATTCACACTTGGAGATTTTCAATCTCAAAAATATTTTTAAAACAGAGATTGATTAAGATCTTGACCGATTTTGAAGCAAGATAACCGTGGAATCTGGGTTATATTTAAAGGTCAAAAAGGTTTCAAGTTCTGTAAGAAAGAAAGAAAAGAAAATCACAGCATATAGCCTTTATATGTAATTTTCTAGGACTGTCTGTAAAACCTAGTGTGTGTGAGTTCATGCATGTTGATAGGAATCACATCACAAACACTTAACACACTACTACACTGGAACTGTTGTGAATAAGATCAAAGATTATTGAGTCGACGCAAGGAAGCTAAAGCAAAGGAAGTTATCAAACTAGAAGAACATCATCAACAATAAGATCTATGAGAAGTTAGAAGGACACCAAGTGGGGTATAATCCTAAACTTAGAATAGGTTGATTTGTGTGCATGTATGTTGTATTGTTTGTAACTGCTATTTGTTGTTAGTGGATTTTTTACTTTTGTGACTTAGAAGTCACCGTGGATGTTTCCTCTATTGGGAGAGGTTTTACCACATTAAAAACTGTGTGTTCTGATTATCTTCATCACCTCATCTCATTTTATAGTGTGCTGAATTTTTGAAACTGTCTTAGTTTTAAAACTGATTACAAAGTCTTGATTACTCTCGTACATTAGTTTTTATAAACACATCTTGTTGTTTATAATTTTTATTTTCAAAAGCAAAGGGTTTCTTCAACAAACATCTCGGAGTTGCTTATACAGTTTAATCTTGTATTAAACGGCATTAGTAACGTTTTTCACGAACACCTCGCACGGGAGCAATCTAACTTGTAGGAACTGATCGCGTAGTCTTGGGTCTCCCGGTTTAACACCTCGTACGCGAATAATGTAACTTGTAGGGAGTGATCGCGTAGTCCCGGATCGCCCGGTTTGAGAGTATCACGATAATTTGAAAAAATCACACACAGACTTAAAAACAGACCGTTAAAGGGTGAAAACCCAAACCTGCCCCCATACGACCCCGTAGGAGGCACGAACACCTCGCATGGGACCATTGTAACTTCTAGGAGCTGATCGCGTAGTCTCGAGTGACCCGATTTGACACCTCGCATGGGCCTAATGTAACTTGTAAGGAGTGATCGCGTAGTCCCGGGTCTCCCAGTTTGAGAGTATGACGACAATTTGCAAAAATCACACTTAGACTTAGAAACAGACCGTTAAAGGGTGAAAACCCAAACGGCCCCGTAGGAGGCACGAACACCTCACACGGGACCAAAGTAACTTGTAAGAACTCACCGCGTAGTCCCGGGTCTCCCGGTTTGAGAGTATGATGATATTTTGCAAAAATCACACTTAAACTTAAAAACAGGTCATTAAAGGGTGAAAACCCAAAACCAGCACCCAAACGGCTCCGTAGGAGGCACGAACACCTCGCACGGGACCAATGTAACTTATAGGAACTGACCGCGTAGTCTAGAGTCTCCCGGTTTGAGAGTATGATGATAATTAGCAAAAATCACACTTAGACTTAGAAACAAGCCGTTAGAGGGTGAAAAGTGAAACCAGCAACCAAACGACCCCGTAGGAGGCACGAACACCTCACAAGGGACCAATGTAACTAGTAGAAACAGATCGGGTAGTCCCGGGTCTCCCGATTTGACAGTATGATGATAATTTGCAATCTCCCAGTTTGAGAGTATGACGATAATTTTCAAAAATCACACTTAGACTTAAAAACTGGTCGTTAAAGGGTGAAAACCCAAACCAGCACCCAAACGGCCCCGTAGGAGGCATGAACACCTCGCACGGGACCAATGTGACTTTTAGGAACTGACCGCTTAGTCCCGGGTTTGTCGATTTGAGAGTATGATGATAATTTTAAAAAATCACACTCAGACTTAAAAACAAGTCGTTAAACAGTGAAAACCCAAACCAGCCACCAAACGATCTCGTAGGAGGTACGAACACCTCGCACGGGAGCAATGTAACTTTTAGCAAATGATCGCGTAGTCCCGGGCCTCCCGATTTGAGAGTATGATGATAATTTGCAAAATCCACACTTAGACTTAAAAATAAGTCGTTTAAGGGTGAAAACCCAAACCAGCCCCCAAATGACCCCGTAAGAGGCACGAACACTTCACACTGGACCAATGTAACTTGTAGGAACTGACCGCGTAGTCCCGGGTCTCCCGGTTTTAGAGTATGAGTAAATTTTGCAAAATTCACACTTAGACTTAAAAACAGGCCGTTAAAGGGTGAAAACCCAAAACCAGCCCCCAAACGGCTCCGTAGGAGACACGAACACCTCACACGGGACAATTGTAACTTATAGGAACTGACCGCGTAGTCTCGAGTCTCCCGGTTTGAGAGTATGACGATAATTTGCAAAAATCACACTTAGACTTAGAAACAAGCCGTTAGAGGGTGAAAACCGAAACCAGCCCCCAAACGACACCGTAGGAGGCACGAACACCTCACACGGGACCAATGTAACTAGTAGAAACTGATCGCGTAGTCCCGGGTCTCCCGGTTTGAGAGTATGATGATAATTTGCAATCTCCCAGTTTGACAGTATGACGATAATTTTCAAAAATCACACTTAGACTTAAAAATAGGCCATTAAAGGGTGAAAACCCAAACGGCCCCGTAGGAGGAACGAACACCACGCATGGGACCAGTGTAACTTGTAGGAACTGACCGTGTAGTCCTGGGTCTCTCGGTTTGACAGTATGATGATAATTGGAAAAAATCACACTAGACTTAAAAACAAGTCGTTAAAGGGTGAAAACCCAAATTAGCCCCCAAACGACCCCGTAGGAGGCATGAACACCTCGGAAGGGACTAATGTAACTTGTAGGGAATGACCGCATAGTTTCGAGTCTTCCGGTTTGAGGGTATGATGATAATTTTCAAAAAATCACACTTAGACTTAAAAACAGGTCGTTAAAGGGTAAAAACCCAAAACCAGCACCCAAACGGCTCCGTAGAAGGCACGAACACCTCGCACGGGACCAATGTAACTTGTAGGAACTGACCACGTAGTCCTGAGTCCCCCGGTTTGATAGTATGACGATAATTTGAAAAAATCACAATTAGACTTAGAAACAAGCCGTTAGAGGGTGAAAAGCAAAACCAACCCCCAAATGACCCAGTAGGAGGCACGAAATCCTCGCACGGAACCAATGTAACTTGTAGAATCTAATCACGTAGTTTCGGGTCTCCCGGTTTGAGAGTATGACGATAATTTGCAAAAATCACACTTAGACTGAAAAATAGGTTGTTAAAGGGTAAAAACCCAAATCAACCCCCAAACGACCCCGTAGAGGGCATGAACACCTCGTACGGGACTAATGTAACTTATAGGGAGTGACCGCGTAGTCCCTAGTCTCCCGGTTTGAGAGTATCACGATAATTTTCAAAAATCACACATAGACTTAAAAACAGGCCGTTAAATGGTGAAAACCCAAACCAGCTCCAAAACGACCCCGTAGGAGTCACGAACACCTCGTACGGGATGAATGTAACTTGTAGGAAATGATCGCGTAGTCCCGGGTCTCCCGATTTGAGAGTATGATGATAATTTGCAAAAATCACACTTAGACTTAAAAACAGGCCGTTAAAGGGTGAAAACCCAAACCAAGCCCCAAACGACCCCGTATGAGGCACGAACACCTCGCACGGGACCAATGAAACTTGTAGGAACTGACCGCGTAGTCCCGGGTCTCTCGGTTTGAGAGTATGACGATATTAGCAAAAATCACACTTAGACATAAGAAAAGGCCGTTAAAGGGTGAAAACCCAATCCAGCCGCCAAACGAACTCGTAGGACTCACGAACACCTCGTGCAGGACTAATGTAACTTGAAGGAACTGATCGTGTAGTCCAGCGTCTCCCGGTTTGAGAGTATGACGATAATTTGCAAAAATAACACTTAGACCTAAAACCATGCCGTTAAAGGGTGAAAACCCAAACCAGCCCCCAAACGGCCCTGTAGGAGGCACAAACACCTCGCACGGGAGCCATCTAACTTATAGGAACTGATCGCGTAGTCCCGGGTCTCCCGGTTTGACAGTATGATGATAATTTGCAAAAATCACACTTAGACTTAAAAGCAAGCCGTTAAAGGGTGAAAACCCAAAATTAGCCCCCAAACGACCCCGTAGGAGGCATGAACACCTCACACGTGACTAATGTAACTTGTAGGGAGCGGTCGCGTAGTCCCGGGTCTCCCGGTTTGAGAGTATGACGATAATTTGCAAAAATCACACATAGACTTAAAACCATGCCGTTAAAGGGTGAAAACCCAAACCGGCCCCCAAACAACCCCGTAAGAGGCACGAACACCTCTCACGGGACCAATGTAAGTTGTAGGACTGACCGTGTAGTCCCGGGTCTCCCAGTTTGAGAGTATGATGATAATTTGCAAAAATCACACTTAGACTTAACAACAAGCCATTAATGGGTTAAAACCCAAACCAGCCCCCAAACGACCCCGTAGGAGGCACGAACACCTCGTACGGGAATAATGTGACTTGTAGGAACTCACCGGGTAGTCTAGGGTCTCCCAGTTTGAGAGTATGACGATAATTTACAAAAATCACACTAAGACTTAAAAATATACCGTTAAAGGGTGAAAACCCAAACCATCCCCCAAACGGCCCCGTAGGAGGCACGAACACCTTGCACGGGACCAATGTAACTTGTAAGAACTCACCGCGTAGTCCCGGGTCTCCCGGTTTGAGAGCATGATTATATTTTGCAAAAATCAGACTTAGACTTAAGAACAGGTCGTTAAAGGGTGAAAACCCAAAACCAGCACCCAAACGGCTCCGTAGGAGGCACGAACACCTCGCATGGGACCAATGTAACTTATAGGAACTGACCGTGTAGTCCCGAGTCTCCCGGTTTTAGACTATGACGATAATTTGCATAAATCACACTTAGACTTAGAAACAAGCCCTTATAGGGTGAAACCGAATCCAGCCCCCAAACGACCCCGTAGGAAGCACGAACACCTCGTACGGAACCATTGTAACTTGTAGAAATTGATCATGTGGTCTCGGGTCTCCCGGTTTGAGAGTATGATGATAATTTGCAATCTCCCGATTTGAGAGTATGACGATAATTTGCAAAAATTACACTTAGACTTAAAAACAGGCCGTTAAAGGGTGAAAAACCAAATCATCCCCCAAACGATCCCGTAGGAGTCATGAACACCTCGTACGGGACTAATGTAACTTATAGGGAGTGACCGCATTGTCCCGGGTCTCCCGGTTTAAGGGTATGATGATAGTTAGCAAAGATCACACATAGACTTAAAAACAGGTCGTTTAAGGGTGAAAACCCAAACCAGCCCCCAAATGACCCCGTAGGAGGCACGAACCCCTCGAACGGGACTAATGTAACTTGTAGGAACTGACTACGTAGTCCCGGGTCTCTCGGTTTGAGAGTATGACAGTAATTTACAAAAATCCCACTTAGACTTAAAAATAGGCCGTTAAAGAGTGAAAACCCAAAACAGCCGCCAAACGGCCCCGTAGGAGGTACGAACACCTCGCACGGGAGCAATGTAACTTCTAGGAACTGATCGCGTAGTCTCGGGTCTCCCAGTTTGACACCTAGCACGGGACTAATGTAACTTGTAGGGAGTGACTGCGTAGTCCCGGGTATCCCGATTTGAGAGTATGACGATAATTTGCAAAAATCACACTTAGACTTAGAAACAGACCGTTAAAGGGTGAAAACCCAAACCAGCCCCTAAACGGCCTCGTAGGAGGCACAAACACCTCGTACGGGACCAATGTAACTTGTAAGAACTAACCGCGTAGTCCCGGGTCTCCCGGTTTGGGAGTATGATGATATATTGCAAAAATTACACTTAGACTTAAAAAGGGTCGTTAAAGGGTGAAAACCCAAAACCAGCACCCAAACGGCTCCGTAGGAGGCACAAACACCTCGCACGGGACCAATATAACTTATAGGAACTGACCGCGTAGTCCTGAGTCTCCCGGTTTGACAGTATGATGATAATTTGCAAAAATCACACTTAGACTTAGAAACAAGTTGATAATGGGTGAAAACCGAAACCAGCCCCCAGACGACCCTGTAGGAGGCACGAACACCTCGCACGGAACAAATGTAACTTGTAGAATTTGATCACGTAGTCTCGGGTCTCCCGGTTTGAGAGTATGATGATAATTTGCAATCTCCCGATTTGAGAGTATGACGATAATTTGCAAAAATCACACTTAGACTTAAAAACAGGCCGTTAAGGGGTGAAAAACCAAATTAGCCCCCAAACGACCCCATAGGAGGCATGAACACCTCGCACGGGACTAATGTTACTTATAGGGAGTGACCGCGTTGTCCCGGGTCTCCCGGTTTGAGAGTATGATGATAATTTGCAAAGATCACACATAGACTTAAAAACAGGTCGTTAAAGGGTGAAAACCCAAACCAACCCCCAATCGAACCCGTAGGATGCACGAACACCTCGCACGGGACTAATGTAACTTGTAGGAACTGAATTCGTAGTCCCGGGTCTCTCGGTTTGAGAGTATGACAATAATTTGCAAAAATCACACTTAGAAAATAAGTCGTTAATGGGTGAAAGCCCAAACCAGCCCCCAAACGGCCCCATAGGAGGCACGAACAGCTCGCACGGGAGCAATGTAACTTTTAGGAACTGACCGTCTAGTCTCGAGTCTCTCGGTTTGACACCTCGCACGGGACTAGTGTAACTTATAGGGAGTGACCGCGTAGTCCCGGGTCTCCCGATTTGAGAGTATCATTATAATTTGCAAAAATCACACAGACTTAAAAACAGGCCGTTAAAGGGTGAAAACCCAAACCAGCCCCCAAACGACCCCGTAGAAGGCACGAACACCACGCACGGGACCAATGTAACTTGTAAGAACTGATCGCGTAGTCCCGAGTCTCCCAGTTTGAGAGTATGATGATAATTTGCAAAAATCACACTTAGACTTAAAAACCGGCCGTTAAAGGGTGAAGACCCAAACAAACTGCCAAACGACCCCGAAGGAGGCAGAACACCTCACACGGGACCGATGTAACTTATAGGAACTTACTGCGTAGTCCCGGGTGTCTTGGTTTGAGAGTATGATGATAGTTTTCATAAATCAAACTTAGGCTTAAAAACAGGTCGTTAAAGGGTGAAAACCCAAACCAGCCCCCAAACGGCCCCGTAGGAGGCGCGAACACCTCGCACGGGAGCAATGTAACTTATTGCAACTGATCGCGTAGTCCCGGGTCTCTCGATTTGAGAGTGTGATGATAATTTGCAAAAATCACACATAGACTTATAAACAAGCTGTTAAAGGGCGAAAACCCAAACTAGCCCCCAAACGACCCCGTAGGAGGCACGAACACCTCACACTGGACCAATGTAACTTATAAGAATTGACCGAATAGTCACGAGTCTCACGATTTGAGAGTATGACAATATTTTGCAAAATTCACACTTAGACTTGAAATAAGGTCGTTAAAGGGTGAAAACACAAAATCATCCCCCGAACGGCTCCGTAGGAGGCACGAACACCTCGCACGGGACCATTGTAACTTATTGGAACTGATCGCGTAGTCTCGAGTCTCCCGATTTGAGAGTATGACAATAATTTTCAAAAGTCACACTTAGACTTAGAAACAAGTCGTTAGAGGGTGAAAATCGAAACCATCCCCCAAATGACCCCGTAGGAGGCACGAACACCTCGCACGGGACCAATGTAACTTGTAAAAACTGATCGCGTAGTCCCGGGTCTCCCGGTTTGAGAGTATGATGATAATTTGCAATCTCCCAGTTTGAGAGTATGAAGATAATTTGCAAAAATCACACTTATACTTAAAACGTTGCCGTTAATGGGTGCAAACCCAAACCATCCCCCAAACGGCCCCGTAGGAGGCACGAACACGTCGGACGGGAGCAATGTAACTTGTATGAACTGATCGCGTAGTCCCGGGTCTCCCGGTTTGAGAGTATGACGATAATTTGCAAAAATCACAGATATATTTAAAAATAGGTCTTTAAAGGGTGAAAACCCAAACCAGCCCCCAAACAACCCCGTAGGAGCCACGAGCACCTCGCATGGGACCAATGTAACTAATACGAACTGACCGCGTAGTCTCGAGTCTCTCGGTTTGAGAGTATGACGATAATTTGAAAAATAACACTTAGACTTAACAACAAGCCGTTAAAGGGTGAAAACCCAAACCAGCCCCCAAACGGCCCGTAGGAGGCACGAACACCTCGTACGGGACTAATGTTACTTGTAGGAACTGACCGCATAGTCCCGGGTCTCCCGGTTTGAGAGTATGAGGATAATTTGCAAAAATCACACGTAGACTTAAAAACAGGTCGTTAAAGGGTGAAAACCCAAACCATCCCCCAAACGGCCCTCTAGGAGCCATGAACTCCTCCCACGGGACCAATGTAACTTGTAGGAACTGACCGCGTAGTCCCGGGTCTCACGGTTTGAGAGTATGACTATATTTTGCTAAAATCACACTTAGACTTAAAAACAGACCGTAAATGGTGAAAACCCAAAACCGGCACACAAACGGCTCCGTAGGAGGCACGAACACCTCGCACGAGACCAATGAAACTGGTAGGAACTGACCGCGTAGTCTCGATTCTCCCGGTTTGAGAGTATGACGATAATTTGCAAAAATCACACTTAGACTTAGAAACCAGCCGTTGGAGGGTAAAAACCAAAACCAGACACCAAACGACCCCGTAGGAGGCACGAACACCTCGCACGGGACCAATGTAACTTGTAGAAACTGGTCGCGTAGTCCCGGGTCTCCCGGTTTGAGAGTATGATGATAATTTTCAATCTCCCGGTTTGAGAGTATGATGATAATTTGCAAAAATCACACTTAGACTCAAAAACAGGCCGTTAAAGGTTGAAAACCCAAACCAGCGCCCAAACGGCCCCATAGGAGGCACGGACACCTCGCACCGGACTAATGTAACTTGTAGGAACTGATCGCGTAGTCCCGGGTCTCCCGGTTTGAGAGTATGACGATAATTTGCAAAAATCACACTTAGACTTAGAAACAAGCCGTTAAAGGGTGAAAACCCAAACCAGCCCCCAAATGACCCCGTAGGAGGCACGAACAACTCACACGGGACCAATGTAACTTGTAGGAACTGACCGCGTACTCCCGGGTCTCCTGATTTGTTAGTATGACGATAATTTGCTAAAATCACTCTTAGACTTAAAAATAAGTCGTTAAAGGGTGAAAACCCAATCCAGCCCCAAACGACCCCGTAGGAGGCACAAACACCTCGTACGTGACAAATGTAACTTGTAGGAACTGACCGCGTTCTCCTGGGTGTCCCGGTTTGAAAGTATGACGATAATTTTCAAAAATCACGCTTAGACTTAAAAACAAGTCGTTAAAGGGTGAAAACCAAAACCAGCCCCCAAACGACCCCGTAGGAGGCACGAACACCTCGCACGAAAGTAATCTAACTTGTAGGAACTGACCGCGTAGTCCCAGGTCTCCCGGTTTGACAGTATGACGATAATTTGCAAAAATCACACTTAGACTTCAAAACAAGTCGTTAGAGGGTGAAAACCCAAATCAGCCCCCAGACGACCCCGTAGGTGGCATGAACAGCTCGCACGGGACTAATGTAACTTATAGGGAGTAACCGCGTAGTCCCTGGTCTCCCGGTTTGAGAGTATGACGATAATTTTAAAAAATCACACATAGACTTAAAAAGAGGCCGTTAAAGGGTGAAAACCCAAACCAGCCCCCAAACAACCCCATAGGAGGCACGAACACCTCGCACGGGACCAATGTAAGTTGTAGGAACTGACGCATAGTCCCGGGTCTTCCAGTTTGAGAGTATGACGATAATTTGCAAAAATCACACTTAGACTTAACAACAAGCCGTTAAAGGGTGAATACCCAAACCAACCCCCAAACGACCCCATAGGAGGCACAAACACCTCGCGCGGGACCAATTTAACTTGTAGAAACTAACTGCATAGACCCGGGTCTCCCGACTTGAGAGTTTGACAATAATTTGTAAAAATCACACTTAGACTTAACAACAAGCCGTTAAAGGGTGAAAACCCAAATCAACTCACAAACGACCCCGTAGGAGGCATGAACACCTCGCACGGGACTAATGTAATGTGTAGGTAATGACCGCATAGTTCCGGGTCTACCGGTTTGAGAGTATGACGATAATTTGCCAAAATCCCAGATATATTTAAAAACAGGTCGTTAAATGTTGAAAACCTAAAACTAGGCCCCAAACAACCCCGTAGGATCCACGAGCAACTCGCACGGGACCAATGTAACTTGTACGAACTGACTTCGTAGTCCCGAGTCTCTCGGTTTGAGAGTATGACGATAATTTGAAAATTCACACTTAGACTTAACAACAAGCCGTTAAAGGGAGAAAACCCAAACTAGCCCCCAAATGGCCCGTAGGAGGCACGAACCCTCGTAAGGGACAAATGTAACTTGTAGGAACTAACCGCATAGTCCGGGGTCTCCCGGTTTGAGAGTATGATGATAATTTGCAAAAATCATACTTAGACTTAAAAACAGGCCGTTAAAAGGTGAAAACCCAAACCAACCACCAAACGGCCCCGTAGGAGGCACAAACTCCTCCCACGGGACCGATGTAACTTGTAGGAACTGACCGCGTAGTCCCGGGTCTCCCGGTTTGACAGTATGATGATATTTTCAGAAAATCACACTTAGACTTAAAAACAGACCGTAAAGGGTGAAAACCCAAAACCAACACCTAAACTGCTCCGTAGGAGGCACGAACACCTCGCACGGGACCAATGTAACTTGTAGGAACTGACCGCGTAGTCCCGATTCTCCCGGTTTGAGAGTATGACGATAATTTGCAAAAATCACACTTAGACTTATAAACCAGTCGTTACAGGGTAAAAACCAAAACTAGACCCCACACGACCCCGTAGGAGGCACGAACACCTCGCACGGGACCAATGTAACTTGTAGAAACTGATCCCGTAGTCCTGGGTCTCCCGGTTTGATAGTATGATGATAATTTGAAATCTACCGGTTTAAGAGTATGACGATAATTTGCAAAAATCACACTTAGGCTCAAAAATAGGCCGTTAAAGGTTAAAAACTCAAACCAGCGCCGAAACGGCCCCGTAGGAGGCACAAACACCTCGCACGGGACCAATGTAACTTGTAGGAACTGATCGCGTAGTCCCGAGTCTCCCGATTTGAGAGTATGACGATAATTTTCAAAAATCACACTTATACTTAGAAACAAGCCGTTAAAGGGTGAAAACCCAAACCAGCCCCCAAATGACCCCGTAGGAGGCACGAACAACTCGCACGGGACCAATGTAACTATTAGGAACTCAGCGCGTAGACCCGGTTCTCCCGGTTTGAGAGTATGATGATAATTTGATAAAATCACACATAGACTTAAAAACAAATCGTTAAAGGGTGAAAACCCAGTCCAGCCCCCGAATGACCCCGTAGGAGGCACGAACACCTCGTACGGGACTAATGTAACTTATAGGAACTGACTGCGTACCCCCGAGTGTCCCGGGTGTCCCGATTTGAGAGTATGACGATAATTTTCAAAAATAAAGCTTAGACTTAAAAACAGGTCGTTAAAGGGTGAAAACCAAAACCAGCCCCCAAATGACCCCGTAGGAGGCACGAACACCTCGCACGAAAGCAATCTAACTTATAGGAACTGACCGCGAAGTCCTGGGTCTCCCGGTTTGACAATATGACGATAATTTGCAAAAATCACACTTAGACTTAAAAACAAGCCATTAAAGGGTGAAAACCCAAATCAGCCCCCAAACGACCTCGTAGGAGGCATGAACACCTCGCACAGGACCAATGTAACTTGTAGGAACTGACCGCGTAGTCTCGGGTCTCCCGGTTTGAGAGTATGACGAAAATTTGCTAAAATCACACTTAGACTTAAAAATAAGCCCTTAAAGGGTGAAAACCCAATCCAGCCCCCAAACCACTCCGTAGGAGGCATGAACACCTCCCACGGGACTAATGTAACTTGTAGGGAGTGCCCGCGTAGTCCCGGGTCTCCCGATTTGAGAGTATGATGATAATTTAAAAAAATCACACATAGACTTAAAAAGAGGCTCTTATAGGGTCAAAACCCAAACCAGCCCCCAAACAACCCCGTAGGAGGCACGAACACCTCGCACATGACAAATGTCACTTATAGGAACTGACCGTGTAGTCCCGGGTCTCCCAGTTTGAGAGTATGATGATAATTTGCAAAAATCACACTTAGACTTAACAACAAGCAGTTAAAGGGTGAAAACCCAAACATGTCCCCAAACGACGCGATATGAGGCACGGGCACCTCGTACGGGACAAATGTAACTTGTAGAAATTGACCGCGTAGTCCCGAGTCTCCCGGTTTTAGAGTATGTTGATAATTTGCAAAAATCACACTTAGACTTAAAAACAAGCCGTCAGAGGGTGAAAACCGAAACCAGCCCCCAAATGACCCCGTAGGAAGCACGAACACCTCGCACGGGACCAATGTAACTTATAGGAACTGACCGTGTAGTCCCGGGTCTCCCGGTTTAAGAGTATAACGATAATTTCAAAAATCACACGACTTAAAAACAAGCCGTTAAAGGGTGAAAACCCAATCCAGCCCCCAAACGACCCCGTAGGAGGCACGAACACCTCGAACGGGATTAATATAACTTGTAGGGACTGACCGCGTAGTCCCGGGGCTCCCAATTTGAGAGGATGACGATAATTTGAAAAAATCACACTTAGACTTAACAACAAGCCGTTAAAGGGTAAAAACCCAAACCAACCCCCAAACGAACCCGTAGGAGGAACGAACACCTCAGACGGGACCAATGTAACATGTAGGAACTGACCGCGTAGCCCTGGCTCTCTTGGTTTGAGAGTATGATGATAATTTGCAAAAATCACACTTAGACTTAAAAACAGGCCGTTAAAGGGTGAAAACCCAAATGACCCCATAGGAGGCACGAACACCTCGCACGGGACCAATGTAACTTGTAGTAACTGACCGCGTAGTCCCGGGTCTCTCGGTTTGAGAGTATGATGATAATTTGTAAAAATCACACTTAGACTTAGAAATAAGCCGTTAGAGGGTGAAAACCGAAACCAGCCCCCAAACGACCCCTTAGGAGGCACGAACACCTCGCACGGGACCAATGTAACTGGTAGAAACTGATCGCGTAGTCCCAGAACTCCCAGTTTGAGAGTATGATGATAATTTGCAATCTCTCGATTTGAGAGTATGACGATAATTTTCAAAAATCACACTTAGACTACAAAACAGGTTATTAAAGGGTGAAAACTCAAAGCAGCACCCAAACGGCCCCGTAGGAGCACGAACACCTGGCACGAGACCAATGTAACTTATAGGAAATCACCGCGTAGTCTCGGGTCTCCCGATTTCGGAGTATGACGATAATTTGCAAAACTCACAGTTAGACTTAAAAATAAGCCGTTAAAGGGTGAAAAGCCAAACCAGCCCCCAAACGACCCCGTAGAAGGCACGAACACCTCGCACGAGAACAATGTAACTTGTAGGAACTGAGCGCATAGTCTTGGGTCTCCCGGTTTGAGAGTATGACGATAATTTGCAAAAATCACACTTAGACTTAAAAACAAGTCGTTAAAGGGTGAAAACCCAATCCAACCCCCAAACGACCCCGAAGGAGGCACGAACACCTCGTACGGGACTAATGTAACTTGTAGGAACTGACCGTGTAGTTCCGGGTATCCCGATTTAAGAGTATGACGATAATTTGCAAAAATCACAGTTAGACTTAAAAAACAGACCGTTAAAGGGTGAAAACCCAAACTAACCCCCAAACGGCCCCGTAGGAGGCACGAACACCTCGAACGGGAGCAATGTAACTTGAAGGAACTGACCGCGTAGTCCCGGGTCTCCCGATTTGAGAGTATGATGATAATTTGCAAAAATGACACTTAGACTAAAAAACAAGCTGGTAAAGGGTGAAAACCCAAATCAGCTACCAAACGCCCCATAGGAGACATGAACACCTCGTACGGAATTAATGTAACTTGTAGGGAGTGACCGTGTAGTCTCGGGTCTCCCGATTTGAGAGTATGACGATAATTTGCAAAAATCACACATAGACTTAAAAACAGGCCGTTAAAGGGTGAAAACCCAAACCCACCCCCAAACGACCCCATAGGAGGCACGGACACCTCGCACGGGACTTATATAACTTGTAGGAACTGACTTCGTAGTCCCGGGTCTCTCAATTTGAGAGTATGATGATAGTTTTCATAAATCAAACTTAGGCTTAAAAACAGGTCGTTAAAGGGTGAAAATCCAAACCATCCCCCAAACGGCCCCGTAGGAGGCACGAACACCTCGCACGGGACCAATGTAACTTATAGGAACTGACCGTGTAGTCCCGGATCTTCCGATTTGAGAGTATGTCGATATTTTGCAAAATTCACACTTAGACTTAAAAACAGGTCGTTAAAGGGTGAAAACCCAAAACTAGGCCCCAAACGGCTCCGTAGGAGGCACGAACACCTCGCACGGGACCAATGTAACTTATAGGAACTGATCGCGTAGTCTCAAGTCTCCCGGTTTGAGAGTATCACGATAATTTACGAAAATCACACTTAGACTTAAAAACAGACCGTTAAAGGGTGAAAACCCAAACCAGCGCCCAAACGGTCCCGTAGGAGGCACGAACACCTCGCATGGGACCAATGTAACCTGTAGGAACTGATCGAGTAGTCCCGGGTCTCCCGATTTGAGAGTATGACGATAATTTGCAAAAATCACACTTAGACTTAAAAATAAGCCGTTAAAGGGTTAAAACCCAAACCATCCCCCAAACGACCCCGTAGGAGGCAAGAACACCTCGCACGGAACTAATGTAACTTGTATGAACTTACCGCGTAGTCTCGGGTCTCCCGGTTTGAGAGTATGACAATAATTTGAAAAAGTACTCTTAGACTTAACAACAAGGCATTAAAGGGTGAAAACCCGAACCAGCCCCCAAACGACCCCGTAGGCGGCACGAACGCCTCGCACGGGACCAATGTAACTTGTAGTAACTGAACGCGTAGTACCGGGTCTCCCGATTTGAGAGTATGGAAATATTTTTGAAAATCACACTTAGACTTAAAAATAGACCGTTAAAGGGTGAAAACCCAAAACCAGCACCCAAACGGCTCCGTAGGAGGCACGAACACCTCGCACGGGACCAATGTAACTTGTAGGAACTAACCGCGTAGTCCCGAGTCTCCCAGTTTGAGAGTATGATGATAATTTGCAAAAATCACACTTAGACTTAGAAATAAGTTGTTAGAGGGTGAAAATCGAAACCAGCCCCCAAACGACCCCTTAGGAGGCACGAACACCTCGCACGGGATCGATGTAACTTGTAGAAATTAATCGCGTAGTCCCAGGTCTCGCGGTTTGAGAGTATGATGATAATTTGCAATCTCCCTGGTTGAGAGTATGACGATAATTTGCAAAAATCACACTTAGACTTAAAAACAGGCCGTTAAAGGGTGAAAACCCAAACCAGCGCCCAAACAGCCCCGTCGGAGGCATGAACACCTCGCACGGGACAAATGTAACTTGTAGGAACAGACTGCGTAGTCCCGGGTCTCCCAGTTTGAGAGTATGACGATAATTTGGAAAAATCACACTTAGACTTAAAAACAAGTCGTTAAAGGGTGAAAACCCAAACCAGCCCCCAAATGACCCCGTAGGAGGCACGAACACCTCGCACGGGACCAATGTAACCTGTAGGAACAGACCACGTAGTCTCGGTTCTCCCAGTTTGAGAGTATGATGATAATTTGCTAAAATCACACTTAGACTTAAAATCAAGCCGTTAGAGGGTGAAAACCAAATCCAGCCCCCAAACGACCCCGTAAGAGGCATGAACACCTCCCACGGGACTAATGTAACTTGTAGGGAGTGACCGCGTAGTACCGGGTCTCCCGGTTTGAGAGTATGACGATAATTTGTAAAAATCACACATAGACTTAAAAAGAGGACGTTAAAGAGTTAAAACCCAAACCAGCCCCCAAACAATACCGTAGGAGGCACGAACACCTCGCACGGGACAAATGTCACTTGTAGGAACTGGTCGTGTAGTCCCAGGTCTCCCAGTTTGAGAGTATGACGTTAATTTGCAAAAATCACACATAGACTTAACAACAAGCAGTTAAAGGGTGAAACCGAAAACCTGTCCCCAAACGACGCCATATGAGGCACGGACACCTCGCACGGGACAAATGTAACTTGTAGGAACTGATCGCGTAGTCCCGGGTCTCCCGGTTATAGAGTATGATGATAATTTGCAAAAATCACACTTAGTCTTAAAAACAAGCCGTTAGAGGGTGAAAACCGAAACCAGCTCCCAAATGACCCCGTAGGAGGCACGAACACCTCGCACGGGACCAATGTAACATGTAGGAACTGACCGTGTAGTCCCGGGTCTCCCGGTTTAAGAGTATAACTATAATTTCAAAAATCACACGACATAAAACACAAGCCGTTAAAGGGTGAAAACCCAATCCAGCCCCCAAACGACCCCGTAGGAGGCACAAACACCTCTCACGGAACCAATGTAACTTGTAGGATTTGACCACGTATTCCCGAGTCTCCCCGATTGAGAATATGACGATAATTTGCGAAAATCACACTTTGACTTAAAAAGAAGGCGTTAAAGGCTGAAAACCTAATCAAGCCCCCAAACGAACTCGTAGGAGGTACGAACACCTCGCACGGGATCAATGTAACTTGTAGGAACTGACCGCGTAGTCTCGGGCTCCCGGTTTGAGAGTATGATGGTAATTTGCAAAAATCACACTTTGACTTAAAAACATGCCGCTAAAGGGTGAAAACCCAAACCAGCCCCCAAACGGCCCCGTGGGAGGCTTGAACACCTCGCACGGGAGCAATGTAACTTGTAGGAACTAATCGCGTAGTCATGAGTCTCCCGGTTTGACAGTATGATGATAATTTGAAAAAATCACACTTAGACTTAACAGCAAGCCGTTAAAGTGTGAAAACCCAAACCAGCCCACAAACGACCCCGTAGGAGGAACGAACACCTCAGACGGGACCAATGTAACATGTAGGAACTGACCGCTTAGTCCCGGCTCTCCTAGTTTGAGAGTATGACGATAATTTGGAAAAATCACACTTAGACTTGGAAAATAGGCTGTTAGAGAGTGAAAACTGAAACCAGCCCCCAAACGACCTCTTAGGAGGCACGAACACCTCACACGGGATCAATGTAACTTGTAGAAACTGATCGCGTAGTCCCAGGACTCCCGGTTTGAGAATATGATGATAATTTGCAATCCACCGATTTGAGAGTATGACGATAATTTGCAAAAATCACACTTAGACAAAAAAACAGGTTATTAAAGGGTGAAAACTCAAATCAGCACCCAAACGTCCCCGAAGGAGCACGAACACCTCGCACGGGACCAATGTAACTTGTAGGAACTCACCGCGTAGTCCCGGGTGTCCCGATTTCTGAGTATGACGATAATTTGCAAAAATCACACTTAGAATTAAAAAAAAGCCGTTAAAGGGTGAAAACCCAAACCAACCCCCAAACGACCCCGTAGAAGGCACGAACACCTTGTACGAGAACAATGTAACTTGTAGGAACAGAGCGCATAGTCCCGGGTCTCCCAATTTGAGAGTATGACGATAATTTGCAAAAATCACACTTAGACTTAAGAACAAGTCGTTAAAGGATGAAAACCCAATCCAGCCCCCAAACGACCCCGAAGGAGGCAAATACACCTTGTACGGGACTAATGTAACTTGTAGGAACTAACCGTGTAGTCCTGGGTGTCCCAGTTTGAGAGTATGACGATAATTTGCAAAAATCACACTTAGACTTAAAAACAAACAGTTAAAGGGTGAAAACCCAAACTAGTCCCCAAACGACCCCGTAGGAGGCACGGACACCTCGGACGGGAGCAATGTAACTTGTAGGTACTGACCGCGTAGTCCCGAGTCTCCCGATTTGAGAGTATGACGATAATTTACAAAAATGACACTTAGACTAAAAAATAAGCTGGTAAAGTGTGAAAACCCAAATCAGCTACCAAACGCCCCATAGGAGACATGAACACCTCGTACAGAACTAATGTAACTTGTAGGGAGTGATCGCGTAGTCTCGGGTCTCCCAGTTTGAGAGTATGACGTTAATTTGCAAAAATCACACATAGACTTAAAAACAGGCCGTTGAAGGGTGAAAACCCAAACCAGCCCCTAAACGACCCCGTAGGAGGCACGAACACCTTGCACGGGACTTATATAACTTGTAGGAACTGACTGCGTAGTCCCGGGTCTCTCAGTTTGAGAGTATGATGATAGTTTTCATAAATCAAACTTAGGCTTAAAAATAGGTCGTTAAAGGGTGAAAACCCAAACCATCCTCCAAACGGCCCCATAGGAGGCACGAACACCTCGCACGGGACCAAGGTAACTTATAGGAACTGACCGTCTAGTCCCGGATATCCTGATTTGAGAGTATGTCAATATTTTCCAAAAATCACACTTAGACTTAAAAACTGGCCCTTAAAGGGTGAAAACCCAAAACCAGCACCCAAACGGACCTGTAAGAGGCACGAACACCTCGCACGGGACCAATGTAACTTATAGGAACTGACCGCGTAGTCCCGAGTCTCTCGGTTTGAGAGTATGATGATAATTTAACAAAATCACACTTAGACTTAGAAACAAGCCGTTAGAGGGTGAAAATTGAAACCAACCCCCAAACGACCCCGTAGGAGGCACGAACACCTCGCACGGGACCAATGTAACTTGTAGAAACTGATCGCATAGTCCCGGTTTTCCCAGTTTGAGTGTATGATGATAATTTCAAATCTCTCGGTTTGAGAGTATGACGATAATTTATAAAAATCACACGTAGACAAAAAAACAGGCCGTTAAAGGGCGAAAATCCAAACCAGCAACGTCCCCGTAGGAGGCACGAACACCTCGCACGGGACCAAGGTAAATTGCAGGAACTAACCGCGTAGTCCTGGGTCTCCCAGTTTGAGAGTATGATGATAATTTACAAAAATCACACTCAGACTTAACAACAAGCCGTTAAAGGGTGAAAACCCAAATCATCCCCCAAACGACCCCATAGGACGCACGAACACCTCGCACAGGACCGATGTAACTTATAGGAACTGACCGCGTAGTCCCAGGTCTCCCGGTTTGAGAGTATGACGATAATTTGCAAAAATCACACTTAGACTTAAAAACAGCCCCTTGAAGGGTGAAAACCCAAACGGCCCCGTAGGAGGCACAAACACCTCGCACGGGACCAATGTAACTCATAGTAACTGATCGCGTAGTCCCGGGTCTCCCGATTTGAGAGTATGACGTTATTTTGCAAAAATCACACTTAGACTTAAAAACTGGTCGTTAAAGGGTGAAAACCCAAAACCAGGACCCAAACGACTCCGTAGGAGGCACGAACACCTCGCACGGGACCAATGTAACTTGTAGGAACTGATCGCGTAGTCCCGAGTCTCCCGGTTTGAGAGTATGACGATAATTTGCAAAAATCACACTTAGATTTAGAAACAAGCCGTTAGAGGGTGAAAACCGAAACCAAACCCCAAACGACTCTGTAGGAGGCACGAACACCTCGCACGGGACCAATGTAATTTGTAAAAACTGATCGCTTAGACCCTGGTCTCCCGGTTTGAGAGTGTGATGATAATTTGCAATCTATCAATTTGAGAGTATGACGATAATTTGCAAAAATCACACTTAGACTAAAAAACAGGCTCTTAAAGGGTGAAAAACCAAACCAGCGCCCAAAAGGTCCCGTAGGAGCACGAGCGCCTCGCACGGGACCAATTTAACTTATAGGAACTCACTGCGTAGTCCCGGGTCTCCCGGTTTGCGAGTATGACGATAACTTGCAAAAATCACACTTAGACTTAAAAACAAGCCGTTAAAGGGTGAAAACCCAAATCGGCCCCCAAACGACCCCGTAGAAGGCACGAACTCCTCGCATGGACCAATGTAACTTGTAGGAACTGAGCGCGTAGTCCCGGGTCTCCTGGTTTGAGATTATGACGATAATTTGAAAAATCACACTTAGACTTATAAACAAGCCGTTAGAGGGCGAAAACCGAAACGAACCCCCAAACGACCCCGTATGAGGCACGAACACCTCGCACGGGACCAATGTCACTTGTAGAAACTGATCGCGTAGTTCTGGGTCTCCCGATTTGAGAGTATGACGATAATTTGCAAAAATCACACTTAGACTTAGAAATAGGCCGTTAGAGGGTGAAAACCGATACCAGCCCCCAAACGAGCCCGTAGGAGGCATGAACACCTGGCACGGGACCAATGTAACTTATAGGAACTGACCGCGTAGTCCCGGGTCCCCCGGTTTGAGAGTATGACGATAATTTGCAAAAATCACACTTAGACTTAAAAACAGGCCATTAAAGGGTGAAAACCGAAACGGCCCCGTAGGAGGCACAAACACCTCGCAGGGACCAATGTAACTTGTAGGAACTCACCGCGTAGTCCCAGGTCTCCCGGTTTGGGAGTATGACGATAATTTGCAAAAATCACACTTAGACTTGAAAACAATCCGTTAAAGAGTGAAAATCTAAACCGGCCCCAAACAACCCCGTAGAAGGCACGAACACCTCGCACGGACCAATGTAACTTGTAGGAACTGAACGCGTAGTCCCGGGTCTCCCGGTTTGAGATTATGATGATAATTTCCAAAAATCACAGTTAGACTTAAAAATATGCCGTTAAAGGGTGAAAACCCAAACCAGCCCCCAAACGACCCCGTAGGAGGCAAGAACACCTCGCATGGAACTAATGTAACTTGTATGAACTGACCGCGTAGTCTCGGGTCTCCCGATTTGCGAGTATGACAGTAATTTGCAAAAATCACACTTAGACTTAAAAACAGACCGTTAAAGGGTGAAAACCCAAACCAGCCCCCAAACGGCCTCGTAGGAGCACGAGCACCTCGTACGGGAGCAATGTAACTTGTAGGAACTCACCGCGTAGTCCCAGGTCTCCCGATTTGAGAGTACGACGATAATTTGCAAAAATCACACTTTGACTTAAAAACAGGCTAGTAAAGGGTGAAAACCCAAATCAGCTACCAAACGCCCCATAGGAGACATGGACACCTCGTACGGAACTAATGTAACTTGTAGGGAGTGACCGTGTAGTCCCGGGTCTCACGGTTTTAGAGTATGACGATAATTTCAAAAATCACACATAGACTTAAAAAACAGGTCGTTAAAGGGTGAAAACCCAAACCAGCTCCCAAACGACCCCGTAGGAGGCACGAAAACCTCGCACAGGACCAATGTAACTTGTAGGAACTGACCGCGTAGTCTCGGGTCTCCCAGTTTGAGAGTACGCCAATATTTGCAAAAATCACACTTAGACTTAACAACAAGCCGTTAAAGGGTGAAAACCAAAACTAGCCCCCAAACGACCATGTAGGAGGCACGAACACCTCGCACGGGAGAAATGTAACTTGTAGGATCTGACTCCGTAGTCCCGGGTCTCCCGGTTTGACGATAATTTGATAAAATCACACTTAGACTTAGAAACAAGCCGTTAGAGGGTGAAAATCGAAACCAGCCCCCAAACGACCCCGTAGGAGGCAAGAACACCACGCACGGGACCAATGTAACTTGTAGAAACTGATCGCATAGTCTCAGGTTTCCCGATTTGAGAGTATGATGATAATTTCAAATCTCCCGGTTTGAGAGTATGACGATAATTTGCAAAAATCACACATAGACAAAAAAACAGGCCGTTAAAGGACGAAAACCCAAACCAGCCTTTAAACGGACCCGTAGGAGACACGAACACCTCGCACGGGACCAATGTAACTTGCAGGAACTGATCGTCTAGTCTCGGGTCTCACGATTTGAGAGTATGACGATAATTTGCAAAAATCACACTTAGAGTTAACAACAAGTCGTTAAAGGGTGCAAACCCAAACCAGCCCCCAAACGACCCCGTAGGAGGCACGAACACCTCGCACGGGACCAATGTAACTTATAGGAACTGGCCGCGTAGTGCCGGGTCTCCCAGTTTGAGAGTATGATGATAATTTGAAAAAATCACACTTAGACTTAAAAACAGGTCGTTAAAGGGTGAAAACCCAAACGGCCCCGTAGGAGGCACGAACACCTCGCACGGGACCAACGTAACTTGTAGTAACTGATCGCGTAGTCTCGGGTCTCCCGGTTTAAGAGTATGACGATGTTTTGCAAAAATCACACTTAGACTTAAAAACAGGCCGTTAACGGGTGAAAACCCAAAACCATCACCCAAACGGCTCCGTAGGAGGCACGAACACCTCGCACGGGACCAATGTAACTTGTAGGAACTAACCGCGGAGTCCCGAGTCTCCCGGTTTGATAGTATGAAGATAATTTGCAGAAATCATACTTAGACTTAGAAACAAGCCGTTAGAGGGTGAAAACCGAAACCAACTCCCAAACGACCCTGTAGGAGGCACGAACACCTGGCACGGTACCAATGTAACTTGTAAAAACTGATCGCGCAGTCCCGGGTCTCCCAGTTGGAGAGTATGATGATAATTTGCAATCTCCCCGTTTGAGAGTATGACGATAATTTGCAAAAATCACACTTGGACTTAAAAACAGGCCGTTAAAGGGTGAAAACCCAAACCAGCCCCCAAACGTCCCTGTAGGAGGCACGAACACCTCGCACGGGAGCAATGTAAGTTGTAGGAACGGACCGTGTAGTCCCGGGTCTCCCGATTTGAGAGTATGATGATAATTTCCAAAATTCACACTTATACTTAAAAACAGACCGTTAAAGTGTGAAAACCCAAACCAGCCCCCAAACGGCCCCGTAGGAGGCACGAACACCTCGCACGGGAGAAATGTAACTTGTAGGAACTGACTGCATAGTCCCGAGTCTCCCGATTTGAGAGTATGATGATAATTTTCAAAAATCACACTTACACTTAAAAATAAGCTGTTAAAGGGTGAAAACCCAAATCAGCCCCCAAACGACCCCGTAGGAGGCATGAACACCTCGCACGGGACTAATGTAACTTATAGGGAGTGACCGCGTAGTCCCGTGTCTCCTGATTTGAGAGTATGACGATAATTTGCAAAAATCACACATAGATAAAAATAAATAGGCTGTTAAAGGGTGAAAACTTAAACCAGTCCCCAAACGACTCCGTAGGAGGCACAAACACCTCGCACGGGACCAATGTATCATGCAGGAACTGACCGCATAGTCCCGGGTCTCCATGTTTGAGAGTATGATGATAATTTGGAAAAATCACACTTAGACTTAACAACAAGTCGTTAAAGGGTGAAAACCCAAACCAGCCCCCAAACCACCCCGTAGGAGGCACGAACACCTCGCACGGGAGCCATGTAACTAATAGAAACTTACCGCGTAGTCTCGGGTCTCCCGGTTTGAGATTATGATGATAATTTTCAAAAATCACACGTAGACTTAAAAATAGGCCGTTAAAGGGTGAAAACCCATGCCAAACCCCAAACGGCCCCGTAGGAGGCACGAACACCTCGCACGGGACCAATATAACTTGTAGGAACTTATCGCGTAGTCCCGAGTCTCCCAGTTTGAGAGTATGTCGATAATTGGCAAAAATTACACTAAGACTTAAAAACAAGCCGTTAGAGGGTGAAAATCGAAGCCAGCCCCCAAACGACCACGTAGGAGGCACGAACACCACTCACGGGACTAATGTAACTTGTAGAAACTGATCGGGTTGTCCCGGGTCTCCTAATTTGAGAGTATGATGATAATTTGCAATCTCTCGGTTTGAGAGTATGACGATAATCTGCAAAAATAACACTTAGACATAAAAACAGGTCATTAATGGGTGAAAACACAAACCAACGCCCAAGCGGCCCCATACGAGGCACGAACACCTCTCACGGGACCAATGTGACTTGTAGGAACTCACCGCGCAGTCCCGGGTCTCCCGGTTTGAGAGTATGACGATAATTTGCAAAAATCAAACTTAGACTTAAAAATAAGCCGTTGAAGGGTGAAAACCCAAACCTTCCCCCAAATGATCCCGGAGGAGGCACGAACTCCTCGCACGGGAGCAATGTAACTTGTAGGAACGGACCGTGTAGTCCCGGGTCTCCCGATTTGAGAGTATGATGATAATTTCCAAAATTCACAATTATACTTAAAAACAGACCGTTAAAGTGTGAAAACCCAAACCAACCCCCAAACGGCCCCGTAGGAGGCACGAACACCTCGCACGGGAGCAATGTAACTTGTAGGAACTGATCGCATAGTCCCGAGTCTCCCGATTTGAGAGTATGATGATAATTTGCAAAAATCACACTTACACTTAAAAATAAGCTGTTAAAGGGTGAAAACCCAAATCAACCCCCAAACGACCCCGTAGGAGGCATGAACACCTCGCACGGGACTAATGTAACTTATAGGGAGTGACCGCGTAGTCCCGGTTCTCCCGATTTGAGAGTATGACGATAATTTGCAAAAATCACACATAGACAAAAAAATAGGCCGTTAAAGGGTGAAAACCCAAACCAACCCCCAAACGACCCTGTAGGAGGCACAAACACCTCGCACGGGACCAATGTAACATGCAGGAACTGACCGCATAGTCCCGGGTCTCCCAGTTTTAGAGTATGATGATAATTTGGAAAAATCACACTTAGACTTAACAACAAGCCGTTAAAGGGTGAAAACGAAAACTAGCCCCCAAACGACCATGTAGGAGGCACGAACACCTCGCACGGGAGAAATGTAACTTGTAGGATCTGACCGCGTAGTCCCGGGTCTCCCGGTTTGACGATAATTTGACATAATCACACTTAGACTTAGAAACAAGCCGTTAGAGGGTGAAAATCGAAACCAGACCCCAAACGACCCCGTAGGAGGCAAGAACACCACGCACGGGACCAATGTAACTTGTAGAAACTGATCGCATAGTCCCAGGTTTCCCGGTTTGAGAGTATGATGATAATTTCAAATCTCCCGGTTTGAGAGTATGACGATAATTTGCAAAAATCACACATAGACAAAAAAACAGGCCGTTAAAGGACGAAAACCCAAACCAGCCCTTAAACGGACCCGTAGGAGACACGAACACCTAGCACGGGACCAATGTAACTTGCAGGAACTGATCGTCTAGTCTCGGGTCTCACGATTTGAAAGTATGACGATAATTTGCAAAAATCACACTTAGAGTTAACAACAAGTCGTTAAAGGGTGCAAACCCAAACCAGCCCCCAAACGACCCCGTAGGAGGCACGAACACCTCGCACGGGACCAATGTAACTTATAGGAACTGGCCGCGTAGTCCCGGGTCTCCCAGTTTGAGAGTATGATGATAATTTGAAAAAATCACACTTAGACTTAAAAACAGGTCGTTAAAGGGTGAAAACCCAAACGGCCCCGTAGGAGGCACGAACACCTCGCACGGGACCAACGTAACTTGTAGTAACTGATCGCGTAGTCTCGGGTCTCCCAGTTTAAGAGTATGATGATGTTTTGCAAAAATCACACTTAGACTTAAATACAGGCCGTTAACGGGTGAAAACCCAAAACCATCACCCAAACGGCTCCGTAGGAGGCACGAACACCTCGCACGGGACCAATGTAACTTGTAGGAACTAACCGCGGAGTCCCGAGTCTCCCGGTTTGATAGTATGAAGATAATTTGCAGAAATCATACTTAGACTTAGAAACAAGCCGTTAGAGGGTGAAAACCGAAACCAACTCCCAAACGACCCTGTAGGAGGCACGAACACCTGGCACGGTACCAATGTAACTTGTAAAAACTGATCGCGCAGTCCCGGGTCTCCCAGTTGGAGAGTATGATGATAATTTGCAATCTCCCCGTTTGAGAGTATGACGATAATTTGCAAAAATCACACTTGGACTTAAAAACAGGCCGTTAAAGGGTGAAAACCCAAACCAGCCCCCAAACGTCCCCGTAGGAGGCACGAACACCTCGCACGGGAGCAATGTAAGTTGTAGGAACGGACCGTGTAGTCCCGGGTGTCCCGATTTGAGAGTATGATGATAATTTCCAAAATTCACACTTATACTTAAAAACAGACCGTTAAAGTGTGAAAACCCAAACCAGCCCCCAAACGGCCCCGTAGGAGGCACGAACACCTCGCACGGGAGAAATGTAACTTGTAGGAACTGACTGCATAGTCCCGAGTCTCCCGATTTGAGAGTATGATGATAATTTTCAAAAATCACACTTACACTTAAAAATAAGCTGTTAAAGGGTGAAAACCCAAATCAGCCCCCAAACGACCCCGTAGGAGGCATGAACACCTCGCACGGGACTAATGTAACTTATAGGGAGTGACCGCGTAGTCCCGTGTCTCCTGATTTGAGAGTATGACGATAATTTGCAAAAATCACACATAGATAAAAAAAAATAGGTTGTTAAAGGGTGAAAACCCAAACCAGTCCCCAAACGACCCCGTAGGAGGCACAAACACCTCGCACGGGACCAATGTAACATGCAGGAACTGACCGCATAGTCCCGGGTCTCCATGTTTGAGAGTATGATGATAATTTGGAAAAATCACACTTAGACTTAACAACAAGCCGTTAAAGGGTGAAAACCCAAACCAGCCCCCAAACCACCCCGTAGGAGGCACGAACACCTCGCACGGGAGCCATGTAACTAATAGAAACTGACCGCGTAGTCTCGGGTCTCCCGGTTTGAGATTATGATGATAATTTTCAAAAATCACACGTAGACTTAAAAATAGGCCGTTAAAGGGTGAAAACCCAAGCCAACCCCCAAACGGCCCCGTAGGAGGCACGAACACCTCGCACGGGACCAATATAACTTGTAGGAACTTATCGCGTAGTCCCGAGTCTCCCAGTTTGAGAGTATGTCGATAATTTACAAAAATTACACTAAGACTTAAAAACAAGCCGTTAGAGGGTGAAAATCGAAGCCAGCCCCCAAACGACCACGTAGGAGGCACGAACACCACTCACGTGACTAATGTAACTTGTAGAAACTGATCGGGTTGTCCCGGGTCTCCTAATTTGAGAGTATGATGATAATTTGCAATCTCTCGGTTTGAGAGTATGACGATAATCTGCAAAAATAACACTAAGACATAAAAACAGGTCATTAATGGGTGAAAACACAAACCAACGCCCAAGCGGCCCCATACGAGGCACGAACACCTCTCAGAGGACCAATGTGACTTGTAGGAACTCACCGCGCAGTCCCGGGTCTCCCGGTTTGAGAGTATGACGATAATTTGCAAAAATCAAACTTAGACTTAAAAATAAGCCATTGAAGGGTGAAAACCCAAACCTTCCCCCAAATGACCCCGGAGGAGGCACGAACTCCTCGCACGGGAGCAATGTAACTTGTAGGAACGGACCGTGTAGTCTCGGGTCTCCCGATTTGAGAGTACGTTGATAATTTCCAAAATTCACAATTATACTTAAAAACAGACCGTTAAAGTGTGAAAACCCAAACCAGCCCCCAAACGGCCCCGTAGGAGGCACGAACACCTCGCACGGGAGCAATGTAACTTGTAGTAACTGATCGCGTAGTCTCGGGTCTCCCGGTTTAAGAGTATGACGATGTTTTGCAAAAATCACACTTAGACTTAAAAACAGGCCGTTAACGGGTGAAAACCCAAAACCATCACCCAAACGGCTCCGTAGGAGGCACGAACACCTCGCACGGGACTAATGTAACTTGTAGGAACTAACCGCGGAGTCCCGAGTCTCCCGGTTTGATAGTATGAAGATAATTTGCAGAAATCATACTTAGACTTAGAAACAAGCCGTTAGAGGGTGAAAACCGAAACCAACTCCCAAACGACCCTGTAGGAGGCACGAACACCTGGCACGGTACCAATGTAACTTGTAAAAACTGATCGCGCAGTCCCGGGTCTCCCAGTTGGAGAGTATGATGATAATTTGCAATCTCCCCGTTTGAGAGTATGACGATAATTTGCAAAAATCACACTTGGACTTAAAAACAGGCCGTTAAAGGGTGAAAACCCAAACCAGCCCCCAAACGTCCCTGTAGGAGGCACGAACACCTCGCACGGGAGCAATGTAAGTTGTAGGAACGGACCGTGTAGTCCCGGGTCTCCCGATTTGAGAGTATGATGATAATTTCCAAAATTCACACTTATACTTAAAAACAGACCGTTAAAGTGTGAAAACCCAAACCAGCCCCCAAACGGCCCCGTAGGAGGCACGAACACCTCGCACGGGAGAAATGTAACTTGTAGGAACTGACTGCATAGTCCCGAGTCTCCCGATTTGAGAGTATGATGATAATTTTCAAAAATCGCACTTACACTTAAAAATAAGCTGTTAAAGGGTGAAAACCCAAATCAGCCCCCAAACGACCCCGTAGGAGGCATGAACACCTCGCACGGGACTAATGTAACTTATAGGGAGTGACCGCATAGTCCCGTGTCTCCTGATTTGAGAGTATGACGATAATTTGCAAAAATCACACATAGATAAAAAAAAATAGGCTGTTAAAGGGTGAAAACCCAAACCAGTCCCCAAACGACCCCGTAGGAGGCACAAACACCTCGCACGGGACCAATGTAACATGCAGGAACTGACCGCATAGTCCCGGGTCTCCATGTTTGAGAGTATGATGATAATTTGGAAAAATCACACTTAGACTTAACAACAAGCCGTTAAAGGGTGAAAACCCAAACCAGCCCCCAAACCACCCCGTAGGAGGCACGAACACCTCGCACGGGAGCCATGTAACTAATAGAAACTGACCGCGTAGTCTCGGGTCTCCCGGTTTGAGATTATGATGATAATTTTCAAAAATCACACGTAGACTTAAAAATAGGCCGTTAAAGGGTGAAAACCCAAGCCAACCCCCAAACGGCCCCGTAGGAGGCACGAACACCTCGCACGGGACCAATATAACTTGTAGGAACTTATCGCGTAGTCCCGAGTCTCCCAGTTTGAGAGTATGTCGATAATTTACAAAAATTACACTAAGACTTAAAAACAAGCCGTTAGAGGGTGAAAATCGAAGCCAGCCCCCAAACGACCACGTAGGAGGCACGAACACCACTCACGGGACTAATGTAACTTGTAGAAACTGATCGGGTTGTCCCGGGTCTCCTAATTTGAGAGTATGATGATAATTTGCAATCTCTCGGTTTGAGAGTATGACGATAATCTGCAAAAATAACACTTAGACATAAAAACAGGTCATTAATGGGTGAAAACACAAACCAACGCCCAAGCGGCCCCATACGAGGCACGAACACCTCTCAGAGGACCAATGTGACTTGTAGGAACTCACCGCGCAGTCCCGGGTCTCCCGGTTTGAGAGTATGACGATAATTTGCAAAAATCAAACTTAGACTTAAAAATAAGCCATTGAAGGGTGAAAACCCAAACCTTCCCCCAAATGACCCCGGAGGAGGCACGAACTCCTCGCACGGGAGCAATGTAACTTGTAGGAACGGACCGTGTAGTCCCGGGTCTCCCGATTTGAGAGTATGATGATAATTTCCAAAATTCACAATTATACTTAAAAACAGACCGTTAAAGTGTGAAAACCCAAACCAGCCCCCAAACGGCCCCGTAGGAGGCACGAACACCTCGCACGGGAGCAATGTAACTTGAAGTAACTGATCGCGTAGTCTCGGGTCTCCCGGTTTAAGAGTATGACGATGTTTTGCAAAAATCACACTTAGACTTAAAAACAGTCCGTTAACGGGTGAAAACCCAAAACCATCACCCAAACGGCTCCGTAGGAGGCACGAACACCTCGCACGGGACCAATGTAACTTGTAGGAACTAACCGCGGAGTCCCGAGTCTCCCGGTTTGATAGTATGAAGATAATTTGCCGAAATCATACTTAGACTTAGAAACAAGCCGTTAGAGGGTGAAAACCGAAACCAACTCCCAAACGACCCTGTAGGAGGCACGAACACCTGGCACGGTACCAATGTAACTTGTAAAAACTGATCGCGCAGTCCCGGGTCTCCCAGTTGGAGAGTATGATGATAATTTCAATCTCCCCGTTTGAGAGTATGACGATAATTTGCAAAAATCACACTTGGACTTAAAAACAGGCCGTTAAAGGGTGAAAACCCAAACCAGCCCCCAAACGTCCCTGTAGGAGGCACGAACACCTCGCACGGGAGCAATGTAAGTTGTAGGAACGGACCGTGTAGTCCCGGGTCTCCCGATTTGAGAGTATGATGATAATTTCCAAAATTCACACTTATACTTAAAAACAGACCGTTAAAGTGTGAAAACCCAAACCAGCCCCCAAACGGCCCCGTAGGAGGCACGAACACCTCGCACGGGAGAAATGTAACTTGTAGGAACTGACTGCATAGTCCCGAGTCTCCCGATTTGAGAGTATGATGATAATTTTCAAAAATCACACTTACACTTAAAAATAAGCTGTTAAAGGGTGAAAACCCAAATCAGCCCCCAAACGACCCCGTAGGAGGCATGAACACCTCGCACGGGACTAATGTAACTTATAGGGAGTGACCGCGTAGTCCCGTGTCTCCTGATTTGAGAGTATGACGATAATTTGCAAAAATCACACATAGATAAAAAAAAAATAGGCTGTTAAAGGGTGAAAACCCAAACCAGTCCCCAAACGACCCCGTAGGAGGCACAAACACCTCGCACGGGACCAATGTAACATGCAGGAACTGACCGCATAGTCCCGGGTCTCCATGTTTGAGAGTATGATGATAATTTGGAAAAATCACACTTAGACTTAACAACAAGCCGTTAAAGGGTGAAAACCCAAACCAGCCCCCAAACCACCCCGTAGGAGGCACGAACACCTCGCACGGGAGCCATGTAACTAATAGAAACTGACCGCGTAGTCTCGGGTCTCCCGGTTTGAGATTATGATGATAATTTTCAAAAATCACACGTAGACTTAAAAATAGGCCGTTAAAGGGTGAAAACCCAAGCCAACCCCCAAACGGCCCCGTAGGAGGCACGAACACCTCGCACGGGACCAATATAACTTGTAGGAACTTATCGCGTAGTCCCGAGTCTCCCAGTTTGAGAGTATGTCGATAATTTACAAAAATTACACTAAGACTTAAAAACAAGCCGTTAGAGGGTGAAAATCGAAGCCAGCCCCCAAACGACCACGTAGGAGGCACGAACACCACTCACGGGACTAATGTAACTTGTAGAAACTAATCGGGTTGTCCCGGGTCTCCTAATTTGAGAGTATGATGATAATTTGCAATCTCTCGGTTTGAGAGTATGACGATAATCTGCAAAAATAACACTTAGACATAAAAACAGGTCATTAATGGGTGAAAACACACACCAACGCCCAAGCGGCCCCATACGAGGCACGAACACCTCTCAGAGGACCAATGTGACTTGTAGGAACTCACCGCGCAGTCCCGGGTCTCCCGGTTTGAGAGTATGACGATAATTTGCAAAAATCAAACTTAGACTTAAAAATAAGCCATTGAAGGGTGAAAACCCAAACCTTCCCCCAAATGACCCCGGAGGAGGCACAAACTCCTCGCACGGGAGCAATGTAACTTGTAGGAACGGACCGTGTAGTCCCGGGTCTCCCGATTTGAGAGTACGATGATAATTTCCAAAATTCACAATTATACTTAAAAACAGACCGTTAAAGTGTGAAAACCCAAACCAACCCCCAAACGGCCCCGTAGGAGGCACGAACACCTCGCACGGGAGCAATGTAACTTGTAGTAACTGATCGCGTAGTCTCGGGTCTCCCGGTTTAAGAGTATGACGATGTTTTGCAAAAATCACACTTAGACTTAAAAACAGGCCGTTAACGGGTGAAAACCCAAAACCATCACCCAAACGGCTCCGTAGGAGGCACGAACACCTCGCACGGGACCAATGTAACTTGTAGGAACTAACCGCGGAGTCCCGAGTCTCCCAGTTTGATAGTATGAAGATAATTTGCAGAAATCATACTTAGACTTAGAAACAATCCGTTAGAGGGTGAAAACCGAAACCAACTCCCAAACGACCATGTAGGAGGCACGAACACCTGGCACGGTACCAATGTAACTTGTAAAAACTGATCGCGCAGTCCCGGGTCTCCCAGTTGGAGAGTATGATGATAATTTGCAATCTCCCCGTTTGAGAGTATGACGATAATTTGCAAAAATCACACTTGGACTTAAAAACAGGCCGTTAAAGGGTGAAAACCCAAACCAGCCCCCAAACGTCCCTGTAGGAGGCACGAACACCTCGCACGGGAGCAATGTAAGTTGTAGGAACGGACCGTGTAGTCCCGGGTCTCCCGATTTGAGAGTATGATGATAATTTCCAAAATTCACACTTATACTTAAAAACAGACCGTTAAAGTGTGAAAACCCAAACCAGCCCCCAAACGGCCCCGTAGGAGGCACGAACACCTCGCACGGGAGAAATGTAACTTGTAGGAACTGACTGCATAGTCCCGAGTCTCCCGATTTGAGAGTATGATGATAATTTTCAAAAATCACACTTACACTTAAAAATAAGCTGTTAAAGGGTGAAAACCCAAATCAGCCCCCAAACGACCCCGTAGGAGGCATGAACACCTCGCACGGGACTAATGTAACTTATAGGGAGTGACCGCATAGTCCCGTGTCTCCTGATTTGAGAGTATGACGATAATTTGCAAAAATCACACATAGATAAAAAAAAAATAGGCTGTTAAAGGGTGAAAACCCAAACCAGTCCCCAAACGACCCCGTAGGAGGCACAAACACCTCGCACGGGACCAATGTAACATGCAGGAACTGACCGCATAGTCCCGGGTCTCCATGTTTGAGAGTATGATGATAATTTGGAAAAATCACACTTAGACTTAACAACAAGCCGTTAAAGGGTGAAAACCCAAACCAGCCCCCAAACCACCCCGTAGGAGGCACGAACACCTCGCACGGGAGCCATGTAACTAATAGAAACTGACCGCGTAGTCTCGGGTCTCCCGGTTTGAGATTATGATGATAATTGTCAAAAATCACACGTAGAGTTAAAAATAGGCCGTTAAAGGGTGAAAACCCAAGCCAACCCCCAAACGGCCCCGTAGGAGGCACGAACACCTCGCACGGGACCAATATAACTTGTAGGAACTTATCGCGTAGTCCCGAGTCTCCCAGTTTGAGAGTATGTCGATAATTTACAAAAATTACACTAAGACTTAAAAACAAGCCGTTAGAGGGTGAAAATCGAAGCCAGCCCCCAAACGACCACGTAGGAGGCACGAACACCACTCACGGGACTAATGTAACTTGTAGAAACTGATCGGGTTGTCCCGGGTCTCCTAATTTGAGAGTATGATGATAATTTGCAATCTCTCGGTTTGAGAGTATGACGATAATCTGCAAAAATAACACTTAGACATAAAAACAGGTCATTAATGGGTGAAAACACAAACCAACGCCCAAGCGGCCCCATACGAGGCACGAACACCTCTCAGAGGACCAATGTGACTTGTAGGAACTCACCGCGCAGTCCCGGGTCTCCCGGTTTGAGAGTATGACAATAATTTGCAAAAATCAAACTTAGACTTAAAAATAAGCCATTGAAGGGTGAAAACCCAAACCTTCCCCCAAATGACCCCGGAGGAGGCACGAACTCCTCGCACGGGAGCAATGTAACTTGTAGGAACGGACCGTGTAGTCCCGGGTCTCCCGATTTGAGAGTATGATGATAATTTCCAAAATTCACAATTATACTTAAAAACAGACCGTTAAAGTGTGAAAACCCAAACCAGACCCCAAACGGCCCCGTAGGAGGCACGAACACCTCGCACGGGAGCAATGTAACTTGTAGTAACTGATCGCGTAGTCTCGGGTCTCCCGGTTTAAGAGTATGATGATGTTTTGCAAAAATCAGACTTAGACTTAAAAACAGGCCGTTAACGGGTGAAAACCCAAAACCATCACCCAAATGGCTCCGTAGGAGGCACGAACACCTCGCACGGGACCAATGTAACTTATAGGGAGTGACCGCGTAGTCCCGGTTCTCCCGATTTGAGAGTATGACGATAATTTGCAAAAATCACACATAGACAAAAAAATAGGCCGTTAAAGGGTGAAAACCCAAACCAACCCCCAAACGACCCCGTAGGAGGCACAAACACCTCGCACGGGACCAATGTAACATGCAGGAACTGACCGCATAGTCCCGGGTCTCCCAGTTTGAGAGTATGATGATAATTTGGAAAAATCACACTTAGACTTAACAACAAGCCGTTAAAGGGTGAAAACCCAAACCAGCCCCCAAACGACCCCGTAGGAGGCACGAACACCTCGCACGGGAGCCATGTAACTAATAGGAACTGACCGCGTGGTCCCGGGTCTCCCAGTTTGAGATTATGATGATAATTTTCAAAAATCACACGTAGACTTAAAAATAGGCCGTTAAAGGGTGAAAACCCAAGCCAACCCCCAAACGGCCCCGTAGGAGGCACGAACACCTCGCACGGGACCAATATAACTTGTAGGAACTCACTGCGTAGTCCTGAGTCTCCCGATTTGAGAGTATGTCGATAATTTGCAAAAATTACACTAAGACTTAGAAACAAGCCGTTAGAGGGTGAAAATCGAAACCAGCCCCCAAACGACCACGTAGGAGGCACGAACACCATGCATGGGACTAATGTAACTTGTAGAAACTGATCGGGTTGTCCCGGGTCTCCCAATTTGAGAGTATGATGAGAATTTGCAATCTCTCGATTTGAGAGTATGACGATAATCTGCAAAAATCACACTTAGACATAAAAACAGGTCATTAAAGGGTGAAAACACAAACCAGCGCCCAAGCGGCCCCGTACGAGGCACGAACACCTCGTACGGGACCAATGTAACTTGTAGGAACTCACCGTACAGTCCCAAGTCTCCCGGTTTGAGAGTATGACGATAATTTGCAAAAATCACACTTAGACTTAAAAATAAGCCGTTAAAGGGTGAAAACCCAAACCTGCCCCCAAATGACCCCGTAGGAGGCACGAACACCTCGCACGGGACCAATGTAAAATATAGGAACTGAGCGCATGGTCTCGGGTCTCCCAGTTTGAGAGTATGACGATAATTTGCAAAAATCACACTTAGATTTAAAAACAAGCCGTTAAAGGGAGGAAACCCAATCCAGCCCCCAAAAGAACCCATAGGAGGCACGAACACCTGGCACGGGTCTAATGTAACTTGTAGGAACAGACAGCGTAGTCCCGAGTGTCTCGGTTTGAGAGTATGACGATAATTTGCAAAAATCACACTTCGACTTAAAAGCAGGTCGTTAAAGGGTGAAAACCCAAACCTGCCCCCAAACGGCCCCGTAGGAGGCATGAACACCTCGCACGGGAGCAATGTAACTTGTAGAAACTGATTGCATAGTCTCGGCTCTCCCGATTTGAGAGTATGATGATAATATGCAAAAATCACACTTAGACTTAAAAACAAGCCATTAGAGGGTGAAAATCGAAACTAGTCCCCAAACGACCCCGTAGGAGGCACGAACACCTCGTACGGGACCAATGTAACTTGTAGAAACTGATCGCATAGTCCCGGGTCTCCCAGTTTGAGAGTATGACGATAATTTGCAATCTCCCGATTTGAGAGTATGGCGATACTTTGCAAAAATCACACTTAGACTTAAAAATAGGTCGTTAAAGGGTGAAAACCCAAACGAGCGCCCAAACGGCCCCGTAGGAGGCATGAACACCTCACACGAGACCAATGTAACTTATAGGAACTAACCCCGTAGTCCCGGGTCTCTCGGTTTGAGAGTATTATGATAATTTACAAAAATCACAATTAGACATAAAAACAAGCCGTTAAAGGGTGAAAACCCAAACCAGCCCCCAAATGTCCCCGTAGAAGGCACGAACACCTCGTATGGGACCAATTTAACTTAAAGGAACTGACCGCGTAGTTACGGGTCTCCCGGTTTGAGAGTATGATGATAATTTGCAAAAATCACACTTAGACTTAAAAAAAAGGTCGTTAAAGGGTGAAAACCCAAACGGCCCCGTAGGAGGCACGAACACCTCGCACGGGACCAATGTAACTTTTAGTAACTGATCGCGTAGTCCCGGGTCTCTCGGTTTGATAGTATGATGATATTTTGCAAAAATAACACTTAGACTTATAAACAAGCCGTTTGAGGGTGAAAACCGAAACCAGCCCCCAAATGACCCCGTAGGAGGCACGAATACCTCGCACGGGACCAATGTAACTTGTAGAAATTGTTCACGTAATCTCGGGTCTCCCGGTTTGAGAGTATGATGATAATTTGCAATCTCCCGATTTGAGAGTATGACGATAAGTTGCAAAAATCACACTTAGACTTAAAAACAGGCCGTGAAAGGGTGAAAACCCAAACTAGCGCCCAAACGGCCCCGTAGGAGCCATGAGCACCTCGCACGAGACCAATGTAACTTATAGGAACTGACCCCATAGTCCCGAGTCTCCCGGTTTGAGAGTATTTTGATAATTTACAAAAATCACACTTAGACTTAAAAATAAGTCGTTAATGGGTGAAAACCGAAACCAGCCCCCAAACGACCCCGTAGAAGGCACGAACACCTCGCACAAAACCAATGTAACTTGTAGGAACTTAGCGCGCGATAATTTGCAAAAATCACACTTAGACTTAAAAACAAGACGTTAAAGGGTGAAAACCCAATCCATCCCCCAAACGACCCCGTAGGAGGCACGAACACCTCGTACGCGACTAATGTAACTTGTAGAAACTGACCGTGTAGTCCCGGGTGTCCCGATTTGAGAGTATGACGATAATTTGAAAAAATCACTCTCAGACTTAAAAACAGACCGTTAAAGGGTGAAAACCCAAACCAGCCCCCAAACGACCCCGTAGGAGGTACGAACACCTCGCACGGGACCAATGTAACTTATAGTAACTGACTGCGTAGTACCGGGTCTCCCGATTTGAGAGTATGATGGTAATGTGCAAAAATCACACTTAGACTTAAAACAGGCCGTTAAAGGGTGAAAACCCAAACCAACCCCCAAACGGCCCCGTAGGAGGCACGAACACCTCCCACGGGACCAATGGAACTTGTAGGAACTGACCGCGTAGTCCCGGGTCTCCCGATTTGAGAGTATGAAAATATTTTGTGAAAATCACACTTAGACTTAAAAATAGACCGTTAAAGGGTGAAAACCCAAAACCAGCACCCAAACGGCTCCGTAGGAGGCACGAACACCTCGCACGGGACCAACGTAACTTGTAGGAACCGACCGCGTAGTCTCGAGTCTCCCAGTTTGAGAGTATGATGATAATTTGCAAAAATCACACTTAGACTTAACAACAAGCCGTTAAATTGTGAAAACCCAAACTAACTCCCAAACGATCCCGTAGGAGGCACGAACATCTCGCACGGGAGGAATGTAACCTGTAGGAACTGACTGCGTAGTCCCGGGTCTACCGGTTTGAGAGTGTAACGATAATTTGCAAAAATCACACATAGACTTAAAAACAGGCTGTTAAAGGGTGAAAACCCAAACCAACCCCCAAACGGCCCCGTAGGAGGCACGAACACCTCGCACGGGACCAATGTAACTTATAGGAACTGACCGTGTAGTCCCGAGTCTCCCGATTTAAGAGTATGACGATATTTTGCGAAAATCACACTTTGACTTAAAAACAAGCCGTTACAGGGTGAAAACCCCAAATCAGCACCCAAACGGCCCTGTAGAAGGCACGAACACCTCGCACGGGACCAATATAACTTGTAGCAACTGACCTCATAGTCCCGAGTCTCTCGGTTTGAGAGTATGAGGATAATTTGTAAAAATCACACTTTGACTTAGAAACAAGCCGTTCGAGGGTGAAAATCGAAACCAACTCCCAAACAACCCTGTAGGAGGCACGAACACCTCACACTGGACCAATGTAACTTGAAGACACTGATCGCGTAGTCTCGGGTCTCCCGGTTTGAGGGTATGATGATAATTTGCAATCTCTCGATTTGAGAGTATGACGATAATTTGCAAAAATCACACTTAGACTTATAAACAGGCCGTTAAAGGGTGAAAACCCAAACGGCCCCGTAGGAGGCACGGACATCTCGTACGGGACCAATGGAGCTTATAGGGACTGATCGCGTAGTCCCGGGTCTCCCGGTTTGAGAGTATGACGATAATTTGCAAAAATCACACGTAGACTTAAAAACAAGCCGTTAAAGGGTGAAAACCCAAACCAGCCCCCAAATGACCCCGTAGGAGGCACGAACACCTTGCACGGGACCAATTTAACTTGTAGGAACTTAGCGCATAGTCCCGAGTCTCCCGGTTTGAGAGTATGACGATAATTTGCAAAAATCACACTTAGATTAAAAAATAGGCCGTTAAAGGGTGAAAACCAATCCAGCCCCCAAACGACCCCGTAGGAGGCATGAACACCTGGCACGGGACTAATGTAACTTGTAGGAACTGACAGCGTAGTCCCGGGTGTCTCAGTTTGAGAGTATGGTGATAATTTGCAAAAATCACACTTAGACTTAAAAGCAGGCCGTTAAAGGGTGAAAACTCAAACCAGCCCCCAAACGGCCCCGTAGGAGGCACGAACACCTCGGACGGGAGCAATGTAACTTGTAGGAACTGACCGCGTAGTCCCGGGTCTCCCGGTTTGAGTGTATGACGATAATTTGCAAAAATCACAATTAGACTTAAAAGCAAGCCGTTAAAGGGGGAAAACCCAAATCAGCTCCCAAACGACCCCGTATGAGGCATGAACACTTTGCACGGGACTAATGTAACTTGTAGGAACTTACCGAGTAGTCCCGGGTCTCCCAGTTTGAGAGTATGACGATAATTTGCAAAAAATCACACTTACACTCATAAATGTAATTTTTTAGTTTGAGTAAAAAAAAATTTGTATATTATTGGGTTACTAATATCATATCTTTATTGTATCCCATTTTTTTTCCAGGGTAACAGTTTGTCGTTGGCATATATTCACGTGGAACACACAAAGAATTCAATGGTTTACAACAAGGGGGTTTATTGATGATTCCATTTTTTTGTGTCATGGTCGTGCGGTCTTTTGTTGTTTTATTGTTGACTTTTATGGTCGTACGGGCTTTTGAAAGTTAATTGTTATATTTTATGGCTGTGCGGGTTTTATGTTAGGCTGGTTTTGTATTAATAGGTTTTGGAATGTCCAGAAAATAGAGGAAACTCTGCCCAATTTTTTTTGGGCCTGTGAACTGTTAAAGACTTGTAATATTTTGAAGTTTCTATCTACATTAGTTTGTTAACAACATGCAATATTATTAATTTGTGAATTTTGGGCTTCCAAATAATTAAAAAAAATTATTTAAAAAATTTGGCACATTTCAAAACCTTGGCAAAAGTGTATCATATTTTGGCACGGTTTTGACTGTGCCAATTTTTTTTAAACTGTGCTGAATCTGGCACAGTTAAAAATTGTGCCTAAAGTGTGCCAGAAATATCAAATTCTAGCACGGTTTAAAAGTGTGCCAGAAGTGTTCCTGTTTGGCTGAATCTGGCACAGTTAAAAATTGTGCCAAAAGTGTGCCAGAAATATCAAATTCTCGCACAGTTTAAAAGTGTGCCAGAAGTGTTCCTGTTTGGTCAAATCTGGCACACTTTTGAGTCGTGCCAGAAAAAATGCCATTTTGGAACACCTGATTCTGGCACAGTTTTAAACCGTGCCAGATTCCTATTTTTGGTGTAGTGAAATTGTCTCATCCATGAACCTAATGTCAAGATGACATTGGTGAAACTCCTGAGATAAGGGAAGAACATCTTTGCATGGTGGCACAAATACATGCTAAGGACTGATCCAAAAACTCTATGCGAGCATCATCTAGATAGTGATCCTTCAATGAAAGAGGTTAGGCAAAAAAGAAGGTAATTTTCTCTCGAAAGATATCAAAAAATTCAAAATAAAGTAAAGAGGTTTCTTAATGGAGTTTGTATAGAGGAAATAAAATATCCATCTTGGATGTCTAATGTGTGCTCATACCAAAATAAAATGATAAGTAGCGCATGTGAGTTTACTTCACCAGCCTAAACAAGGCATGCCCGAAGGATTACTTTCTTCTATTTTAAATAGATCAGATGGTAGATGCCATAGAAGGCATGATCTCATGAGTTTCATGGATGCATATAGTGGCTACAACCAAATATCTATGAGTGAGGATAATGATGTGAAAACCTCGTTCATCACACATAAGGGTACGTATTAGTATTAAGTGATGTTGTTTGGTTTGGGAAATGATGAGACCACGCATCAACAATTGGTGAACAAACTTTTAAAGGTTGGATCGAATGAATGATGGAAATATATGTTGATGACATGTTGAAAACAAAATTAAAGGCAAAATATCATGTAAAAATCTTAACCAAAACCTTTGACATGATGGAGAAGGAAAAAATGAAGTTAAACCCGACCAAGTGCAATTTTGGTGTAGGGTTAAGAAAGTTCCTAGGCTTCATCGTGAACCAGAGAGGAATATCGGATAATCTAGAAAAAATAAAGCCTCTAATAGAGATGAAAGAACTAAGAACTAGGAAGGAGGTTTAGAGACTCACATGATGTGTTTCCACACTGAACATGTTCTTCTCTAGTGCCATTGACAAATGTTTGCCATTCTTTAAAACATTGAGAAAAGAAGCCACTTTCATTTTAAAGTTGGATGAAGAATGCGAAAAAGCATTTCAAGAACTTAAGGTGTATTTGGACTCTAGTCCTTTATTATGACGATAGTTATTTGGAGAAAAGGAATACTTGTATCTTGCTGTGTCAGAATCGAGAGTTAGTTCAACTATGGTTCTGCTAGACTAAGGGGTGATGAGACCCATTTATTATATAAAGTCATTCATTTCAAGTGGAAAATAGCTGACATCCAAGGATGGGAAAGTTTGAAACAATCTAATACACTAAAGCTTCAAGATTAAATAAAATTTCTTTTAACTTTTTGGTAAAAAACTTTTAAAATTTCCGAGATTGAATACACACACTCAAAAAGCTTGTACTGGTTGGTGTGATGTTTTATGTAACTGAAAATAATATTTGAATTAGAATGGGATAAGAAGAAGAAGAAATAATTACATAATAAATTATTCATGAGGAAACTAGATAACTAGAATACTCCGAATCTCTTAGTTCAAAGACCACACACACACACCCAAGTCCACTACAACAAATGTTTAAGTACAAATTATAGACTACAATGTGTAAATGAAATAGTCTAGACAATATAACCAGTACACCAAGGATAACATTACACAACCCCACAACTACTGAATTTTACTAAACACGACAATCTAGTGAAAACTTAGGAACAACACAATCAGAGCTGCACACTAAAAACCAGAGTACAAGTGAAGAAGAAATAAAAAAAATTAATAAAAAAATTTCTTTAATCAAAACAATAAATATTATAAACACTAAATCATTTGACAAACAAAAATCCTTTAGTAGTTTAAAATCAATGGCTATGAAGAAACCTAAAAAGTATCAGTTTTGTGCAAAAGCCATATTAAGATCAGTTATGATGATACTATGGCAAAATCAACACAACTGAGATAAATAAACCCAAATCTAGATTCAACAATTGATTGGTTTATACAGGAATTAAGTTCACAAAAATATATCTATTAAGACATGAAAAGTGTTTACAGTTATAATCAACACAAATAAATAGACCTGGGAGAAATTGAAATAATATCCAGTTTAGGGTTCAAACAATAAGTTTGCTAGAACAAGGTTTAGACTAGGTATAACTAGAACATGTCCCAAATTTCCTATGCAAGGGAAAAGGTTTTGTCATTGCCACTAATATCTAGGTTATATCGAGTATCGCATATCCCGTTACTTCCGTCATGACATTTCACGTTCACACATTCAAGTAGATGGATCTGATTATCAATTAACTCCAGTAAGCTCCACGACTTGACATAATATTGGTATGGATTTTGTTTTGTGTTTCGTGGAGTTTTTACTAAGTATTGGAAAATTATCATAACCAAGTTTTTGTTAAAATGAGGCATTTTCAAACAGTGTTCTGAACAGTTTTTAAACTTAAAAATTACTTTATTTTTTAGATAGTCTCGTTCAAACGAGAGTACCATCTCGTTCTAACGACCTGCATATTGTTAGAAGGTCGTTGGATGCATTTATCAAACTTAATTCGAACGAGGGCTTATTGTCTTGATTTTTTTCATCTCGTTGGAAGCGACTCACACGTCGTTCGAATGACATCTTTAGGACGTTAGAACAATGGTTGCTTCTCGTTCGAACGAGATTGACCCACGCTATTGATTTGTTGAATCATCAATATTCTAGGCTTGTGTAAATTGTGCTTATTTTGTTCATTAAGTTCAACTTTAGTTGTCACTTGAGGCTAAAGCTTAGTTTGATAAAGTTTTGTAATCAATTAGAACTTCTTGAAAATATTTTAGTGTTTGGATTATAATTCTTTTGTCACTAGTTCACGCCCATACATTCCATCCCACACATTTAGACATATTGATAGTATGCAAGTGTGTAAACCTTATGTATTTTGTGTCATGTTTTGTGGTTGTTTATACCTATATATGTGTGTCGACTTTTCTTTAATATATTTTTCATATATTATATATGGTATTATATGTTGTATTTGTAAAATTTATTTTTTTTAGAAAAAATGGAACTTTTAAAAATAGTTGGTGTTTGATGGCCTTTAAGATGATCCTTACACATGATTGATTTATATGCTTTCATGATGATATCTTGTCTTATACTTGATGCTTTATATTTCATGCCTATGTTTATAATTCTTTGTCTATTTCGGATAAAAACAGAGGAGAGCAAATTAAAATGAGTTTAATTTATGGGGGAGAGTTTATTTATGATTTTTACATACATGTTTTGTCTCATGTGTGTAGGTACTTAAAGCGGAATTCAAGGCACGTGGATGAAGACAAAGTTTTCCAAAAAGGGAAGAAGAAGTTTTTGAAGACAAAGAAACTTATGCCATTCCTTTATAGGGTTTGGAAGGGCGTTAGTATTTTTATCATAGGAGATTTTTTATTTTAATTTGGTGTTTCGGTTATATTTGTTTGTTTTGTACCGGAATTTCTAAAAGAGAAAGTCTATAAGTCTGAATTTGAGGGTGAGGTTGATTTCGTTGACTTAGCCTTTTTTGCGAATTTTTTTAAAAAGTTTCTCAAAATTTCCAAAAATAATTCTTCCAATGAAAAGATTTTTGAGAAAAATAAAAAGAAGAATGAGGCCAAGGATAGCGGTGAGAAAGAGGAAGATATAAGGTATTTTGAGAGCGAGGTCAAAGGGAACAAGGCTTTTGAGTGTCCCACTATGCTAAAGAGAAAGGGAAACGATATTGCTAACAAAGTCACTCTTAGCGATAGTGACATTGAGTTGGATGATTCAGGGGGGGAATCACCACATGGAAAGTGTGTTGCTTTCATGACTAGTCACGTGAGATCATCTAGTTTGTCCCTTGATGATGAGAAAACTTGTAAACATGGAGCCTCAATGATGTTTCGAGCCATTTTGGTGAGTGTGAGACTGAGATTGCAAGTAAGGGATAAGAGGATCTCCAAAAAGCCTTTAGTCATTTGTACACCAAGACTTTGAAGCCGAAAAATATAAATAAGGAGTTGTCTCTTAGGGTGATAGATTTGGAGAGAGATGTAGAAATTTTGAGGGTGAGTGACACATCGACGAGTCAACTAGAGAAGGTGAGAGTTTCTTTGCGTGAGAAGTTGATCATCTTAGACCAGAAAAAGAGTAAATTGTCCAACAATGTGGTGAGTCTTACAGCAGATCTTCAATCTTCATTGGACACTCATGAGAAAATTGAAGCCCATGTATCCCAACTCGAGAGAGATCTCTATCGTTCCCATGAGGTCAAGGCCACTTTAGAGGACACATCTAATAGGCTTGGAAAGAATATCCTTGGTCGTGCTTTGGGTAATGTTAAGACACTAGGAATAGGTTATGACGGTGTGTCCACTTACCATATTACACTCGAGATGGTTTTCGAGTTTGTGATAGATTCTTATGTCTCTCGACCTAACCCACCCATGCATTCGTTTCCCTGTAGGAGAGCACGTCCTAAACATTTTGAGAGAGATGTTCCTAAGCCCATGTATGTTTATTACCATTACAAGCAAAAAGTCCCCTTAGAGAATTTTGTTTTAAGTTGGATAGTGAGTCTCATAGGTATATTCCACGATATGCTACTACACGTGTTCCCACATGCACTCTCACACATGTTACTCTGCATGCTCCCGCACATAACATGAGAGATTTTGAGCATTTCCTTGAGCAAGTTGAGTATCTGGTCCAAACTTCACACAATTTGATGGATGTTTTTCATAGGATGTCACCTCCTTTGGAGAACTCCTACGGACCTAACGATTGAGGTTTAGACTTGTTTAGTAGCATAGGATGTTTTTTTTTTGCTTATATCATTCATGTTTATTGCAAGTGTCTATTACAATTATCTTTATTTTTTTCCATTTTGATATATTTTTGAAAAATTCAAAAAAGTTTTGTTTTTATTGAAAATTTTTATAAAAATACAAAAAGATTTTCGGTTTCATTTTAGAAAAAGTGAAAAAGCCAAAAAAAATTATTTTGATAAAAATTTTGAAAAAAAAAAATTTGTATTTCTTTTTACACCTTATATGGAGGGACATTTAAGATTGTCAAGTCACAATATCATTCCATTATCCACGTTACTTTTTAACAGTGTTTTGAGACACAACATCATTTCATCAATGTGTTTTATAATGTGTTGGATTAATGGAGGTGTGATTAGCGATTACTTTCTACATGTTTGACTCGCTGTCTCCTTTAATCCACACATGCACAGACTTATTTGAGAATTATACTTGTCTATCACATGTTGGTCAAAGTGTTTTCATCTCAATCCTTCCTTTAAAATGAACTAAATGCGATAAAATGAGCTAATGAAAGTAGTGCTTATAAGAACCATTACACATATTGGAAATTTTTAAATTATATCTCCGATAAATGTATTAATTTAAAGCAATGGATCAGGCTGCAAAAGTAAAAATATTTTTGCGTGAATAGCCACCAGTTGAAAAAAGAAAAGAGCCTAAAAAATTAAAGGCAAAAAAAAACAATATAAAGTGCCAGGACAACATTCAAATAACATTGATGCTTCACTAAATATGAGCATTGATTTCTTAAAAACAAAAAAATCATGAGAAATATTCTATATGTGAGTTTTGATGGAGTTTAATCAAAGATCAATGCGTTTGCACATCCTGAAAAAGTTTCGTAAAAGCATTACATAGTTTTTGGCGTTATTGGTGTGAAAATCATTTTCAACTTTGATTTGTTGATTAGATTGAGTCGATATCATATGAATTTAACAATTTTACACCTAAGGATGATTTTGAGTTCATTCGTTAGGAGTATCCAAAATTCATCATGCACATATGTTATGATTGTTTGAGTTGATTTTCCTATAGAATTTGTTCACACCTACTCATTACGCGTCCATGACTTGGTTATCTTAGTGTTAGTTCATGGTATGTGTATTTTTAAATGTTTTTTCTTGAACAATTTCAAAAATAAAAAATAGTTGGTTTTGCTTAGCTTATCATTACTTGATTCTTATTGCATTATATTTGTGATGATATTCTATGATTGTTGTGAAACACTCCAGTTTATTATGTTTTATTCTTTTCCTTGTCTATTTTGGACAAATAAAAAGGGGGAGAATGAATTATGGGGGGTGAGAGTTAGAATTATGGGAGAGAATTGATTTGATTTATGAGATTTATCTTATTTCAAACTTCATACATCACAAGATATTCTCTTTGTCTATTGTGTGTATATACACTTTGATGAGCATATGAAAAGTACACATTTGACAAAACTCCCAAAAAGAAGATCAAGAGAAAGTAAGAGATGTGAAGATTTGGAAAGTTGAAGATTTTGAAGACTTTTACACTTTTAGTGTCTTTTCATTTATGGGTTTCTGGGAGGGTATTAGATTTGTATAGGATTTTATGTTTGGATAATTTGGATTTTTTTTTACCAGAATAGCCATAGGGGAGATTTGTAAGGGGAAATTTTCTATCATTGCCCCTATTATCTAGGTTACATTGAGTATGGCATATCTCATTACTTCTGTCATGACATTTCACGTTCACACATTCAAGAAGACCGATCTGATTATCAAGTAACTTTAGCATGCTCCGTGACTTGATGTAATATTGGTATGGATTTTGTCGTGTGTTTTGTGATTTTTTCACTAAGTATTGGGAAATTTTCATAAACTGTTTTTTTGTCAAAACGAGGCTTTTTCAAATAATTTTTTGAACAGTTTTCAAACTTAATAGTTATTTTATTTTTTAAACAGTCTCGTTCAAATGAGAGTACCATCTCATTTGAATGACTTGCATGTCTTTAGAAGCTTATTGGATGCATTTATCAAGCGTACTTCGAATGAGGGCTTGCTGTCTCGATTTTTTTCATCTCATTAGAAGCGACTAATATGTCATTCGAACGAAATCTCTATATCGTTAGAACGACTGCTGCTTCTTGTTCGAACGAGATTGTGTCGCCTCAAGTTTTGTGTCCGCCTTTAAATACATGTTTTCTAAATAAAATTTGTTAAGACTTTTGATTTATAAAAACTGTCGAACTACTACTTTAAGTCTTCACTTTTGATAGGGAAAAACATCTTTTTGATTCACACAATCAATCCAAAATACTTTTGTGAATCATATTTGAAATCCAAATCACTTCTATATTGATGTTATTCTTCTGAAGAATGGGTCTTCACTGCTGACCTTGTAGATAAGGAGTCTCTATTGCTATTCTTGTGATTCTTACGTGAATCATTGTTGACGACTGTTGTCTTTGTGGGTTCTTAAGGGAATTCATTATTGAATTAACGTTGCGATCTTTGTGGTTCTCGAGAGAATCATTGTTGTATTTCTCCATTGTAATTGTATGTTACGATTTGCAAACTATGGTGAAATAAAAGATTTTTCCTTTTGTATTTTTTTCCCGAAAATGTGTTTTCTTTACATGTTTGATTTGAATCACTTAGTTGCATATTCTAGGGTGAATAAGAATTAAATTTTATTTATGGGATTGACATCTAATTAAATAAGTTTCCTCCTTTAGAGAATTACGCATTGTTCAAATAGGTATCAAAGCTTCCCTGCGTTTACATCCTCAAAATAGGTTTTACATCACAAAAATAGAAATCAGTTTAGATCTAAAAATCAGTTTAGATTCGAATCAGGTAATCCAAAAAAACTTTGAACCTAATATATACATATATATATATATATATATATATATATATATATATATATATATATATATATATATATATATATATATATATGTGTGTGTGTGTGTGTGTGTGTGTGTGTGTGTGTGTGTGTGAGTTTATGTTAAAAGGAAAAGTCAAAATTATACCCTACTGAAGATCACTTAACAAAATGCCAAAATAGAAGATGAATCGATCGACCTCACACGGCTTAGTGAGGACCAAATCAGCAAGCCACAAACAACCTTCAAACCTCCAAACTCAGCCTCAAAGCAATTTAAACGTTCCAAAGTTACCAGAAACAAAATGGTTTCCAAACTTAACCTCAAACAAGATCTAAAGTCCCACATTCTTCGCATAGTATACATATACATATCGAAGTGTAATGGAGATTTAGGTTTGGGGAAAGAGTAAAGATCTCAAAACAGAAAAATAACCATTAGGATTTTAGAGAGAGAAACTGGAACAAGATTTCGACAAAGTTTCGTTTGATTTTTGGAATAAAAGTTTTGATTTTAAAACAAAATCAAGTCTTCTATTTATAGGCTCGGAAGAAAGGACTTGGTTTAACCATAATTCCACAAACATTAAAGGTGTAATTGTATAAAGTCAAGACGTTCAAGGGCAAGAATTGCAGTACATAAAAAAGGTTTCAAGTGGGGAACATGCGTAATAAACCACCCCAAGGATGAGGGTACATTCGTCAAAACAACCCAGACAAACCATCACATGCCAAACAACCCAACCAGCTCATGCGTGGTCAAACTGCGTGGGCTGAATGCTTAACTACCATTGGCAAAGACGAAAAAACATGGATCAAGCCTAAATGACCCACCATAGATTAAAACGCTTTCGTTTTAATTTTGTTAATTAAATAATTTAAATTTTTAATCAAATATTAAGTTTAACAATTTAAATTCCTGAACAAAATATAAAAAATATTTTATAAATTTTGAATTATTATAAAACCATGAAATGTATAATATAAAATAATATTTAGGTAAACATACAAATAAAGTGTATAATTACAAAAATAATTTGGATATTAAACCAATAATACAAAATAGGTTTTAAAAATAGCAAATTAGATTTTAAACTTAATAAAAAAAACTTTTTAGCCATGTGTTAAGTGCAAGAAGGGGATCGAATGTAAAAGTGACAGTTTGTTTCAAAATTGAGCCAAACATAAAGCAAGTATATTCAATCTCCCCCTTTGGACAATTTTGGGGTAAACCACACTGAGACTCAAATGAAAAGCACGCGCGCGCAAATTCATAACTCAATTATACACATTATTCCTAAAAAGAGAAGTGTACATAAATCAATTAACAACATATGTCCTAAAAAGAAGAGTACAAACTAAACTAAAAAATGTTTCCTAAGAGAATCAATTATATACAATAGAAATAAAAATATCAAATGTCTCCTCAATAAACAAACACACAAAGAACAGGAGTCTCAAATTCCCCCTCTGTTTGTCACAAAGGGACACTGAGTAGGAAAGAATCATATAAAAAATGTTAGTACCACAAGATATTATGATAAAAGGTACTAACATATAAGACTAACACATATTAAATTGGGCAGACATAAACACCAATAGACATTTGAAGTGTTTCAAAATGGTGATTGTCTAAAGGTTTGTAAACAAATTTGCTAATTGAACTTTAGCTTTAAGATATTTAATATTTACTTCCCTTTTCTCGATTAATTTTGGAATAAAATGTTCTCAAATTTCAATATATTTTGTTCTGGAATGAAAAAATGGGTTTTTAGAAATAATTGTGGCACTTTGATTATCGCAAAGAATGAGGGCAGAAGATTCATTTAGTCTACAGTCACTCAACCTTTGTTTCATCCTCATAAGTTGAGTACAATAACTGCTAACGACAATGTATTCTGCTTTTGCTGATGGAAGTGAAATGCAGTTTTAATTTTTAGAGGAACAGGAGATAAGGTTGTGTCCCAAGTAAAAATAGCCACCTTATATGCTTTTACTATCATTGGTACAACCTACCCAGCCGGCATCCGTATACCCAATTATCTTAGCGTCGGTGTTAAAAGTGTATAAAATATCATAGTTTACTGTTCCAGTTATGTATTTTAAAATATGTTTAACATCATGTAAATGAGACTCTTTTGGTTCACATTGATATTTAGCCCACACACACACGCTACTCATTATATCAGATCTACCCGCAGTTAGATAAAAGAAATTGCCTATCATGCTATGGTATAATGTAACATCTATCTATTTTCCGGATAAGTCTTTTGAAAATTTAATAGACAAAGTCATAAGAGTTTTAGCAATTTTTGCAGTAGTCAAACCAAAGTATTTAATTAAATCTGAAGCATATTTAGATTGGTAGATAAAGATATGGTCTAGTTTTTTAGTTACATAGAGGCCTAAAAAGAATCTCAATTCCCCTACCATAGACATTGTAAATTTAGATCTCATGATATTAGAAATGTTTTGAGCTTCCAAGGGAGAGGGGAACCCAAAAACTATGTCGTCAACGTAAACTTGAGCGATTATTAATGTAAGGACATTTTTGTCCATTATCAATGTATTATGTCGCACGCCGTTACACCGTTGAAGAAATTCAAGATTCAAGATTCAACGGATCAGAATATCAAAAGAAGAAGAGGAATCATAGTCTGACAGCCGGACCAATCCGCTGAAATAAAAGAACCGATCCGGTTAATCGGATCGGTCCGCCTAAAGACCCGGACCGATCCGCTTGTTTGTCAGAAGGCCAGTATACCCCGGACCGCAAGCGAACCGATGAAGCCTGGAAGCGAACCGATCCTATCATCAACGGACCGATTCGCCTCAAGGAAAAAGAATCGATCCGGTCAATCGGACCGATCCGCCTCAGACCCGGACCGGTTCGCCTGGGATAAACTCAAACAAATTGTGTTCAGATCGTGTTAAGATTTTTAAGGCCCGAATCCTCTTATTTAATCCCACTACGGGAAGTGGTTTTCTAAGACTTATTCACACGATTTCCAGAGTAAAGAAATCCCTAAGTCTTCACCTATTGAGCATCTAGACTCTAGGTTTTTGATTCACATAATTTCTAATCTTTTGTGAATCACTTTGCAACCCAGGAATGCACTTTTGCTGTTCACACCTTTATGGAGAAGACCGTTATTCTTCTCCATTGCAACCCTACTAGAAAGGGATAGTTCCAGCCACCATCCCTACTGGAAAGGGATAGTTCCAGTCGCGACTACAGAATCCCATACCTGACGGTAATTCTTAGTCACTTGTATTTTCATTGTAATCCAAAATTGTATAGCTACAATATTATAATGAAAATAAATGGTTTTTCCCCTTTAGGGGATTTTTCCTCAATTGCATGCGTTTGAATGTTCTTGCTTTGCTCATTATCATATTCAATCACATACTGTTGCATGTTTAGGGTTTGTTTGGGTTGAAAGGGTTTAATATATAATTTTCTCATTTGAACGCAAGCACATATGTTCTCAAATTGGTATCAGAGCAGGTTACGCTAATCTATCGCGTATTCCTATTTTTCGCAAAATTTTTCTAAGATATCAATTTTCTGAAAAAATTGATTTTTGAAAAAGTGCGTGTTCAAATGGAGAAGTTATATAATAAAATGCCTGTTTTTGACGGGACAAATTATGCTTATTGGAAAGCCCGAATGAGGTCGGCTTTAAAATCCATTGATGAACGTGTCTGGATTTTGGTTGAACGAGGGTGGACTCCTCCCTCCGTGACTGTTGATAATGTAACCAACTTGAAACCTGACACGTCTTGGACTGAGGAAGAATTTAAATGGTCATCTTTTAATTCTAAGGGTCTAAGTGCTATTTCTGGGTCTGTCACACCTGATGAGTTCAAACGCATAATGACGCGCACCACGTCAAAAGAGGCATGGGATGTTTTACAACTCACCCATGAAGGAACTAATGCTGTAAAAGAATCTAAGTTGCAAAACTTGACAACTCAATTTGAAACCATCACCATGCATGAATCTGAATGCTTTGATGAATTTTATGCTAGACTTTCTGACATTGTGAATACTAGCTTTAATCTTGGTGAACATATTCCTAATGCTAGAGTTGTTAAAAAAATTCTTCGTTCTTTGCCTAAGCGTTTTATCCCTAAAGTCACTGTGCTAAATTCTATGGGTAATTTAAATACGCTAAAATTGGAAGAACTTGTAGGAGATTTGCAAACTTATGAAATTGATATGTTCCCTAAAACTGCTAAATCTAAAGATAAGGGAATTGCACTTAAAGCCCAAGAGAGAAGGAGTGAGGGGTCGGCTAGAAAAAGGGTAGAGTCGTCTAGAAAGAGAGAGACTGACACGTCAGATTCTGAGTGTGATTTTGACCTAGATGATTTGGCTCTTTTTGCAAAAAATTTCAAGAGGATTCTCAAATTTAAGAAAAATGGCAATTTTAAAGATAAAAAGAAATTTGAGAAAAATAAGTTTCAAAAGAAAAATGAAAAAGACTCCAAAAATCCTCCTAAGAAAGAAAGTGAGACATGTTTTGAGTGTGATGGTAGGGGTCATAGAACCTTTGAGTGTGCCAATCGTCTGAATAGAGAAAAAGGGAAAGCTGTCCTTAATGCTACCCTTAGTGACGACAGTGAGGTCGAGACGGTGGATTCAGGAGATGAGTCACCTCATGAGTGTAAGTTCACCGCATTCATGGCCAGTCAAGTGAACACTCCTAGTTCTCGTGCTCAGCTAGGGGGTCAAGACTCGTGCTCAGCTAGAGAACGTTGTTAGGCATCTTTGCTACACGTCCAAAGTCGAGCCCAAGAACCATAAAGAAGCACTCAAGGATGAACACTGGATATCTGCTATGCAGGATGAGTTGCTTCAGGTTAAAAAGAATAATGTCTGGGAATTAGTCCCCCGACCTAGTGAGACTAATGTGATAGGTACCCGGTGGATTTTCAAGAACAAAATGGATGAAAATGGTACCATAATCATAAATAAGGCTAGGTTGGTCGCTCAAGGCTACACACAGATAGAGGGTATAGACTTTGGGGAGACATTTGCTCCTATTGCAAGGCTTGAGTCCGTCCGTCTTCTGCTCTCCATCGCATGTCATCTGCGCTTCAAGGTATATCAGATGGATGTCAAGAGTGCCTTTCTGAATGGCATTCTACAGGAGGAGTTTTATGTGGAACAACCAAAAGGGTTTGAAGACCCTCAGCACCTAGAGCACGTCTACTATCTTAGAAAAGACTTATATGGTTTGAAGCAAGCACCCCGTGCTTGGTACGATAGGCTTACTTCCTATCTCTTAGCTCGTGGCTTCAAGAGAGGGGGAGTAGATATGACGTTGTTCGTCAGGAGAGATGACGGTGCTATTCTGGTTGCCCAGGTCTATGTGGACGACATAGTCTTTGGATCCACATGCTCCCAGCATGCTCACCATTTTAAGGAGGAGATGAAAAGTGAGTTTGAGATGAGCATGGTTGGTGAGCTTACATTCTTCCTTGGTTTCCAGGTTCGTCAGCTAGAGGATGGGATGTTCATCTCCCAATCCAAGTATGCTAGAGACCTAGTGAAGAAATTTGGTTTAGACTCCGCTAAGCATGAACGTACACCTATGAGTACATCTACCAAGCTTAGTAAGGACACTTCAGGCAAGGACGTAGAGCAAACCTTATATCGGAGTATGATAGGTAGTCTTCTCTACTTGACTGCCAGTCGTCCCGACATCGCCTTTAGTGTTGGAGTCTGTGCGCGATATCAGGCATCCCCAAAAGAGTCACATTTACTTGCTTTAAAACGTATTATTAAATACGTGAGTGGGACTCTCTCATACGGTATTTGGTATTCCTTTGATACCGATGACCGTTTGTCCGCCTATTCGGATGCCGATTGGGCTGGGGATGTAGATTGTTGTAGGAGCACTTCTGGTGGGTGTTTCTATTTTGGTTCTTCTCTTATCTCCTGGCTGAGCAAGAAGCAAAATTCCATCTCTTTGTCCACTGCGGAGGCTGAGTACATAGCCGCCGGGAGTTGTTGCACACAACTCTTGTGATGAAGCAAATGTTGGAGGATTATGGGATTTCACAAGACACCATGATCATTTCTTGGGATAACACGAGCGCGATACACATATCCCATAATCCCGTCCAGCATTCGCGCACAAAACACATCAGGATACGTGAGCACTTTATTCGTCAGTTAGTTGAGGAGAACACTGTATCCCTGAGTTTTGTTCCCACCGACCGTCAGTTAGCAGACATTTTCACGAAACCTTTAGATGCCCTTAGATTTGAGAGTCTTAGGAAGTCTTTGGGGATTTGCACAGTTGACTGAGGGGTTTGTCTATGTCTAGAATAGGATGATTCTCATGTTCATATCATATGCTTCCTATTGCTAGTCTGTTTTATATGTACCATTGCTTAGTTGTACATCTTGTATTTATTCTTTTTGCTGTTTATATTTTTTTTTGAAAAATACAAAAAATTTTCTTTAAGAAAAACACAAAAAGATTTTCTTTTGATAAAATTTTTGAAAAAATTAAAAAAAAAATTCTGTTTTTATGGATGAGCATTTAAGATAGCCAAGTCACAACTTCATTCCATATATCCATGTGACTGTTTGATAGAGATTTGAGACGCTACATCATTTCATCCATGTGCTTTACTTAGTATGGAGTCTTTGAGATGTAATTAGTGATATCTTCCTACATGTTTGACTCCTATATCCTTTATTGCACACATGCACGGCTATATTTGATTATTGCACTTGTCGTATCACATATTGGCTTGAGTGTTTCCATCTCAATTCTGAATATACAATGTACAATATGCGATAAAACTTGACAAGATTGGAATGCATGTAAAAACCATTTTGGTGAGACTGTGTGTTTTTATATAACGGGGAGGGGCTGCGAAAGGTAAATCATCTATCTTTGTGAAAAAGCCACCGTTAAAAAGGACCTAAAAAATGGAGAAATTTTAATATCCGAGGTCCAAAGAGGTTAAAAGAGCCCGAAAAAATTTAAAGGCAATAAAAAGCAATTCATGCCAAATATGGGCCACTTAGGTTTCACCATCAATTCTCCAACGTTTGAGAATTTAGAATGCCTCTATTCAAAATTATATCTGAGGGAGTTTGGTTGGAGAATATAAACGGGTTTGCACTTCCTTGAAAGTCCTGAAAAAGCATAAAATCATTTTGGACGTTATTGGTGTGAAAATCACTTTCAGCTTTGATTTGTTGATTTGATTGAGTCAATATCTTATATTGTCCTTCTTTTACACCACGGGAAGTATTAGAGTTCATTCGCTAGGAATATCCAATATTCATCGTGCACATATGTCATGTTTGTATGCATTGATTTTCCTATCGAATTTGATCACACCACTTCATTTACGCTGTCATCGACTTGGTTGGTTTGTGTTCATTCATGGTGTGGTTTTATCCTTGTGACACCCCACTCTTGCTTATTTGATTTGTTTCTCTCATTTGTCTATTTGGGGACATCATAAAAAGGGGGAGAATGAATTATCTTATTATGGGGGAGATTTGAATTATCTTATTATGGGGGAGATTTGAAATTTGAGTTTGCTCATAAATTGATATATATATGTTTATCTCATTTCAAACTCGATATGTCACTTGGTATTTTGCTTTGTCTCATGTGTGTAGGTACTACATGGATTATCATTGGATTTCACACCCTGATGAGAAAAGCGTTGAGATTCCTAAAGAATTGAAGAGCAAACGCTGTAGTCTTATTCAATTGTATCATTCCAGTTTTGGGTTCATGAAAACGCTGTAGGCATTTTCATTTGATTGATAATTCAGATGTTTGTTTTTATGTATGTACCGGCATAGACATAGGGGGAGATTTGTAAGGACATTTTTGTCCATTATCAATGTATTATGTTGCACGCCGTTACACCGTTGAAGAAATTCAAGATTCAAGATTCAACGGATCCGAATATCAAAAGAAGAAGAGGAATCATAATCTGACAGCTGGACCGATCCGCTGAAATAAAAGAACCGATCTGGCAAATTGGATTGGTCCGCCTAAAGACCCGGACCGATCCGCTTATTTATCAGAAGGCCCGTATACCCCGGACCGCAAGCGAACCGATGAAGCCTGGAAGCGAACCGCTCCGATCATCAACGGATCGATCCGCCTCAAGGAAAAAGAACTGATCCGGTCAATCGGACCGATCCGCCTCAGACCCGGACCGGTCCGCCTGGGATAAACTTAAACAGATCGTGTTCAGATCGTGTTCAGATTTTTAAGGCCCGAGTCCTCTTATTTAATCCCACTACGGGAAGTGGTTTTCTAAGACTTATTCACACGATTTCCAGAGTAAAGAAAGCCCTAAGTCTTCACCTATTGAGCATCTAGACTCTAGGTTTTTGATTCACAGAATTGCTAATCTTTTGTGAATCACTTTGCAACCCAGGAATGCACTTTTGTTGTTCACACCCTTGTGGAGAAGACCGTTCTTCTTCTCCATTGCAGCCCTACTGGAAAGGGATAGTTCCAGCCGTCAGCCCTACTGGAAAGGGATAGTTCCAGCCGCGACTACAGAATCCGATACCTGAGGGTAATTCTTAGTCACTTGTATTTTCATTGTAATCCGAAATTGTATAGATACAATATTATAATGAAAATAAATGGTTTTTCCCCTTTGGGGGATTTTTCCTCAATTGCATGTGTTTGAATGTTCTTGCTTTGCTCATTATCGTATTCAATCACATATTGTTGCATGTTTAGGGTTTGTTTGGGTTGAAAGGGTTTAATATATAATTTGCTCATTTGAACGCAAGAACATACGTTCTCAATTAAACACTTTGTGTTACATTTTACGAACATTATTACGTCTAATCTCCCTCAATTAAAACCATTTTTCATTAGGAAAGTTGTTAACATTTCATACCAAGTGCGGGGGACTTGTTTTTATAAAAAAAGGGATTTCTTTTGTCTAAAATCATGAATAGGAAAGAAAGGATCAAGAAATAATTTAGGTTGTTCTACATAAATTTCCTCATTTAAAATTCAATTTAAAAATGCAGATTTAACATCCATTCAATAGAGTTTAAACTTTAAATGGAAAGAGACAACGAGTAACAATCTAATAGATTCTAGTCTAGCAACAGGAGAAAAGGTTTCATCAATATCTATTTCATTAATTTGATAATAATCTTTTTCAACTAGCTTAGCTTTGTTTCTTAAGACGTCTAAATTGTCCTCATTCTTCTTACATAGCAAGTAACCACAATTCATCTATTAAACCTTCTTTTATGTGTTTAGGTTCAACTAAAGACATATAAGAAGGAAATAAAACATTTATAGATTGGGATCTAGTCCTTATCAAGTCTCTAACATCGCCTATGATGTTTTTCTTAGGGTGATTTTCCTTAACCCAATTAGGAACATCGAGTTCATCAGGTAGCAGAGAGTCAGAATAACTGTATGTTGACTGTTTTTCTAACTCTTCATTTTCAGAATTGTTAACAGATAGGGAATGTTCACTTTCTTCCAAGTGATGGGAAACATTATCATTTACAACAACATTAATGGATTACATGATAGTTTTTAATTTTAGCTTATACACATGATACATGCGCCTATTTTGAGAATAACATAAAAATATATCTTTATCTCCACTAGTGTCAAATTTGGACAGGTATTTTTATCTTTACAAACATAACATTTGCTACAAAAAACCCTAAAATATTTCAGATTTGGTTATTTTCCATACTAAATTTCATAAGATGCCTATTTGTTATTTTTTCTTAAATACACTTGATTAATCACGTGACATGCAGTTTGAGTAGTCTCAATTCTTAGCGTGATGTAAAACACGAGTAATATTTTGTATGGTTTGAATCTTCCTTTCCGCCATACTGTTTTGTTGAGGGGGTTTTGACCTACTAAATTCATATTGGTACCCATTTCCTATACATTATTCTATAACACTAGTGTTTTTAAATTTTCCACTCATGTCACTACGAATCCTAGTTACTTGGATGTCCTTCTCATTTTCATTTTTTAAAAGAATTCTTAAATTTTTTTGAAAAGTGTCCGAGTTCTCTTTTATGAAAGCCACCCAAGTAAATCTAGTAAAATCATTGACAACGATAAGAATGTAGGAATTACTACACATACCAGTGGTCCTATCCATGTGAATTAATTTTAAAGGTTGATGAAGAGTGCGCTTGCATTCAAATTAAGAAACTATTTAATTAAATCTCAGTTTTTCAATTAAATCCTAAAATATGCATCTAGGTGTGATTGAAATCAATATGATCATGCAAGAATAATTAATCACACACAAAACACACAAATGAGGAAAAATCACCCAAAGGGGCAAAACCTTTTTATTTTCACTATAATTTGTATAAACGGTTACACGGATTACAATGAAAATAAGTGTGATAAAGAAATACCCTCGGGTGTCGGTGTCAGTTTCGATGTCGTCGGCTGGAATCTCCCTCAGGAACTCCAGGTGGGCAGCAGTAGAGAAGAAGACAACTCCTCCACAAAGTACTCCAGATGAGTAGTAAACGATCATCTTGAAGGTTTAAAGATTCACATACATATATGGGAGTGTTTATGTGAATAAACAAGGTATAAAACCTTAAAAAGTGAAGTCTATTTCTGGGCAGTGTTTTTATAGAAATTGTGTTGTGAAAAGACTAAGAAAAACGTGTAGAAGGCACACTAGTATTTATAAGAAAATCGAGGCGGCGGCGGGGCTCGAACGAGATAGGCATCTCGCTCGAACGAAGGACACGTGTGGTTAGAACGACTACGCACGAGATGATGATCTCGCTCGAACAACAATGTTGACTCGTTTGAACGAGCTCGTCGACCGAGGCACTCCACTTCTACACTTAGAAAAAATTATGCTTTTGATAAAAAAAAAATTCAGACTTCAAAAATTATTTTCTGAAAAATTTCCCCAATATTTATGCAAATATAAACAACTCCAATAAATTATTTTACCAATAATGTGTAGTGGAGTAGTGGGAAACAGTTGAGTAGCACGTCGCATGAAGCATGATGCACATATGAAGATGATGGATGCATGGATTCGTATCTAGGCCGTCGTGGATGATCGTGATGACGTGCCGAATGTAGTGGTATCAGACATACAAACTATGATCTTGGACAAACAGAAAAGTCCTAGATTCTATCCCGGACATTTATAAAATTATGTCCTTACAATTGAGAGGTTAACGCGTCTTTCACATTCTTGTGAGGGGCTTTGTTCATTTGTCCTATTTTATAAGGTCCATAAATAGCGTGTTTTATTTTGGGAATTTTAGGTAGATGATTAGTTAATCTAGACAAGTTATCAAAGTTAATGTGTCTGAGTCTTTCATAGCACAAGTCTAAGTCATTTAGCGAAGAAAATAAATAGTTTTCAACATCTTTATTTTTATTAAACGGCATAATAGTGCATTCTTTCACCTCAGAGAATAGTTTTTCCCTCTAGGCTAACAATTGTTCACTCAGATGTTGAAAAGTTAACTGTGTGGCCTGTATCGAAAAATTGACTTATACAAAGCGAATTGGCTTTTACTCACTCAATAAGTAAAACCTCATCCAAGTTAAGGATCTCATCAACCATGATTGTTCATTTGCTTATGATTCAGGACATTTTACCATCTCCCAAAGTCACATTCCCTCCAATAAAAGTTATTAAAGAGGAAAATTTTGATTTTTTTCGGTCATATGCCTAGAACAATCCAAATTCGGGTACCACTAAGAGTTTTTATATGAAGCATTTAATGATGATACGATAACATTACATCCTAATTAGCAACTTAATTCATTTTTCTTAATCCAAATTGCCTAGTCTTCAAAGGCACTGACTTAGTAGGTGTGGATTTCTTAATAAATTTGGCCTTTATAGGTACTTTGGGTATATTAGCATTCCCATATTTTTCTATTTAGGTTGAAACGTTTATAATAATTTTTTGTTCTAAATGGCTAATTTTATGGCAGAAATCACAATGATATAAGTGTCAATCAACAAATTTTGTTTTAAAAGGTATCGTGGGTCTATTATCATTGGCACCTATTCATTTTAGATTTAATCACTTAAAACATAATTTTTTTTAAATGGTCATATTTCCGATATAAGTTATAATGATAACTATGTCTAGCACAATAGTGAGATTGAATCTGAGGTTAATTTTTGACATGTGGAATTGACATGTGAATATTGGATGGTTCTGGACAGTCTTCAATGGATTTAGCAAAGTTTGTTTCAAAAACTTCTTTTCCATTAAACCAATTCCTTCTTAATCCATATAAGTCTTTTCAGAATCAACAACTTGTTTGATCACAAGGCTAGAAGTGACGTAAGCATCTAATTTTTTTAATGTTTCTTTTAATTCAGATTGAGATTTTTCAAAATCATTTAGGACGGCCTTGTGCTTTACTTATAACAAATGATTGTTTTTAGTTAATTTTAAAATATTTTTCTCAAACAAGAGATTATCAGATTGAAGCTCTTCCATTTGCATAGTTGATTCATCGTAAATGAGGCAAATTTTATTATTTAAAAATCAATTCTAGATAGCAACCTAGAATTGATTTTGCCTAAGTGTGAGCACTTTTTCAAAGTTGATTTGTACAGTTTCATAAAATTGAAATCATTATGATAATCACTATTAACAAATTTAGTCCTAGGGGATAATTCATTATATAAATAAGTTTCATCATCCCAATTAGTGTTATATTCATACCAAGTTTTGGAAACAGTGGAAGCAATGTGTTTGTGTTCATGGGTCCTAATAAGTAAAGAGTTGTCATGTAATTGTCTATAAAGATCAGAATCATCAGACATAGCTGACAACTTATCAAAATCATTTTCGGACTCATCAATAATCATATAAGTAAATCCATAAATTTATTATAACCTTCATTATTGTCTTTATCCGAACTATCATCCCATGTTTTAGATATATGGGCCTTATTAGAAGATTGCCATTTTGTTTTTGAAAAATATTATTAGCATAATTACCAAATTCATTACACTTCATACATTGAATATGAATAATATCTTTATTAGTGTCAAATTTATCAAAAAAAATCTTTTCATATTGTTTCTCATGAGTCATGTTTGTATAACTAGGTTAGCCTTGTCTAAAAGCAAATTTGTTCCTATGGTTAACAAATTTCTTAAAGTGTTTACATAAAAGAGAAATTTCAATATCTAATGACTCAAGGGAAATAGAAGAGTCATCCAAATTAGATAATGAAGAAACAAAAGCAAGGCTATTTACATTAGATTTAAAAACTAAAGAAGGTCATGTGCTTTACCTCTTTAATTTTAATTTACGACAGTTTGCAATTCAAACGTTTTCATTTTATTACATAAAGATGAGGTGCCATATAAGGATGATCCATTTCATCAATAACATGTATCTTCATATCAAAACTAGGAGGTAAAAACCTAAGTATCTTAGCATAAATTTCAGAGTCATCATACACAAATCCATTTGCATGCTATTCATTAACAATGTCTTGCAGTCTAATATAAAAATCATCAAACTTTTCATCATCTTTCATGAACACTATGTCATATAAGTGTACTAAAAATTGTTATTTATCCTTTTTAACCCTAGTGTCACCTTCATGAGTAGACATTAAAATGTCCCAAGATGACTTAGATGTAGTGAGGGCTGAGATTCTTTAAAACTCAGACTCACCCATAGTTGGGAAAATGGTATTTTTGCCTTTATTATTATATTGTGAATTTTGTTTCTCCTCTTTATCCTTTGAAAAGGGGTTTTCTTACAAAAATTTGAGCATCACCTTCACCAGTAGATTTAGTAGGTATTAGTAAAACTAGTTTCAACCATGTCCCATACATCATCTCCTAGCTATTGGATGTGTGCAACCATCCTAGCTTTCCCGTAAGCAAAGTTAGCACCATCAAACATGGGAGGATGTACAAAATTATTATTACGGTATTCCATATAAAATAGGTTTTAAAAGAGTTCAGGATCTTAAATAATAAATAAAAACTTTAAGAAAAAGTAATCATGTTGCTCTGATACCACTTTAAATAATCTAATATATTAAAGCGTCAATATTAAATAAAATCTCTTTTAGCTCTTTGGTAAAAAAAAACTCTTTAAATTTTCGAGATTGAATACATACACATACAAAAAGTTTGTATTGGTTGATGTGTTGTTCTGTGTAACTAAAAATTATATTTGAATTAGAATAGGATGAGGAGAAGCAGTAATTACACAATAAAATTATTCAAGAGGAAACAAATGAATTGGAAAATCCTGGGTCTCTTTTTTCCAAGACCGCACACACACCCAAGTCCACCATATATGTTGAAGTACAAATTACATATTATAGTGTGTAAATAAAATAATTTAGCTAATACAAACAATACACCAAGGCTAACACTACAAAACCTCGTAACTACTGAATTTTACTAAACACAACAAGCTAGTGGAAACTTAGGAACCACACAATTAGAGTTTTACACTTTAAACATAGTACCAATGAAAATGAAATAAAAACAATTTCAATACAAGTTTTGGTTTTGTAAAAAAGATAAAGATTATAAACATAAAATAATTAGACAAACAAAAGTCCTTCTTTAGTAGTTTAAAATCCACAGTTATAAAGAAACCTTAAAAGTATCAATTTTGTGTAAAAGCCAAATTAAGATCACTAATGAAGATACTATGGCAAAATCAACACAATTGAGATATACAAACCCAAATCCAGATTCAACTATTGATCAATTTAGACATGAATTAGGTACACAAAAAAGATCTATTAAGACATGCAAAGTGTTTCACGTTATAATCAACACATATAAATATATCTGGTAGAAATAAAAATAATATCGATTTTAGGGTTTAAAATAATAATTTTTCTAGAACATGGTCTGCGACAGATATAACATACATAAGTCCCAAACTTCCTTAAAATAGGTTTTACACCACAAAAACTAGAAATCAGTTTAGATTCGAAGCAGGCAAACCAAAAAAATTTGAACCTAGCAGAATATATATATATAAGAGTTTATGTTAAAAGGAAAGGTCAAAATTATATCCTACTAAAGATTACTCAATGAAATTCCAAAATAGAAGATGAATCAATCGATCTCCACATGGCTTGGTAAGGACCAAAGAGAAAATCCAAAAACAACCTTTAAACCTTCTAACTCAGACTTAAAGAAATCAAAACGTTCCAAAGTTACTAGAAGAGAAAAATTTCCAAAACTTAACCCCAAACAATATATAAAATCTCATACTCTTTGCACATTATATATATTGAAGTATAAAGAAGATTTAGGTTTGGGTAAAGAAGAGAACTCTCAAAATAGATGAATAACCCTTACGATTTTATAGAGAGAAAATGGAACAAGATTTTGGTAAAATTTCAGTTGATTTTTGGAATAAAAGTTTAAATTTTAAAACAAACTCAAGCCTTGTATATATAAGTTCATATGAAAGGACCTAGTCCAATCATAATTCCACAAACATTAAGGGTATAAAGCCAAAACCTTCAAGGGGAAAGACCGACAATACGTAAAAGAGGTTTTGAGTGGGGGACATGCGTAAAGTACCACCCCAAGGATGAGGCTACATTCATCAAAGGACCCCAGACAATTACGGACCAGACACCTAATCAGTTCACGCTAATCGGGGACAAAAAAAAGGTAAAAACTCCTATGGGCCTTCAAGCTCATCCAAGACTCAATTCCCAACCCCCAAAGGAAAAAAGTACAACTTGACTGACACTTGAACTGGAGTAACTTTGAACTCTTGTAACGTTGTCGCATGTTACAAACCTACACACTTAAACACACTTTCAAATACAAAGAGAATATAACAATATATAAAATTTAAATAACAATAAACCTCCTCCTATGTTTAACGATCCTCACTTAGGTAAGACGTCACTCCCAGATAAAGATCTTCTCCTAAAAACTAAAGTAAAAAATACCATTTCTCCCCCTTTTTGTCCAGGAATAGACAAAGAAAGAATGAATAATAAACAATTTCTCCCCCAAAACCATTTCCCCCCCAAACCATGTCTCCCCCATAATGTGAGAACACAAGATACCATTGGAAATAGATAGGAAATAATTATATCGTGCAATGGTGTGAAGTGTAACAAACACAACAAGGCAACATAACCACAAATAATCCACATAATGAACAAATGATATCAATAGTAATGCAAACCACGAACCATACAGTTCCAATATGATCATAAACATCCCAAATGGAAACTAATTTAAAGAAAAGATAGAGCATATAGCATATATGGATTAAATGCAAATTAAAAGACTCAAAACAACATGGTACCATATATATAGATATGAAAAAATAAGAATGACACGTAACTATATATATACGTATAAACAATCAGATGATGACACGAACATAAAAATCTTTACACACTAGCATAATATCAATGTGACTAAACATAATGTGTAAACGGAATGAATCTGCGTGAACTAGTAAAAAGAGAAAATGACCCAATCACTCAAAAATGTCAACAAATTTTTATTTTCCTGCATTAACTTTATAAAACAAAGATTTAGCCATATAGTGAAAAAAAATGAATTCATAAATGGACAAACATGCACAATGAGAACTGGCTTAGAAAATATTGATGATTCTCAAATCAATAGAGTCAAACATGAATTAACTAGTAGTCATTGTGCAAACCCATTGATCTTCAACTTTGCTATCATCATTACATACTATTAGCTTCCAACTTCAAGTTTACCTTTTTTAACTTCATCGTTTTTGCATACAATTCTCTGAAGGAAACTTGAAGTTCACTTTTCTTCTTCACCACCACCACTCACTTGGGATTCAACCAAAATGTCCTCGAAAGTGTCACGCATAGAATTATATTCATTAAAAGACTTTTCTTTAAGGCTCCAATTAATATCCATAAACTTGGTGTTATTGCGCTCAATGGGGGAATCAGGTTCCTCTTCTAGTTCACTATCACTAAGGGTGACATTGTATGTAATCAGTTTCCTTCCCTCCATCCTTAGATTAGTGGGACACCCTACTTTCCTATGACAGTAACCCTCACACCCAAAACATCTAGTCGACTCATCCCTCTTGAAATTATCATTACGATTTTTAGGGAATTGTTTGTCCTTATTATACTTATTTTTTTCAAACTTCTTTACTTCTTTTGATTCTTTTTCAAACTAGAGAAATTTTCTAAATTTCTTTGAAAACATGGACATATCATCAAAATCAATGTTAGACTCATCATCCAAAACTCATGTTTCCTCCTTTCGGGATTTTAAAACAATGCCTTTATCTTTCTTTATCCTTTTAGAGGAAAACATGCCAAGCTCATTCGTTTGAAGATCACCCATAAGCTCTTCAAGTTTCGTAGAGTCTAAAGCACCCAAGGAATTCAAAACAGTCACTTTTGAATTGAATCATTCAGGCAAAGACCTTAAGATTTTTTTGACTACTTGGTTTTTGCATATTGTTTCTCCCAAGTTAAATGACGAGTTCATAATATCCGACAACCTAGCATAAAACTCATCAAAGGTTTTGCTCTCCTCCATCTTAATTATTTGGAATTGGATGGTGAGGTTTCATAATTTAAAAGCGTTAATAGCATCACTACCTTCATGGGTGAGTTAGAGTATATCCTAAGCCTCTTTTCAAGTTTCACATGTCATAATTCAGAGGAACTCCTCCAATGTGACAGAATAAAACAAATCATTTAAACAACGCAAACTATAGTTTGATAACCTATGATCACCCTCACTCCGCGATTCTATGGGTTTTATAAGAGTCGCTTCCCCAACTTTGGTGGTAGGTGGAGTCCACCCTTTAACGACTGTTATCCAAGCCCGCTCATTTATCGCCTTAATTGCAAATTTCATACGCATTTTCCAGTATGCATAATTAGACCCATGACATATCAGTGGCCTAGAAACTGACTGACCCTCCATATAAAAAACCTCTCGGATTCATGCATGAATAACTTTTAGACCCATGCTTTGATAATAATTTAAAAGTGCTAGTATATGGAGGATGGTAAAAAAAACACAAACTAATTTTTTTTCTCTCTTTGAAATTGAATAAATTTGTTAACCCAACTAACTAAGCGCCAATTTTAAACTTGATTGTTGTGTTAAACGATTAATGAATTTTATCTTATCCTAAGCATGCATCTAGGAGAGTTCATGATAAAATAAGTAAAACAAAACACAACCCCCGATGTAGGAGGAAAACACAAATGGAAAAAACCTCGGACGACCGAACCAATGCAATTCACTATGATAAAGAATTACATCAGACAAATAGTAGACTTACAACACGAAATCGATGGTCTTGCAAGCCTTGATGATCTTCAGTATTTGACTTCTCCTCCACATGACACATAGGAGTCCACCTATGCAGTGCCACAATGAATGAGTCCACACATGCCTCGGGTATCCAAAAATCTAGGCTTAACAACCGTCACACAATACGAAGTCCACTATATAAACGGATCAAACATGGAATCCACCGCATAAAACTTTTCTCTATCAAGATGATGAGAGAATAAATTAATGGTGCACAAAAAAGGATCTCAAAACATAATATGATAAGCAATTGGATCCTAAACAACTTGGGTGTAAACTAGGGTTTTGGAGAGAATTTATTACAGAGTTTGGGAACTCAAAACATAAGTTTTTTCCTCCAAGAAAACTACTGCTTTGCACTCTTATTTATAGGAGGTGTCCAAAAATAATATAACGATGAAGGAATAATTTAGAAAATCTCAAGATTATAAGAATTGCGCTTACTCATTCGAGCGAGGTACATCTCCTTCCAATGAAGTATCTGATCTTGGTCGAACCGTCTTCTAATAAAACTTTGATCGAGATTCAATAGAAGCATAAAAATAGCTGTTCAAAGTTCATCGGAACCCTGTTCTAACCAAATAGAGTATCCCATTCGAATGACATCAAAGTCACTCTAATGACCACGCAAGCAAAAGAATATTTTTCTAAAAAAACATTTAAAAAAGATAAAATCATTTTAAAACATTTTAAAATCAATTTTATAAAAACCTAAGTCACAAAAAACAAATATCCAAGTCTCAATAGAAATATGCATTTGTACCTGAGAGACCCTTGGATTTCACTACAAGAAAAATGAGTATTAGGGACGATAAATATTCGTCCCTAAAAGTATAAAAATCGCCCCAAAACAGTATTTAGGACAGATTTTGCGATGGCAAAAAATCCATCCCTTATACTAGGTGTCGCAAATATTTTAGGGACGAATTTTACCGTCCTAAATATTAATTCATGGACGCTCTACATTCAGCATTATGGACGGATTTTTTCGTCCCAAAGCTGTTCCCGAGAAATTATTCCCGCTCCTGCGAGTAGTATTAAGGACGGATAAACCGTCCCTAATACTAGTTAGATTCTGGCAACCTAATTGGGATGGTAAAAAACATCCCAAAAGGTAGTTTCAATGAATGCAAAAAAGGGTATTAGGGATGGAATCTCAAAAGAGGATTTTTGTCTCTATGGCTTGAATAACTCATCTGTGCAGCTTTTAGAACCACTCCACTATTTTGAGTTTTTCTACGTTAATCAACCGCCTTTGTCCGAAATAAAAAAACCACGAACAATATAAAAATGGAATCTAAAAGCATCCTTTAGAGGGCCTAAAGACAAACTCCTAATTTCGTCGGGTAGTTGGGCGTTACTTGTCAAACTGCACACCTGATATTTGCCCAACAGAAAAGCTAATCAAAATTTTATAAAGCAAATATGCTAGAGCACTATTAAGATTAACAAGCAATAAACCGACTTACATGATTGTTAAACCATGTGCTGAATTTTTCATAATGAAGGCGTTGAATATGGTGTTGTGAAAGTTGAGGATACTCTTTTGAAAGTTCCACAAGATGTTTTCTATAAAAATGCACACATGTCAATTTCCTAATGAATGTAGAAAAACCTACAAGTAATAAATCCGCGCCCGTTGTTAAGGTAAAAAATTAACTTAATCGATGAACGGTGCCACTGAATCAGTGTTCAAAAGCACATAACGATGGGCTTAAACCAGTGTTTCTTCATCAAGCTGAATTTGAACTTTTTTCCCAACAGCGCGACCAGAGTCATTACCTTTGTCAATTGTTTTAATTAGTCGACTAGACTTGGTTTCCACGTTCTCATCCAAATACCTCAAGCAAAAGGTCATGCACTCTTCTAAAAGGACATACTTAGCAATTGAAGCCTCGGGATGAGCATGATTTCACACATAGAGTTTCAATATGTGTAGATACCTTTCCATTGGATACATCCAAAGATAAAGCACTGACCCGACAATTAATAGTTCATCAGTCAAATGTATGGGCAAATGTTCCATCATATCAAAAAATCCTGGAGGGAATATCTTCTCGAGAATGCATAAAGTAAGAGCCATACAGTCTTCAAATTTCTCCAAGTCAGCTAAAGTATTTACACTTGAGCATAGCATCGCAAAGCAATTACTTAATTCAATTAAAGCTTTGACAACATGCTTTGAAAATACCCTACGTACAGCTATCGGGACTACTTATTGCATTAGAATGTGATTGTCGTGACTCTTAAGTCCCCAAATGCTTCTCTCTTGAGGGTGAACACGTCATGAAATATTCGATGAATAACCATATGGAACTTTGAGATTCAGCAACACTTTCAAGAATATATCCTTCTCTTTATTGCTCATCGTAAACTTTTCTGGGGCCACATACTGTTGATTTTTTCCTCGCGGCTAAGGATGTAGCACGCGCCTAATACTCATCTCTTTGAGGTCTTTTTGAGCATTTAAATTATCCTTTGTTTTCCCTTCGATGCCCAACAATGTAAAAAGAATATTATCGCAAATTGTTTTCTGAATATGCATGACATCAAGATTATGCTGTATCAATTTATGCTCCCAATATTGCAATTCAAAACATAAACTTTTCTTCTTCCAATTCAGTATTTTTTTTTGGAATAATACCTTTAGTTTTTTTTGCAAGCTCAATTTCCTTTTAGTCTCTTTTCATACTTTTCATCACGTCTTCTTTCTTATATTCAGTTACAACGTCAAGCTCATTTAATTGTTGCAGGCCTTGTGATCCAGTTAGTTTCAATGGTGGTGGCCTCATATCAACCTTGCCATTAAATGTTACATTTTCTTTCCGAAATTTTTGTCGTATTGGTAATAATCAACGATGACCCCAATAATAGTACTTACTGTCGTTATTACAATAAGGACAAGCAAATTCACCTTTTGTGCTCTATCCTGATAATATGGCATAAGCAGGAAAATCACTAATTGTCCATAACAACGCCGCATGTAACTAAAAAAATTGTTTTGCTGATTCATCATAAGTACGTATCCCATTTGCCCATAACTCTTTCAACTCATCAATTAGTGGTTGTAAATATACATCAATTTTATCACCAGGACCTTTTGATCCGTCAATAAGAACAGATAAAATTAAGTGGGGTTATTTCATACACAACCATAGGGGCAAGTTTAATATCATTAGCACAATAGGCCAAGTACTGTGAGCAATGCTCATATTACCTAACGGATCCAACTCATTAGTTGTTAGCGCAAGTCTAACATTGCGACAATCACTCGCAAAAGACGGATTTCGATCATCAAATGTCTTTCATGCAAGGGAGTCAGTGGGATGCCTCAACACGCCATCATTGATCCGTTCATCAGCATGCCATTTCATTAGTGGAGCAGTATGCGATGACAAATACAATCGTTGTAATATCGACTTTAAAGGAAAATACCTTACATTTTTCGCTGCTACTTTTGTACCCTCACCACTATCAAATTCATTTCTGAACCTAGATTACCCACAAATTTCTCATTTCTCAAGATTCTCGCTCTCATTTCGAAATAACATACAACTATTAGGACATGCATCCCACGTTTCATACTTAAATCATAAATCTTTTGTTAATTTATTGGCTTGATAGAAGGATTTTGGAATCTTGGCTTTCGGGAACACCTTCTGCAAGAATACCATCAAAATCGTAAAAGAACGATTTATCCATCCATTTAGTTGTTTCAGGTGCAATAATTCAACAACAAATGACAACTCGATAATGTGCTTGGGATAATTCTCATACAACTCACTTTGTGCCTCTTTTAAAAGTCTAAAATATTCTGGGAGGTCTGTGTCGGGCACATCATGATCTTCGATGTTAGGTTCTTCGTCATTGCCCATATTTTACTCTCTACATGGAATCCCCCTTCCTTCTTGAACCATTATAATCATTCTTGCCCCCGAGTTCAAATCAGCCAACACATCATCAATAACCATACCATCGCTCCAACTATTTACATTGATATTAAAATCACCAAATGATTCCCCATGACAAATCCAATTCGTGTAACTCTTTTCAAAACCATACATCTCTATGTGATTCCTCCCAGTTTGTGAGTTATAGTAAACACGATTAACACAAGTACTACGTGGGCATTTGATGCTAGAAGTAAGAATATCCTTATTTTTATATGCAAAATCAAGAAAGATTTGAACTCCATCGGCATACGCCTTTGTGGTCTTATCAACTCCGATCCAACTCTTATTCATATTGATCTTATTGAGCCCTATTACATATCGAAAAAAAGATATATAAATATATACATAATTGCATTTTAATATCATTTATGTGTGTGTGTGTGTGTGTGTGTGTGTGTGTGTGTGTGTACACTACACCAAAAACAGGAAACTGGCACGGTTTAAAATCGTGCCAGACGCAATAGCACGGTTTAAAACCGTGCCAGATTTTCCAAACTGGCACGCTTTTAAACTGGCACGCTTTTGGCACGCTTTTAAATCGTGCCAGTTTTTTAATCTGGCACGCTTTTGGCACACGCCAAAACCGTGCCAAATTATCTATTTTCTGGCACGCTTTTGGCACGGTTATAAAGCGTGCGAGATTGTTTTATAAGCGTTCTCATTTTTTATGCATTGGCACGGTTTTGGCACGGTTTAAAACCGTGCCAGATTTTTCAGTTGATTAAAAAAATAATAATAGGAACCAAATCTGGAAAATCTGCAAATTCCAAATTCGGTAGGAAAAATATTTATTATTTGCAAAAACAAAATCAAGAAAATTCATGAATTATGAATATCGCAGGTTGTTGATAAACTAATGTGCATACAAACTTCAAAAATTTACAAGAGATAATACCAAAATAAAGCAACACATGACCATAAAAGTCGACAATAACTTCAAAAAATGACAAGAGTTAATAGTTCTCATATCAAAAAAAAATTGGACAGAGTTTCCTCTATTTTTTGAGCATTCCAAAACCTGCTAACATAAAATCTGCCCATATAAAGACCGCACGGCCATAAAAGTCAACAATAAAACTACTATAGCCAGCACGACCATAAAAATAAACCAAAAAACTACGGAAGCCTGCTCGGCCATAACACAACAAATAGAATCCTGAATATTAACGACACTAAATACACAATCCCCCTGTTGTAAAGCATTGACTTCTTCGTACGTTCCAAGTGGATAAAAGCTAACGATTGAATGTCATCCTACAAAAAAAATAAGACACAAAAAATATACAATATTAGTAACCAAGTCATTTTAAAAAAAATCATATTCAAGCAAAAAAATTGCATATACAAGAAGAAAAATTGCATATACGACTACGCGGTTAGTTCCTACAAGTTACATTCGTCCCGTGCGAGGTGTTTGTACCTCCTACGGGCTCGTTTGGGGGTTGGTTTGGGTTTTCACCCCTTAACGGCCTGTTTTCAAGTCTAAGTGTGATTTTTGCAAATTATCGTCATATTCTCAAACCCGGAATCCCGGAACTACGCGGTCAGTTCCTACAAGTTACATTGGTCCCGTGCGAGGTGTTCGTGCCACTTACGGGGTCGTTTGGGGGCTAGTTTGGGTTTTCACCCCTTAACGACCTGTTTTCAAGTCAAAGTGTGATTTTTGAAAAATTATCATCATACTCTCAAAACGGGAGTCCCGGGATTACGCGGTCAGTCCCTACAAGTTACATTGGTCCCGTGCGAGGTGTTCGTTCCTCCTACGGGGTCGTTCGGGGGCTGGTTTTGGTTTTCACCCCTTAACGGCCTGTTTTCAAGTGTAAGTGTGATTTTTGCAAATTATAGTCATAATCTCAAACCGGGAGTCCCGGGACTACGTGATCAGTCCTTACAAGTTACATTGGTCCCGTACGAGGTGTTTGTGCCTCCTCGGGGTCGTTTGGGGGCTGGTTCGAGTTTTCACCCCTTAACGGCCTGTTTTCAAGTCTAAGTGTGATTTTTACAAATTATCGTCATACTCTAAAATCGGGAGACCTGGGACTACGCGGTCAGTTCCTACAAGTTACATAGGTCCCGTGCGAGGTGTTCGTGCCTCCTACGGGCTCGTTTGGGGGCTGGTTTGGGTTTTCACCCCTTAACAGCCTGTTTTCAAGTCTAAGTGTGATTTTTACAAATTAGCATCATACTCTCATACCGGTAGTCCCAGGCTACGCGGTCGGTTCCTATAAGTTACATTGGTCCCCTACGAGGTGTTTGTGCCTCCTACGGGGTCGTTTGGGGGCTGGTTGCGGTTTTCACCCCTTAAAGGCCTGTTTTCAAGTCTAAGTCTGATTTTTGCAAATTATCATCATACTCTCATACCGGCAGTCCTGGGACTACGCGGTCAGTTCCTACAAGTTACATTGGTCCCGTGTGAGGTGTTCGTGCCTCCTACGGGGTCGTTTGGGGGCTGGCTCAAATTTTCACCCCTTAACGGCCTATTTTCAAGTCTAAGTGTGATTTTTGCAAATTATCGTCATACTCTCAAACCGGGAGTCGCAGGACTACGCGGTCAGTTCCTACAAGTTACATTGGTCCCGTGCGAGGTGTTCGTGCCTCCTACGGAGTCGTTTGGGAGTTGGTTTGGGTTTTCACCCCTTAACGGCCTGTTTTTAAGTCTAAGTGTGATTTTTGCAAATTATCATCATACTCTGATACAGGGAGTCCCGGGACTACGCGATCAGTTCCTACAAGTTACATTGGTCCCCTACGAGGTGTTCGTGCCTCCTACGGGATCGTTTGGGGGCTGGTTCGAGTTTTCACCCCTTAATGGCCTGTTTTCAAGTCTAAGTGTGATTTTTGAAAATTATCATCATACTCTCAAATTGGGAGTACCGGGACTACGCGGTCAGTTCCTACAAGTTACATTGCTCCCCTACGAGGTGTTCGTGCCTCCTACGAGATCGTTTGGGGGCTGGTTCGGGTTTTCACCCCTTAACGGCTTATTTTCAAGTCTAAGTGTGATTTTTGCAAATTATCGTCATACTCTCAAACCGGGAGTCCCGGGACTACGCGATCAGTTCCTATAAGTTACATTGGTCCCGTGCGAGGTGTTCGTGCCACCTACGGGGTTATTTGGGGTTGGTTCGGGTTTCGCCCCTTAACGGCCTGTTTTCAAGTCTAAGTCTGAATATTGAAAATTATCGTCATACTCTTAACCCGAACGTCCCGGGACTACGGGGTCAGTTCCTACAAGTTACATTGGTCCCGTGCGAGGTGTTCGTGCCTCCTACGGGGTCGTTTGGGGGTTGGTTTGGGTTTTCACCCCTTAACGGCCTGTTTTCAAGTCAAAGTGTGATTTTTGTAAATTATCGTCATACTCTCATACAAGGAGTCTCGGGACTACGCGGTCAGTTCCTACAAGTTACATTGGTCCCCTACGAGGTGTTCGTGCCTCCTACGGGGTCGTTTGGGGGCTGGTTTGAGTTTTCACCCCTTAACGGCCTCTTTTCAAGTCTAATTGTGATTTTTGCAAATTATCGTCATGCTCTCAAACCAGAAGTCCTGGGACTACGCGGAAAGTTCCTACAAGTTACATTGGTCCCCTACGAGGTGTTCGTACCTCCTACAGGGTCGTTTGGGGGCTAGTTCGGATTTTCACCCCTTAACGGCCTGTTTTCAAGTCTAAGTGTGATTTTTGCAAATAACCGTCATGCTCTCATACCAGTAGTCCCGAAACTACGCGGTCAGTTCCTACAAGTTACATTGGTCCCCTACGTGGTGTTCGTGCCTCCTACGGGGTCATTTGGGGGATGGTTTGGGTTTTCACCGCTTAACGGCCTCTTTTCAAGTCTAAGTCTGATTTTTGAAAATTAGGGTCATACTCTGAAATCGGGAGTCCCGGGATTACGCGATCAGTTCCTACAAGTTACATTGGTCCCCTACGAGTTGTTCGTGCCTCCTACGGGGTCGATTGGGGGCTGGTTTGTGTTTTCACCCCTTAACGGCCTGTTTTCAAGTCTAAGTGTGATTTTTGCAGATTATCGTCATATTTCAAACCGGGAGACCCGGTACTACGCGATCGATTCCTACAAGTTACATGGGTCCCGTGCGATGTGTTCGTGCCTCCTACGGGATCGTTTGGGGGCTGGTCCGGGTTTTCACCCCTTAACGGCCTATTTTCAAGACTAAATGTGATTTTTAATAATTATCGTCATACTCAGAAACCGGAAGTCCCGGGACTATGCGGTCAGTTCCTATAAGTTACATGGGTCCCCTACGAGGTGTTCGTGCCTCCTAGGGGGTCGTTTGGGGGCTGGTTCGGGTTTTCACCCCTTAACGGCATGTTTTCAAGTCTAAGTGTGATTTTTGCAAATTATCGTCATACTCTGAAACCGGGAGTCCCGGGACTACGCGGTCAGTTCCTACAAGTTACATTGGTCCCGTGTGAGGTGTTCGTGCCTCCTACGGGGTCGTTTGGGAGCTAATTTGGGTTTTCACCCCTTAAGGGCCTGTTTTCAAGTATGAGTGTGATTTTTTCAAATTATCGTCATACTCTCATACACGGAGTCCCGAGACTACGCGGTCAGTTCCTACAAGTTACATTGGTCCCCTACGAGGTGTTCGTGCCTCCTACGGGATCGTTTGGGGGCTGGTTCGGGCTTCACCCCTTAACGGCCTGTTTTCAAGTCTAAGTGTGATTTTTGCAAATTATCGTCATGCTCTCAAACCGGAAGTCCCGGGACTATACAGTCAGTTCCTACAAGTTAAATTGGTCCCTTACGAGGTTTTCGTGCCTCCTACGGGGTCGTTTGGGGGCTGGTTCGAGTTTTCACCCCTTAACGGCCTGTTTTCAACTCTAAGTGTGATTTTTGCAAATTATCATCATACTCTATAATCGGGAGACCCGGGACTACGCGGTCAGTTCCTACAAGTTACATTGGTCCCTTGCGAGGTGTTCGTGCCTCCTACGGGGTCGTTTGGGGGCTGGTTTGGGTTTTCACCCCTTAACGGCCTGTTTTCAAGTCTAAGTGTGATTTTTGCAAATTCGGGCCATACTCTCAAATCGAGAGTCCCGGGACTACGCGGTCAGTTCCTACAAGTTACATCGGTCCCCTACGAGGTGTTAGTGCCTCCTACGGGATCGTTTGGGGACTGGTTTGGGTTTTCACCCCTTAACGGCCTGTTTTCAATTCTAAGTGTGATTTTTGCAAATTATAATCATACTCTAAAACCGGGAGACCCGAGACTACGCGATCAGTTCCTACAAGTTACAATAGTCACGTGCAAGGTGTTCGTGCCTCCTATGGGCTCGTTTGGGGGCTAGTTTGGATTTTTAACCCTTAACGGCCTGTTTTCAAGTCTAAGTGTGATTTTTACAAATCATCATCATACTCTCATACCGGTAGTCCCAGGACTACGTCGTCAGTTCCTACAAGTTACATTGGTCCCCTACGAGGTGTTCCTGCCTCCAACGGGGTCGTTTGGGGGCTGGTTCGGGTTTTCACCTCTTAAAGGCCTATTTTCAAGTTTAAGTGTGATTTTTGCAAATTATCGTCATACTCTCATATCGGGAGTCCTGTGACTATGCGGTCAGTTCCTACAAGTTTCATTGGTCCCGTGTGAGGTGTTCGTGCCTCCTACGGGGTCGTTTGGGGGATGGCTCGGATTTTCACCCCTTAACGACCTGTTTTCAAGTCTAAGTGTGATTTTTGCAAATTATCGTCATACTCTCAAACCGGGAGTCCCGGGACTACGCGGTCAGTTCCTAAAAGATACATTGGTCCCCTGTGAGGTGTTCGTGCCTCCTACGGGATCGTTTGGGGGCTGGTTCGGGCTTCACCCCTTAACGGCCTGTTTTTAAGTCTAAGTGTGATTTTGCAAATTATCATCTTGCTCTCAAACCGGGAGTCCCGGGACTACGCGGTTAGTTCCTACAAGTTACATTGGTCCCTTACGAGGTGTTCGTGCCTCATACGGGGTCGTTTGGGGGCTGGTTCGAGTTTTCACCCCTTAACGGCCTGTTTTCAAGTCTAAGTGTGATTTTTGCAAATTATCGTCATACTCTATAACTGGGAGACCCGGGACTACGCGATCAGTTCCTACAAGTTACATTGGTCCCGTGCGAGGTGTTCGTGCCTCCTACGGGGTCGTTTGGGGGCTGGTTTAGGTTTTCACCCCTTAACGGCCTGTTTTCAAGTCTTAGTGTGATTTTTGCAAATTCGGGTCATACTCTCAAATCGAGATTCTCGGGACTACGCGGTCAGTTCTTACAAGTTACATTGGTCCCCTACGAGGTGTTAGTGCCTCCTACGGGATCGTTTGGGGACTGGTTTGGGTTTTCACCCCTTAACGGCCTGTTTTCAAGTCTAAGTGTGATTTTTGCAAATTATCGTCATACTCTAAAACCGGGAGACCCAGGACTACGCGATCAGTTCCTACAAGTTACATTAGTCCCGTGCGAGGTGTTCGTGCCTCCTATGGGCTCGTTTGGGGGCTGGTTTGGATTTTCACCCCTTAACGGCATGTTTTCAAGTCTAAGTGTGATTTTTACAAATTATCGTCATACTCTCATACCGGTACTCCCAGGACTACGCGGTCAGTTCCTACAAGTTACATTGGTCTCCTACGAGGTGTTCGTGCCTCCAACGGGGTCGTTTGGGGGCTGGTTCGGGTTTTCACCCCTTAAAGGCCTGTTTTCAAGTTTAAGTGTGATTTTTGTAAATTATCGCCATACTCTCATACCGGGAGTCCTGAGACTACGCGGTCAGTTCCTACAAGTTACATTGGTCCCGTGTGAGGTGTTCGTGCCTCCTACGGGGTTGTTTGGGGCTGGCTCGGATTTTCACCCCTTAACGGCCTGTTTTCAAGTCTAAGTGTGATTTTTGCAAATTATCGTCATACTCTTAAACCGGGAGTCCCAGGACTACACGGTCTGTTCCTACAAGTTATATTGGTCCCGTGCGCGGTGTTCCTTCCTCCTACGGGGTCGTTTGCGGGTTGGTTTGGGTTTTCACCCCTTAACGGCCTGCTTTCAAACTTAGTGTGATTTTTGCAAATTATCGTCATACTCTGATACAGGGGGTCCCGGGACTACGCGATCAATTACTAGAAGTTACATTGGTCCCATACGAGGTGTCCATGCCTCCTACGGGATCGTTTGGGGGCTGGTTCGGGTTTTCACCCCTTAACGGCCTGTTTTCATGTCAAAGTGTGATTTTTGCTAATTATCGTCATGCTCTCAAACCGGAAGTCCCGGGACTACGCGGTCAGTTCCTACAAGTTACATTGGTCCCGTGCGAGGTGTTCGTGCCTCCTACGGGGTCGTTTGGGGCCTGGTTTGAGTTTTCACCCCTTAACGGCCTGTTTTCAAGTCTAGGTGTGATTTTTACAAATTACCGTCATACTCTAATACCGAGAGTCCCGGGACTACGCAGTTAGTTCCTACAAGTTACATTAGTCCCCTACGAAGAGTTTGTGCCTCCTACGGGGTCGTTTGGGGACTGGTTTGGGTTTTCACCCCATAACGGCCTATTTTCAAGTCTAAGTGTGTTTTTTGCAAATTATCGTCATACTCTCATACAAGGAGTCCCGGGACTACGCGGTCAGCTCCTACAAGTTACATTGGTCCCCTACGAGGTGTTCGTTCCTCCTACAGGGACGTTTGGGGGCTGGTTCGAGTTTTCACCCCTTAACCGCCTGTTTTCAAGTCAAAGTGTGATTTTTGCAAATTATCGTCATACTCTCAAAGCGGGAGTCCCAGGACTACGCGGTCAGTTCCTACAAGTTACATTGGTCCCGTGCGAGGTGTTCGTGCCTCCTACAGGGTCGTTTGGGGGTTGGTTTGGGTTTTCACCCCTTAACGGCCTGTTTACAAGTCTAAGTGTGATTTTTGCAAATTATCATAATACTCTGAAACCGGGAGTCCCGAGACTACGGGGTCAGTTCCTAAAAGTTACATTGGTCCCGTACGAGGTGTTCGTGCCTCCTATGGGGTCGTTTGGGAGCTAGTTTGGGTTTTCACCCCCTACGGGCCAGTTTTCAAGTCTAACTGTGATTTTTGCAAATTATCGTCATACTCTCATACAAGGAGTCCCGAGACTATGCGGTCAGTTCCTAAAAGTTACATTGGTCCCCTACGAGGTGTTCGTGCCTCCTACGGGATCGTTTGGGGGCTGGTTCGGGTTTCACCCCTTAACGGCCTGTTTTCAAGTCTAAGTGTGATTTTTGCAAATTATTGTCATTCTCTCAAACTGAAACTCTCGGGACTATGCGGTCAGTTCCTACAAGTTACATTGATCCCTTCCGGGGTGTTCGTGCCTCCTACGGGGTCGTTTGGAGGCTGGTTCGGGTTTTCACACCTTAACGGCCTGTTTTCAAGTCTAAGTGTGATTTTTACAAATTATCGTCAGACTCTCATACAAGGAGTCCCAGGACTACGCGGCCAGTTCCTACAAGTTACACTGCTCCCCTACGAGGTGTTCGTGCCTCCTACAGGATCGTTTGGGGGCTGGTTCGGGTTTTCACCCCTTAACGGCCTATTTTAAAGTCTAAGTGTGATTTTAGCAAATTATCATCATACTCCCAAATCGGGAGACCTGGGAATATGCGGTCAGTTCCTACAAGTTACATTGGTCCCGTGCGAGGTGTTCGTGCCTCGTACGGGGTCGTTTGGGGGCTGGTTTGGTTTTTCACCCGTTAATTGCCTGTTTTCAAGTCTAAGTGTGATTTTTATAAATTATCGTCATACTCTCATACAAGGAGTCCCGGGACTACGCGGTCGGTTCCTAAAAGTGGCATTGGTCCCCTACGAGGTGTTCATGCCTCTTACGGGGTCGTTTGGGGGCTGGTTTGGGTTTTCACCCCTTAACGGCCTGTTTTCAAGTCTAAGTGTGATTTTTGCAGATTATCATCATATTTCAAACCGGGAGACCCGGTACTACGCGATCGATTCCTACAAGTTACATGGGTCCCGTGCGAGGTGTTCGTGCCTCCTACGGGATCGTTTGGGGGCTGGTCTGGGTTTTCACCCCTTAACGGCCTATTTTCAAGACTAAATGTGATTTTTAATAATTATCGTCATACTCAGAAACCGGAAGTCCCGGGACTATGCGGTCAGTTCCTATAAGTTACATTGGTCCCCTACGAGGTGTTCGTGCCTCCTACGGGGTCGTTCGGGGGCTGGTTCGGGTTTTCACCCCTTAACGGCATGTTTTCAAGTCTAAGTGTGATTTTTACAAATTATCGTCATACTCTGAAACCGGGAGTCCCGGGACTACGCGGTCAGTTCCTACAAGTTACATTGGTCCCGTGTGAGGTGTTCGTGCCTCCTACGGGGTCGTTTGGGAGCTGATTTGGGTTTTCACCCCTTAAGGGCCTGTTTTCAAGTATGAGTGTGATTTTTTCAAATTATCGTCATACTCTCATACACGGAGTCCCGAGACTACGCGGTCAGTTCCTACAAGTTACATTGGTCCCCTACGAGGTGTTCGTCCCTCCTACGGGATCGTTTGGGGGCTGGTTCGGGCTTCACCCCTTAACGGCCTGTTTTCAAGTCTAAGTGTGATTTTTGAAAATTATCTTCATGCTCTCAAACCGGAAGTCCCGGGACTATACGGTCAGTTCCTACAAGTTAAATTGGTCCCTTACGAGGTTTTCGTGCCTCCTACGGGGTCCTTTGGGGGCTGGTTCGAGTTTTCACCCCTTAACGGCCTGTTTTCAACTCTAAGTGTGATTTTTGCAAATTATCGTCATACTCTATAATCGGGAGACCCGGGACTACGCGGTCAGTTCCTACAAGTTACATTGGTCCCTTGCGAGGTGTTCGTGCCTCCTATAGGGTCGTTTGGGGGCTGGTTTGGGTTTTCACCAATTAACGGCCTGTTTTCAAGTCTAAGTGTGATTTTTGCAAATTCGGGCCATACTCTCAAATCGAGAGTCCCGGGACTACGCGGTCAGTTCCTACAAGTTACATCGGTCCCCTACGAGGTGTTAGTGCCTCCTACGGGATCGTTTGGGCACTGGTTTGGGTTTTCACCCCTTAACGGCCTGTTTTCAAGTCTAAGTGTGATTTTTGCAAATTATCATCATACTCTAAAACCGGGAGACCCGGGACTACGCGATCAGTTCCTACAAGTTACAATAGTCACGTGCAAGGTGTTCGTGCCTCCTATGGGCTCGTTTGGGGGCTAGTTTGGATTTTCAACCCTTAACGGCCTGTTTTCAAGTCTAAGTGTGATTTTTACAAATTATCATCATACTTTCATACCGGTAGTCCCAGGACTACGTGGTCAGTTCCTACAAGTTAAATTGGTCCCCTACGAGGTGTTCGTGCCTCCAACGGGGTCGTTTGGGGGCTGGTTCGGGTTTTCACCTCTTAAAGGCCTATTTTCAAGTTTAAGTGTGATTTTTGCAAATTATCGTCATACTCTCATATCGGGAGTCCTGTGACTATGCGGTCAGTTCCTACAAGTTACATTGGTCCCGTGTGAGGTGTTCGTGCCTCCTACGGGGTCGTTTGGGGGATGGCTCGGATTTTCACCCCTTAACGACCTGTTTTCAAGTCTAAGTGTGATTTTTGCAAATTATCGTCATACTCTCAAACCGGGAGTCCCGGGACTACGCGGTCAGTTCCTAAAAGTTACATTGGTCCCCTGTGAGGTGTTCGTGCCTCCTACGGGATCGTTTGGGGGCTGGTTCGGGCTTCACCCCTTAACGGCCTGTTTTCAAGTCTAAGTGTGATTTTGCAAATTATCATCTTGCTCTCAAACCGGGAGTCCCGGGACTACGCGGTTAGTTCCTACAAGTTACATTGGTCCCTTACGAGGTGTTCGTGCCTCATACGGGGTCGTTTGGGGGCTGGTTCGAGTTTTCACCCCTTAACGGCCTGTTTTCAAGTCTAAGTGTGATTTTTGCAAATTATCGTCATACTCTATAACTGGGAGACCCGGGACTACGCAATCAGTTCCTACAAGTTACATTGTTCCCGTGCGAGGTGTTCGTGCCTCCTACGGGGTCGTTTGGGGGCTGGTTTAGGTTTTCACCCCTTAACGGCCTGTTTTCAAGTCTTAGTGTGATTTTTGCAAATTCGGGTCATACTCTCAAATTGAGAGTCTCGGGACTACGCGGTCAGTTCTTACAAGTTACATTGGTCCCCTACGAGGTGTTAGTGCCTCCTACGGGATCGTTTGGGGACTGGTTTGGGTTTTCACCCCTTAACGGCCTGTTTTCAAGTCTAAGTGTGATTTTTGCAAATTATCGTCATACTCTAAAACCGGGAGACCCGGGACTACGCGATCAGTTCCTACAAGTTACATTAGTCCCGTGCGAGGTGTTCGTGCCTCCTATGGGCTCGTTTGGGGGCTGGTTTGGATTTTCACCCCTTAACGGCCTGTTTTCAAGTCTAAGTGTGATTTTTACAAATTATCGTCATACTCTCATACCGGTACTCCCAGGACTACGCGGTCAGTTCCTACAAGTTACATTGGTCTCCTACGAGGTGTTCGTGCCTCCAACGGGGTCGTTTGGGGGCTGGTTCGGGTTTTCACCCCTTAAAGGCCTGTTTTCAAGTTTAAGTGTGATTTTTCCAAATTATCACCATACTCTCATACCGGGAGTCCTGGGACTACGCGGTCAGTTCCTACAAGTTACATTGGTCCCGTGTGAGGTGTTCGTGCCTCCTACGGGGTCGTTTGGGGCTGGCTCGGATTTTCACCCCTTAACGGCCTGTTTTCAAGTCTAAGTGTGATTTTTGCAAATTATCGTCATACTCTCAAACTGGGAATCCCAGGACTACACGGTCAGTTCCTACAAGTTATATTGGTCCCGTGCGCGGTGTTCCTTCCTCCTACGGGGTCGTTTGCGGGTTGGTTTGGGTTTTCACCCCTTAACGGCCTGCTTTCAAGTCTAAGTGTGATTTTTGCAAATTATCGTCATACTCTGATACAGGGGGTCCCGAGACTACGCGATCAGTTACTAGAAGTTACATTGGTCCCATACGAGGTGTCCATGCCTCCTACGGGATCGTTTGGGGGCTGGTTCGGGTTTTCACCCCTTAACGGCCTGTTTTCATGTCAAAGTGTGATTTTTGCTAATTATCGTCATGCTCTCAAACCGGAAGTCCCGGGACTACGCGGTCAGTTCCTACAAGTTACATTGGTCCCGTGCGAGGTGTTCGTGCCTCCTACGGGGTCGTTTGGGGCCTGGTTTGGGTTTTCACCCCTTAACGGCCTGTTTTCAAGTCTAGGTGTGATTTTTACAAATTACCGTCATACTCTAATACCGAGAGTCCCGGGACTACGCAGTTAGTTCCTACAAGTTACATTAGTCCCCTACGAAGAGTTTGTGCCTCCTACGGGGTCGTTTGGGGACTGGTTTGGGTTTTCACCCCATAACGGCCTATTTTCAAGTCTAAGTGTGTTTTTTGCAAATTATCGTCATACTCTCATACAAGGAGTCCCGGGACTACGGGGTCAGCTCCTACAAGTTACATTGGTCCCCTACGAGGTGTTCGTTCCTCCTACAGGGACGTTTGGGGGCTGGTTCGAGTTTTCACCCCTTAACCGCCTGTTTTCAAGTCAAAGTGTGATTTTTGCAAATTATCGTCATACTCTCAAAGCGGGAGTCCCAGGACTACGCGGTCAGTTCCTACAAGTTACATTGGTCCCGTGCGAGGTGTTCGTGCCTCCTACGGGGTCGTTTGGGGGTTGGTTTGGGTTTTCACCCCTTAACGGCCTGTTTACAAGTCTAAGTGTGATTTTTGCAAATTATCATAATACTCTGAAACCGGGAGTCCCGAGACTACGGGGTCAGTTCCTAAAAGTTACAATTGTCCCGTACGAGGTGTTCGTGCCTCATATGGGGTCGTTTGGGAGCTGGTTTGGGTTTTCACCCCCTACGGGCCAGTTTTCAAGTCTAAGTGTGATTTTTGCAAATTATCGTCATACTCTCATACAAGGAGTCCCGAGACTATGCGATCAGTTCCTAAAAGTTACATTGGTCCCCTACGAGGTGTTCGTGCGTCCTACGGGATCGTTTGGGAGCTGGTTCGGGTTTCACCCCTTAACGGCCTGTTTTCAAGTCTAAGTGTGATTTTTGCAAATTATCGTCATGCTCTCAAACTGAAACTCTCGGGACTATGCGGTCAGTTCCTACAAGTTACATTGATCCCTTCCGGGGTGTTCGTGCCTCCTACGGGGTCGTTTGGAGGCTGGTTCGGGTTTTCACACCTTAACGGCCTGTTTTCAAGTCTAAGTGTGATTTTTACAAATTATCGTCAGACTCTCATACAAGGAGTCCCAGGACTACGCGGCCAGTTCCTACAAGTTACACTGCTCCCCTACGAGGTGTTCGTGCCTCCTACAGGATCGTTTGGGGGTTGGTTCGGGTTTTCACCCCTTAACGACCTGTTTTAAAGTCTAAGTGTGATTTTAGCAAATTATCATCATACTCTCAAATCGGGAGACCTGGGAATATGCGGTCAGTTCCTACAAGTTACATTGGTCCCGTGCGAGGTGTTCGTGCCTCGTACGGGGTCGTTTGGGGGCTGGTTTGGTTTTTCACCCGTTAACGGCCTGTTTTCAAGTCTAAGTGTGATTTTTATAAATTATCGTCATACTCTCATACAAGGAGTCCCGGGACTACGCGGTCGGTTCCTAAAAGTTGCATTGGTCCCCTACGAGGTGTTCATGCCTCTTACGGGGTCGTTTGGGGGCTGGTTTGGGTTTTCACCCCTTAACGGCCTGTTTTCAAGTCTAAGTGTGATTTTTGCAAATTATCGTCATACTCTAAAACTGGGAGTTCCGGGACTACGTGGTCAGTTCCTACAAGTTACATTGGTCCCGTGCGAGGTGTTCGTGCCTCCTACGGGGTCGTTTCTGGGTTGGCTCGGCTTTTCACCCCTTAACGGCCTGTTTTCATGTTTAAGTGTGATTTTCATAAATTATCATCATACTCTCAAACCGGGAGTTCCAGGACTACGCGGTCAGTTCCTATAAGTTACATTGGTCCCGTCCGAGGTGTTCGTGCCTCCTACGGGGTCGTTTGGAGGCTGGTTCGGGTTTTCACCCCTTAACGGCCTGTTTTCAAGTCTAAGTGTGATTTTTACAAATTATCATCATACTCTCATACAAGGAGTTCCGGGACTACGCGGTCAGTTTCTACAAGCTACATTGCTCCCCTACGAGGTGTTCGTGCCTCCTACGGGATCGTTTGGGGGCTGGTTTCGGGTTTTCACCCCTTAATGGCCTGTTTTCAAGTCTAAGTGTGATTTTTCCAAATTATCATCATACTCTAAAACCGGGAGTCCGAGGACTACGCGGTCAGTTCCTACAAGTTGCATTGGTCCCCTACGAGGTGTCCGTGCCTCCTACGGGGTCGTTTGGGGGCTCGTTCGGGTTTTCACCCCTTAACGGCCTGTTTTCAAGTCTAAGTGTGATTTTTGCAAATTATCATCATCCTCTGAAACTGGGAGTTTCGGGACTACGCGGTCAGTTCCTACAAGTTACATTGGTCCCGTTCGGGGTGTTCGTGCCTCCTACGGGGTCATTTTGAGGCTGGTTCGGGTTTTCACCCGTTAACGGCCTGTTTTCAAGTCTATGTGTGATTTTTGGAAATTATCGTCATACTCTCAAACCGGGAGTCCCGGGACTACGCGGTCACATCCAACAAGTTACATTGGTCCCGTCCGTGGTGTTCGTGCCTCCTACGGGGTCGTTTGGAGGCTGGTTCGAGTTTTCACCACTTAACGGCCTGTTTTCAAGTCTAAGTGTGATTTTTGCAAATTATCGTCATACTCTAAAACTGGGTGTTCCGGGACTACGTGGTCAGTTCCTACAAGTTACATTGGTCCCGTGCGAGGTGTTCGTGCCTCCTACGGGGTCGTTTGTGGGTTGGCTCGGCTTTTCACCCCTTAACGGCCTGTTTTCATGTTTAAGTGTGATTTTCATAAATTATCATCATACTCTCAAACCGGGAGTTCCAGGACTACGCGGTCAGTTCCTACAAGTTACATTGGTCTCGTCCGAGGTGTTCGTGCCTCCTACGGGGTCGTTTGGAGGCTGGTTCGGGTTTTCACCCCTTAACGGCCTGTTTTCAAGTCTAAGTGTGATTTTTACAAATTATCGTCATACTCTCATACAAGGAGTTCCGGGACTACGCGGTCAGTTTCTACAAGCTACATTGCTCCCCTACGAGGTGTTCGTGCCTCCTACGGGATCGTTTGGGGGCTGGTTTCGGGTTTTCACCCCTTAATGGCCTGTTTTCAAGTCTAAGTGTGATTTTTCCAAATTATCATCATACTCTAAAACCGGGAGTCCGAGGACTACGCGGTCAGTTCCTACAAGTTGCATTGGTCCCCTACGAGGTGTCCATGCCTCCTACGGGGTCGTTTGGGGGCTCGTTCGGGTTTTCACCCCTTAACGGCCTGTTTTCAAGTCTAAGTGTGATTTTTGCAAATTATCATCATCCTCTGAAACTGGGAGTTTCGGGACTACGCGGTCAGTTCCTACAAGTTACATTGGTCCCGTTCGGGGTGTTCGTGCCTCCTACGGGGTCATTTTGAGGCTGGTTCGGGTTTTCACCCCTTAACGGCCTGTTTTCAAGTCTATGTGTGATTTTTGGAAATTATCGTCATACTCTCAAACCGGGAGTCCCGGGACTACGCGGTCACATCCAACAAGTTACATTGGTCCCGTCCGTGGTGTTCGTGCCTCCTACGGGGTCGTTTGGAGGCTGGTTTGAGTTTTCACCACTTAACGGCCTGTTTTCAAGTCTAAGTGTGATTTTTACAAATTATCGTCATACTCTCATACAAGGAGTCCCAGGACTACGCGGTCAGTTCCTACAAGTTACATTGCTCCCCTACGATGTGTTCGTGCCTCCTACGGGATCGTTTGGGGGCTGGTTCAGGTTTTCACCCCTTAACGGCCTGTTTTCAAGTCTAAGTGTGATTTTTCCAAATTATCGTCATACTCTGATACCGGGAGTCCGGGGACTACACGGTCAGTTCCTACAAGTTGCATTGGTCCCCTACGAGGTGTTCGTGCCTCCTACAGGGTCGTTTGGGGGATCGTTCGGGTTTTCACCCCTTAACGGCCTGTTTTCAAGTCTAAAAGTGATTTTTGCAAATTATCATCATACTCTGAAATCGGGAGTTCCCGGACTACGCGGTTAGTTCCTACAAATTACATTGGTCCCGTGCGAGGTGTTCGTGCCTCCTACGGGGTCGTTTGGGGGTTAGCTCCGCTTTTCACCCCTTAACGGCCTGTTTTCAAGTCTAAGTGTGATTTTTGCAAATTATCGTCATGCTCTCAAACTGAAACTCTTGGGACTATGCGGTCAGTTCCTACAAGTTACATTGATCCCTTCCGGGGTGTTCGTGCCTCCTACGGGGTCGTTTGGAGGCTGGTTCGGGTTTTCACACCTTAACGGCCTGTTTTCAAGTCTAAGTGTGATTTTTACAAATTATCGTCAGACTCTCATACAAGGAGTCCCAGGACTACGCGGCCAGTTCCTACAAGTTACACTGCTCCCCTACGAGGTGTTCGTGCCTCCTACAGGATCGTTTGGGGGCTGGTTCGGGTTTTCACCCCTTAACGACCTGTTTTAAAGTCTAAGTGTGATTTTAGCAAATTATCATCATACTCTCAAATCGGGAGACCTGGGAATATGTGGTCAGTTCCTACAAGTTACATTGGTCCCGTGCGAGGTGTTCGTGCCTCGTACGGGGTCGTTTGGGGGCTGGTTTGGTTTTTTACCCGTTAACGGCCTGTTTTCAAGTCTAAGTGTGATTTTTATAAATTATCGTCATACTCTCATACAAGGAGTCCCGGGACTACGCGGTCGGTTCCTAAAAGTTGCATTGGTCCCCTACGAGGTGTTCATGCCTCTTACGGGGTCGTTTGGGGGCTGGTTCGGGTTTTCACCCCTTAACGGCCTGTTTTCAAGTCTAAGTGTGATTTTTGCAAATTATCGTCATACTCTAAAACTGGGAGTTCCGGGACTACGTGGTCAGTTCCTACAAGTTACATTGGTCCCGTGCGAGGTGTTCGTGCCTCCTACGGGGTCGTTTGTGGGTTGGCTCGGCTTTTCACCCCTTAACGGCCTGTTTTCATGTTTAAGTGTGATTTTCATAAATTATCATCATACTCTCAAACCGGGAGTTCCAGGACTACGCGGTCAGTTCCTACAAGTTACATTGGTCCCGTCCGAGGTGTTCGTGCCTCCTACGGGGTCGTTTGGAGGCTGGTTCGGGTTTTCACCCCTTAACGGCCTGTTTTCAAGTCTAAGTGTGATTTTTACAAATTATCGTCATACTCTCATACAAGGAGTTCCGGGACTACGCGGTCAGTTTCTACAAGCTACATTGCTCCCCTACGAGGTGTCCGTGCCTCCTACGGGATCGTTTGGGGGCTGGTTTCGGGTTTTCACCCCTTAATGGCCTGTTTTCAAGTCTAAGTGTGATTTTTCCAAATTATCATCATACTCTAAAACCGGGAGTCCGAGGACTACGCGGTCAGTTCCTACAAGTTGCATTGGTCCCCTACGAGGTGTCCGTGCCTCCTACGGGGTCGTTTGGGGGCTCGTTCGGGTTTTCACCCCTTAACGGCCTGTTTTCAAGTCTAAGTGTGATTTTTGCAAATTATCATCATCCTCTGAAACTGGGAGTTTCGGGACTACGCGGTCAGTTCCTACAAGTTACATTGGTCCCGTTCGGGGTGTTCGTGCCTCCTACGGGGTCATTTTGAGGCTGGTTCGGGTTTTCACCCCTTAACGGCCTGTTTTCAAGTCTATGTGTGATTTTTGGAAATTATCGTCATATTCTCAAACCGGGAGTCCCGGGACTACGCGGTCACATCCAACAAGTTACATTGGTCCCGTCCGTGGTGTTCGTGCCTCCTACGGGGTCGTTTGGAGGCTGGTTCGAGTTTTCACCACTTAACGGCCTGTTTTCAAGTCTAAGTGTGATTTTTACAAATTATCGTCATACTCTCATACAAGGAGTCCCAGGACTACGCGGTCAGTTCCTATAAGTTACATTGCTCCCCTACGATGTGTTCGTGCCTCCTACGGGATCGTTTGGGGGCTGGTTCAGGTTTTCACCCCTTAACGGCCTGTTTTCAAGTCTAAGTGTGATTTTTCCAAATTATCGTCATACTCTGAAACCGGGAGTCCGTGGACTACACGGTCAGTTCCTACAAGTTGCATTGGTCCCCTACGAGGTGTTCGTGCCTCCTACAGGGTCGTTTGGGGGATCGTTCGGGTTTTCACCCCTTAACGGCCTGTTTTCAAGTCTAAAAGTGATTTTTGCAAATTATCATCATACTCTGAAATCGGGAGTTCCCGGACTACGCGGTTAGTTCCTACAAATTACATTGGTCCCGTGCGAGGTGTTCGTGCCTCCTACGGGGTCGTTTGGGGGTTAGCTCCGCTTTTCACCCCTTAACGGCCTGTTTTCAAGTCTAAGTGTGATTTTTGCAAATTATCGTCATGCTCTCAAACTGAAACTCTCGGGACTATGCGGTCAGTTCCTACAAGTTACATTGATCCCTTCCGGGGTGTTCGTGCCTCCTACGGGGTCGTTTGGAGGCTGGTTCGGGTTTTCACACCTTAACGGCCTGTTTTCAAGTCTAAGTGTGATTTTTACAAATTATCGTCAGACTCTCATACAAGGAGTCCCAGGACTACGCGGCCAGTTCCTACAAGTTACACTGCTCCCCTACGAGGTGTTCGTGCCTCCTACAGGATCGTTTGGGGGCTGGTTCGGGTTTTCACCCCTTAACGACCTGTTTTAAAGTCTAAGTGTGATTTTAGCAAATTATCATCATACTCTCAAATCGGGAGACCTGGGAATATGCGGTCAGTTCCTACAAGTTACATTGGTCCCGTGCGAGGTGTTCGTGCCTCGTACGGGGTCGTTTGGGGGCTGGTTTGGTTTTTCACCCGTTAACGGCCTGTTTTCAAGTCTAAGTGTGATTTTTATAAATTATCGTCATACTCTCATACAAGGAGTCCCGGGACTACGCGGTCGGTTCCTAAAAGTTTCATTGGTCCCCTACGAGGTGTTCATGCCTCTTACGGGGTCGTTTGGGGGCTGGTTCGGGTTTTCACCCCTTAACGGCCTGTTTTCAAGTCTAAGTGTGATTTTTGCAAATTATCGTCATACTCTAAAACTGGGAGTTCCGGGACTACGTGGTCAGTTCCTACAAGTTACATTGGTCCCGTGCGAGGTGTTCGTGCCTCCTACGGGGTCGTTTGTGGGTTGGCTCGGCTTTTCACCACTTAACGGCCTGTTTTCATGTTTAAGTGTGATTTTCATAAATTATCATCATACTCTCAAACCGGGAGTTCCAGGACTACGCGGTCAGTTCCTACAAGTTACATTGGTCCCGTCCGAGGTGTTCGTGCCTCCTACGGGGTCGTTTGGAGGCTGGTTCGGGTTTTCACCCCTTAACGGCCTGTTTTCAAGTCTAAGTGTGATTTTTACAAATTATCGTCATACTCTCATACAAGGAGTTCCGGGACTACGTGGTCAGTTTCTACAAGCTACATTGCTCCCCTACGAGGTGTTCGTGCCTCCTACGGGATCGTTTGGGGGCTGGTTTCGGGTTTTCACCCCTTAATGGCCTGTTTTCAAGTCTAAGTGTGATTTTTCCAAATTATCATCATACTCTAAAATCGGGAGTCCGAGGACTACGCAGTCAGTTCCTACAAGTTGCATTGGTCCCCTACGAGGTGTCCGTGCCTCCTACGGGGTCGTTTGGGGGCTCGTTCGGGTTTTCACCCCTTAACGGCCTGTTTTCAAGTCTAAGTGTGATTTTTGCAAATTATCATCATCCTCTGAAACCGGGAGTTTCGGGACTACGCGGTCAGTTCCTACAAGTTACATTGGTCCCGTTCGGGGTGTTCGTGCCTCCTACGGGGTCGTTTGGAGGCTGGTTCGGGTTTTCACCCCTTAACGGCCTGTTTTCAAGTCTATGTGTGATTTTTCGAAATTATCGTCATACTCTCAAACCGGGAGTCCCGGGACTACGCGGTCACATCCAATAAGTTACATTGGTCCCGTCCGTGGTGTTCGTGCCTCCTACGGGGTCGTTTGGAGGCTGGTTCGAGTTTTCACCACTTAACGGCCTGTTTTCAAGTCTAAGTGTGATTTTTACAAATTATCGTCATACTCTCATACAAGGAGTCCCAGGACTACGCGGTCAGTTCCTACAAGTTACATTGCTCCCCTACGATGTGTTCGTGCCTCCTACGGGATCGTTTGGGGGCTGGTTCAGGTTTTCACCCCTTAACGGCCTGTTTTCAAGTCTAAGTGTGATTTTTCCAAATTATCGTCATACTCTGAAACCGGGAGTCCGGGGACTACACGGTCAGTTCCTACAAGTTGCATTGGTCCCCTACGAGGTGTTCGTGCCTCCTACAGGGTCGTTTGGGGGATCGTTCGGGTTTTCACCCCTTAACGGCCTGTTTTCAAGTCTAAAAGTGATTTTTGCAAATTATCATCATACTCTGAAATCGGGAGTTCCCGGACTACGCGGTTAGTTCCTACAAATTACATTGGTCCCGTGCGAGGTGTTCGTGCCTCCTACAGGGTCGTTTGGGGTTAGCTCCGCTTTTCACTCCTTAACGGCCAGTTTTCAAGTCAAAGTGTGATTTTCGTAAATTATCGTCATACTCTCAAACCGGGAGTCCCGGTACAACACGGTCAGTTCCTACAAGTTACATTGGTCCCGTCCGAGGTGTTCGTGCCTCCTATGGGGTCGTTTGGAGGCTGGTTCGGGTTATCACCCCTTAACGGCCTATTTTCAAGTCTAAGTGTGATTTATGCAAGTTATCGTCATACTCTCATACAAGGAGTCCCAGGACTACGCGGTCAGTTCCTACAAGTTACACTGCTCCCCTACGAGGTGTTCGTGCCTCCTACGGGATCGTTTGGGGGATGGTTCGGGTTTTCACCCCTTAACGGCCTGTTTTAAAGTCTAAATGTGATTTTTGCAAATTATCATCATACTCTCAAATTGGGAGTCCCGGGACTACGCGGTCAGTTCCTATAAGTTACATTGGTCCCGTGCGAGGTGTTCGTGCCTCCTACAGGGTCGTTTGGGGGCTGGTTCGGGTTTTCACCCCTTAACGGCCTGTTTTCAAGTCTAGGTGTGATTTTTAACAATTACCATCATACTCTCATACCGAGAGTCCCGGGACTACGCAGTCAGTTCCTATAAGTTGCATTGGTCCCCTACGAAGAGTTCGTGCCTCCTACGGGGTCGTTTGGGGGCTGGTTTGGGTTTTCACCCCTTAACGACCTGTTTTCAAGTCTAAGTGTGATTTTTGCAAATTATCGTCATACTCTGAGACTGGGAGTTTCGGGACTACGCGGTCAGTTCCTACAAGTTACATTGGTTCCGTGTGAGGTGTTCGTGCCTCCTACGGGGTCGTTTGGGGGTTAGCTCGGCTTTTCACCCCTTAACGGCGTATTTTCAAGTCTAAGTGTGATTTTCGTAAATTATCGTCATACTCTCAAACCGGGAGTCCCGGGACTACGCGGTCAGTTCCTACAAGTTACATTGGTCCCGTCCGAGGTCTTCGTGCCTCCTACGGGATCGTTTGGAGGCTAGTTCGGGTTTTCACCACTTAACGGCCTGTTTTCAAGTCTAAGTGTGATTTTTACAATTTATCGTCATACTCTCACACAAGGAGTCCCGGGACTACGCGGTCAGTTCCTATAAGTTACATTGGTCCCCTACGAGGTGTTCGTGCCTCCAACGGGGTCATTTGGGGGCTAGTTCGGGTTTTCACCCCTTAAAGGCCTGTTTTCAAGTTTAAGTGTGATTTTTGCAAATTATCGTCATACTCTCATACCGGGAGTCCGGGGACTACGCGGTCAGTTCCTATAATTTACATTGGTCCCGTGTGAGGTGTTCGTGCCTCCTCCGGGGTCGTTTGGGGGCTGGCTCAGATTTTCACCCCTTAACGGCCTGTTTTCAAGTCTAAGTGTGATTTTTGCAAATTATCGTCATACTCTCAAACCGGGAGTCCCAGGACTACGCGGTCAGTTCCTACAAGTTACATTGGTCCCGTACGGGGTGTTCCTGCCTCCTACGGGGTCGTTTGGGGGTTGGTTTGGGTTTTCACCCCTTAATGGCCAGCTTTCAAGTCAAAGTGTGATTTTTGCAAATTATCGTCATACTCTGATACAGGGGGTCCCGAGACTACGCGGTCTGTTACTACAAGTTACATTGGTCCCCTACGAGGTGTCCATGCCTCCTACGGGATCGTTTGGGGGCTGGTTCGGGTTTTCACCCCTTAACGACCTGTTTTCATGTCAAAGTGTGATTTTTGCAAATTATCATCATGCTCTCAAACCGGAAGTCCCGGGACTACGCGGTCAGTTCCTACAAGTTACATTGGTCCCGTGCGAGGTGTTCGTGCCTCCTATGGGGTCGTTTGGGGCCTGGTTTGGGTTTTCACCCCTTAACGGCCTGTTTTCAACTCTAGGTGTGATTTTTACAAATTACCGTCATACTCTCATACCGAGAGTCCCGGGACTACGCAGTTATTTCCTACAAGTTACATTAGTCCCCTACGAAGAGTTTGTGCCTCCTACGGGGTCGTTTGGGGGCTGGTTTGGGTTTTCACCCCATAACGGCCTGTTTTCAAGTCTAAGTGTGATTATTGCAAATTATCGTCATACTCTCATACAAGGAGTCCCGGGACTACGCGGTCAGCTCCTACAAGTTACATTGGTCCCCTACGAATTGTTCGTGCCTCCTACAGGGTCGTTTGGGGGCTGGTTCGAGTTTTCACCCCTTAACGGCCTGTTTTCAAGTCAAAGTGTGATTTTTGCAAATTATCGTCATACTCTCAAACCGGGAGTCCCAGAACTACGCGGTCAATTCCTACAAGTTACATTGGTCCCGTGCGAGGTGTTCGTGCCTCCTACGGGGTCGTTTGGGGGATGGTTTGGGTTTTCACCCCTTAACGGCCTGTTTTCAAGTCTAAGTGTGATTTTTGCAAATTATCATAATACTCTGAAACCGGGAGTCCCGAGACTATGCGGTGAGTTCCTACAAGTTACATTGGTCCCGTGAGAGGTGGTCGTGCCTCCTACGGGGTCGTTTGGGGGTTGGTTTGGGTTTTCACCCCTTAACGGCCTGTTTTCAAGTCTAAGTGTGATTTTTGCAAATTATCATAATACTCTGAAACCGGGAGTCCCGAGACTATGCGGTCAGTTCCTACAAGTTACATTGGTCCCCTACGAGGTGTTCGTGCCTCCTACGGGATCGTTTGGTGGCTGGTTCGGGTTTCACCCCTTAACGACCTGTTTTCAAGTCTAAGTGTGATTTTTGCAAATTATCATCATGCTCTCAAACCGAAACTCTCGGGACTACGCGATCAGTTCCTACAAGTTACATTGGTCCCTTCCGGGGTGTTCTTGCCTCCTACGGGGTCGTTTGGAGGTTGGTTCCGGTTTTCATCCCTTAACGGCCTGTTTTCAAGTCTAAGTGTGATTATTGCAAATTATCGTCATACTCTCATACAAGGAGTCCCGGGACTACGCGGTCAGCTCCTACAAGTTACATTGGTCCCCTACGAATTGTTCGTGCCTCCTACAGGGTCGTTTGGGTGCTGGTTCGAGTTTTCACCCCTTAACGGCCTGTTTTCAAGTCAAAGTGTGATTTTTGCAAATTATCGTCATACTCTCAAACCGGGAGTCCCAGAACTACGCGGTCAATTCCTACAAGTTACATTGGTCCCCTACGAGGTGTTCGTGCCTCCTACGGGATCGTTTGGGGGCTGGTTCAGGTTTTCACCCCTTAACGGCCTGTTTTAAAGTCTAAGTGTGATTTTAGCAAATTATCATCATCCTCTGAAACCGGGAGTTCCGGGACTACGCGGTTAGTTCCTACAAGTTACATTGGTCCCGTTCGGGGTGTTCGTGCCTCCTACGGGGTCGTTTGGAGGCTGGTTCGGGTTTTTACCCCTTAACGGCCTGTTTTCAAGTCTAAGTGTGATTTTCGAAAATTATCGTCATACTCTCAAACCGGGAGTTTTGGTACTACATGGTCAGTTCCTACAAGTTACACTGCTCCCCTACGAGGTATTCGTGCCTCCTACGGGATCGTTTGGAGGCTGGTTCGGGTTTTCACCCCTTAGCGGCCTGTTTTAAAGTCTAAGTGTGATTTTAGCAAATTATGATCATACTCTCAAACCGGGAGACCCGGGACTATGCGGTAAGTTCCTACAAGTCACATTGGTCCCGTGCGAGGTGTTCGTGCCTCCTACGGGGTCGTTTGGAGGCTGGTTTGTGTTTTCACCCCTTAATGGCCTGTTTTCAAGTCTAAGTGTGATTTTTGTAAATTATCGTCATACTCTCATATAAGGAGTCCCGGGACTACGCGGTCAGTTCCTACAAGTTACATTGCTCCCCTACGATGTGTTCGTGCCTCTTAAGGGATCGTTTGGGGGCTAGTTCAAGTTTTCACACCTTAACGGCCTGTTTTCAAGTCTAAGTGTGATTTTTCCAAATTATCGTCATACTCTGAAACCGGGAGTCCGGGTGCTACACGGTCAGTTCCTACAAGTTGCATTGGTCCCCTACGAGATGTTCGTGCCTCCTACGGGGTCGTTTGGGGGCTCGTTCGGGTTTTCACCTCTTAACGGCCTGTTTTCAAGTCTAGGTGTGATTTTGAAAATTATCATCATACTCTGAAATCGGGAGTTCCGGGACTACGCGTATAGTTCCTACAAGTTACATTGGTCCCGTGCGAGGTGTTCGTGCCTCCTACGGGGTCGTTTGGTGGTTGGCTCCGCTTTTCACCCCTTAACGGCCAGTTTTCAAGTCTAAGTGTGATTTTTGTAAATTATCGTCATACTCTCAAATCGGGAGTCCCGGTACAACACGGTCAGTTCCTACAAGTTACATTGGTCCCGTACGAGGTGTTCGTGCCTCCTACGGGGTCGTTTGGAGGCTGGTTCGGGTTATCACCCCTTAACGGCCTATTTTCAAGTCTAAGTGTGATTTATGCAAGTTATCGGCATACTCTCATACAAGGAGTCCCAGGACTACGCGGTCAGTTCCTACAAGTTACACTGCTCCCCTACGAGGTGTTCGTGCCTCCTACGGTATCGTTTGGGGGATGGTTCAGGTTTTCACCCCTTAACGGCCGGTTTTAAAGTCTATGTGTGATTTTTGCAAATTATCATCATACTCTCAAATCGGGAGTCCCGGGACTACGCGATTAGTTCCTACAAGTTACATTGGACCCGTGCGAGGTGTTCGTGCCTCCTACGGGGTTATTTGGGGGCTGGTTCGGGTTTTCACCCCTTAGCGGCCTATTTTCAAGTCTAAGTGTGATTTTTGCAAATTATCGTCATACTCTTAACCCGAAAGTCCCAGGACTACGCGGTCAGTTCCTACAAGTTACATTGGTCCCGTGCGAGGTGTTCGTGCCTCCTACGAGGTCGTTTGGGGGTTGGTTTGGGTTTTCACCTCTTAACGGCCTGTTTTCAAGTCTAAGTGTGATTTTTGCAAATTATCGTCATACTCTCATACAAGGAGACCCGAGACTACGCGGTCAGTTCCTACAAGTTACATTGGTCCCCTACGAGGTGTTCGTGCCTCCTACGGGATCATTTGGGGGCTGGTTCGGGTTTTCACCACTTAAAGGCCTGTTTTCAAGTCTAAGTATGATTTTTGCAAATTATCTTCATGCTCTCAAATTGGAAGTCCCGTGACTACGCGGTCAGTTCCTACAAGTTACATTGGTCCCGTGCGAGGTGTTCGTGCCTCCTACAGGGTCGTTTGGGGGCTGGTTCGAGTTTTCACCCCTTAACGGCCTGTTTTCAAGTCTAGGTGTGATTTTTACAAATTACCCTCATACTCTCATACCGAGAGTCTCGGGACCATGCAGTCAGTTCCTATAAGTTACATTGGTCCCCTACGAAGAGTTTGTGCCTCCTACAGGGTCGTTTGGGGGCTGGTTTTGGTTTTCACCGCTTAACGGCCTGTTTTCAAGTCTAACTGTGATTTTTGCAAATTATCGTCATACACTGAAACCGGGAGTTTCGGGACTACGCGGTCAGTTCCTACAAGTTACATTGGTTCCGTGCGAGGTGTTCGTGCCTCCTACGGGGTCATTTGGGGGTTAGCTCGGCTTTTCACCCCTTAACGGCGTGTTTTCAAGTCTAAGTGTGATTTTCGTAAATTATCATCATACTCTCAAACCGGGAGTCCCGGGACTACGCGGTCAGTTCCTACAAGTTACATTGGTCCCATCCGAGGTGTTCGTGCCTCCTACGGGGTCGTTTGGAGGCTAGTTCGGGTTTTCACCACTTAACGGCCTGTTTTCAAGTCTAAGTGTGATTTTTACAAATTGTCGTTATACTCTCATACAAGGAATCCCGGGACTACGCGGTCAGTTCCTACAAGTTACATTGCTCCCCTACGAGGTGTTCGTGCCTCCTACGGGATCGTTTGGGGGCTGGTTCGGGTTTTCACCCCTTAACGGCCTATTTTCAAGTCTAAGTGTGATTTTTGCAAATTATCGTCATACTCTCATACAAGGACAACCGGGACTACGCGGTCAGCTCCTACAAGTTACATTGGTCCCCTACGAGGTGTTCGTGCCTCCTACAGGGTCGTTTGGGGGCTGGTTCGAGTTTTCACCCCTTAACGGCCTGTTTTCAAGTCAAAGTGTCATTTTTGCAAATTATCGTCATACTCTCAAACCGGGAGTCCCAGGACTACGCGGTCAATTCCTACAAGTTACATTGGTCCCGTGCGAGGTGTTCGTGCCTCCTACAGGGTCGTTTGGGGGTTGGCTCGGCTTTTCACCCCTTAACGGCCTGTTTTCAAGTCTAAGTGTGATTTTCGTAAATTATCATCATACTCTCAAACCGGGAGTCCCGGATCTACACGGTCAGTTCCTACAAGTTACATTGGTCCCGTCCGAGTTGTTCGTGCCTCCTATGGGGTCGTTTGGAGGCTGGTTCGGGTTTTCACCCCTTAACGACCTGTTTTCAAGTCTAAGTGTGATTTATGCAAATTATCATCGTACTCTCATACAAGGAGTCCCAGGACTACGCGGTCAGTTCCTACAAGTTACACTGCTACCCTACGAGATGTTCGTGCCTCCTACGGGATCGTTTAGGGGTTGGTTCGGGTTTTCACCCCTTAACGACCTGTTTTAAAGTGTAAGTGTGATTTTTGCAAATTATCATCATACTCTCAAATTGGGAGTCCCGGGACTACGTGATTAGTTCCTACAAGTTACATTGGACCCGTGCGAGGTGTTCGTGCCTCCTACGGGGTTATTTGGGGGCTGGTTCGGGTTTTCACCCCTTAGCGGCCTGTTTTCAAGTCTAAGTGTGATTTTTGCAAATTATCGTCATACTCTTAACCCGAAAGTCCCGGGACTACGCGGTCAGTTCCTACAAGTTACATTGGTCCCGTGCGAGGTGTTCGTGCCTCCTACGGGGTCGTTTGGGGGTTGGTTTGGGTTTTCACCCCTTAATGGCCTGTTTTCAAGTCTAAGTGTGATTTTTGCAAATTATCTTCATGCTCTCAACCTGGAAGTCCCGGGACTACGCGGTCAGTTTCTACAAGTTACATTGGTTCCGTGCGAGGTGTTCGTGCCTCCGACGGGGTCGTTTGGGGGCTGGTTCGGGTTTTCACCCCTTAACGGCCTATTTTCAAGTCTAGGTGTGATTTTTACAAATTATCGTCATACTCTCATACAAGGAGTCCCAGGACTACGCGGTCAGTTCCTATAAGTTACATTGGTCCCCTACGAGGTGTTCGTGCCTCCTACAGGGTCGTTTGGGGGCTGGTATGGGTTTTCACCCCTTATCGGCCTGTTTTCAAGTCTAATCGTGATTTTTGCAAATTCGGGTCATACTCTCAAAACCGGGAGTCCCGGGACTACGGGGTCAGTTCTTATAAGTTACATTGGTCCCGTACGAGCTGTTCGTGCCACCTTCGGGGTCGTTTGGGGGTTGGTTTGAGTTTTCACCCCTTAACGGCCTGTTTTCAAGTCTAAGTGTGATTTTTGCAAATTATCGTCATACTCTCATACAAGGAGTCCCGGGACCACGCTGTTAGTTCCTACAAGTTAAATTGGTCCCATACGAGGTGTTCGTGCCTCCTACGGGATCGTTTGGGGGTTGGTCTGCGTTTTCACCCCTTAACGGCATGTTTTCAAGTCTAAGTGTGATTTTTGCAAATTATCAACATACTCTCAAACTAGGAGTCCGGGGACTACGCGGTCAGTTCCTACAAGTTACATTGGTCCCGTGCGAGTTGTTCGTCCCTCCTACGGGGTTATTTGGGGGTTGGTTCGGGTTTTCACCCCTTAACGGCCTGTTTTCAAGTCTAAGTCTGATTTTTGCAAATTATCATCATACTCTTAACCCGGAAGTCCCGGAATTACGCGGTCAGTTCCGACAAGTTACATTACTCCCCTACGAGGTGTTCGTGCTTCCAACGGGATCGTTAGGGGGTTGGTTCGGGTTTTCACTCCTAAACGGCCTGTTTTCATGTCTAAGTGTGATTTTTACAAATTATCGTCATACTCTCATACCGGTAGTCCCAGGACTACGTGGTTAGTTCCTACAAGTTACATTGGTCCCCTACGAGGTGTTCGTGCCTCCAACGGTGTCGTTTGGGGGCTGGTTCGGGTTTTCACCCCTTAAAGGCCTGTTTTCAAGTTTAAGTGTGATTTTTGCAAATTATCGTCATACTCTCATATCGGGAGTCCTGGGACTATGCGGTCAGTTCCTACAAGTTACATTGGTCCCATGTGAGGTGTTCGTGCCTCCTACGGGGTCGTTTGGGGGCTGGCTCGGATTTTCACCCCTTAACGGCCTGTTTTCAAGTCTAAGTGTGATTTTTGCAAATTATCGTCATACTCTCAAACCGGGAGTACCAGGACTACGCGATCAGTTCTTACAAGTTACATTGGTCCCCTACGAGGTGTTCGTGCCTCCTACGGGATCGTTTGGGGGCTGGTTCGGGCTTCACCCCTTAACGGCCTATTTTCAAGTCTCAGTGTGATTTTTACAAATTATCGTCATGCTCTCAAACCGGAAGTTCCGGGACTACGCGGTCAGTTCCTACAAGTTACATTGGTCCCTTATGAGGTGTTCATTCCTCCTACGGGGTCGTTTGGGGGCTGGTTCGAGTTTTCACCCCTTAACGACCTGTTTTCAAGTCTAAGTGTGATTTTTGCAAATTATCATCATACTCTATAACCGGGAGACCCGGGACTACGCGGTCAGTTCCTACAAGTTACATTGGTCCCGTGCGAGGTGTGTGTGCCTCCTACGGGGTCGTTTGGGGGCTGGTTTGGGTTTTCACCCCTTAACGGCCTGTTTTCAAGTCTAAGTGTGATTTTTCCAAATTCGGGTCATACTCTCAAATCGAGAGTCCCAGGACTACGCGGTCAGTTCCTACAAGTTACATTGGTCCCCTACGAGGTGTTAGTGCCTCCTACGGGATCGTTTGGGGACTGGTTTGGGTTTTCACCCCTTAACGGCCTGTTTTCAAGTCAAAGTGTGATTTTTGCAAATTATCATCATACTCTAAAACCGGGAGACCCGGGACTACGCGATCAGTTCCTACAAGTTACATTAGTCCCGTGCGAGGTGTTCGTGCCTCCTATGGGCTCGTTTGGGGGCTGGTTTGGATTTTCACCCCTTAACGGCCTGTTTTCATGTCTAAGTGTGATTTTTACAAATTATCGTCATACTCTCATACCGAGAGTCCCGGCACTACGCAGTCAGTTCCTATAAGTTGCATTGGTCCCCTACGAAGAGTTTGTGCCTCCTACGGGGTCGTTTGGGGGCTGGTTTCGGGTTTTCACCCCATAATGGCCTGTTTTCAAGTCTAAGTGTGATTTTTCCAAATTATCATCATACTCTAAAACCTCGAGTCCGAGGACTACGCGGTCAGTTCCAACAAGTTGCATTGGTCCCCTACGAGGTGTCCGTGCCTCCTACGGGGTCGTTTGGGGGCTCGTTCGGGTTTTCACCCCTTAACGGCCTGTTTTCAAGTCTAAGTGTGATTTTTGGAAATTATCATCATCCTCTGAAACCGGGAGTTTCGGGACTACGCGGTCAGTTCCTACAAGTTACATTGGTCCCGTTCGGGGTGTTCGTGCCTCCTACGTGGTCGTTTTGAGGCTGGTTCGGGTTTTCACCCCTTAACGGCCTGTTTTCAAGTCTATGTGTGATTTTCGGAAATTATCGTCATACTCTCAAACCGGGAGTCTCGGTACTACATGGTCAGTTCCTACAAGTTACACTGCTCCCCTACGAGGTGTTCGTGCCTCTTACGGGGTCGTTTGGGGGCTGGTTTGGGTTTTCACCCGTTAACGGCCTGTTTTCAAGTCTAAGTGTGATTTTTGCAAATTATCGTCATACTCTCATACAAGGAGTCCCGCGACTACGCGGTCGGTTCCTACAAGTTGCATAGGTCCCCTACGAGGTGTTCGTGCCTCCTACGGGGTCGTTTGGAGGCTGGTTCGGGTTTTCACCCCTTAACGGCCTGTTTTCAAGTCTAAGTGTGATTTATGCAAATTATCATCATACTCTGAGACCGGGAGTTCCGGGACTACGCGGTCAGTTCCTACAAGTTACATTGGTCCCGTGCGAGGTGTCCGTGCCTCCTACGGGGTCGTTTGGGGGTTGGCTCGGCTTTTCACCCCTTAACGGCCTGTTTTAAAGTCTAAGTGTGATTTTCGTAAATTATCGTCATACTCTCAAACCGGGAGTCCCGGGACTACGCGGTCACATCCAACAAGTTACATTGGTCCCGTCCGTGGTGTTCGTGCCTCCTACGGGGTCGTTTGGAGGCTGGTTCGAGTTTTCACCACTTAACGGCCTGTTTTCAACTCTAAGTGTGATTTTTACAAATTATCGTCATACTCTCATACAAGGAGTCCCGGGACTACGCGGTCAGTTCCTATAAGTTACATCGCTCCCCTACGATGTGTTCGTGCCTCCTACGGGATCGTTTCGGGGCTGGTTCAGGTTTTCACCCCTTAACGGCCTGTTTTCAAGTCTAAGTGTGATTTTTCCAAATTATCGTCATACTCTGAAACCGGGAGTCCGGGGACTACACGGTCAGTTCCTAAAAGTTGCATTGGTCCCCTACGAGGTGTTCGTGCCTCCTACAGGGTCGTTTTGGGGATCGTTTAGGTTTTCACCCCTTAACGGCCTGTTTTCAAGTCTAAGTGTGATTTTTGCAAATTATCATCATACTCTGAAATCGGGAGTTCCGGGACTACGCGGTTAGTTCCTACAAATTACATTGGTCCCGTGCGAGGTGTTCGTGCCTCCTACGGGGTCGTTTGGGGGTTGGCTCCGCTTTACACCCCTTAACGGCCTGTTTTCAAGTCAAAGTGTGATTTTCGTAAATTATCGTCATACTCTCAAACCGGGAGTCCCGGTACAACACGGTCAGTTCCTACAAGTTACATTGGTCCCGTCCGAGGTGTTCGTGCCTCCTACGGGGTCGTTTGGAGGCTGGTTCGGGTTATCACCCCTTAACGGCCTATTTTCAAGTCTAAGTGTGATTTATGCAAGTTATCGTCATACTCTCATACAAGGAGTCCCAGGACTACGCGGTCAGTTCCTACAAGTTACACTGCTCCCCTACGAGGTGTTCGTGCCTCCTACGGGATCGTTTGGGGGATGGTTCGGGTTTTCACCCCTTAACGGCCTGTTTTAAAGTCTAAGTGTGATTTTTGCAAATTATCATCATACTCTCAAATTGGGAGTCCCGGGACTACGCGGTCAGTTCCTATAAGTTACATTGGTCCCGTGCGAGGTGTTCGTGCCTCCTACAATGTCGTTTGGTGGCTGGTTCGGGTTTTCACCCCTTAACGGCCTGTTTTCAAGTCTAGGTGTGATTTTTACAAATTACCATCATACTCTCATACCAAGAGTCCCGGGACTACGCAGTCAGTTCCTATAAGTTGCATTGGTCCCCTACGAAGAGTTCGTGCCTCCTACGGGGTCGTTTGGGGGCTGGTTTGGGTTTTCACTCCTTAACGGCCTGTTTTCAAGTCTAAGTGTGATTTTTGCAAATTATCGTCATACTCTGAGACTGGGAGTTTCGGGACTACGCGGACAGTTCCTACAAGTTACATTGGTTCCGTGCGAGGTGTTCGTGCCTCCTACGAGGTCGTTTGGGGGTTAGCTCGGCTTTTCACCTCTTAACGGCGTGTTTTCAAGTCTAAGCGTGATTTTCGTAAATTATCGTCATACTCTCAAACCGGGAGTCCCGGGACTACGCGGTCAGTTCCTACAAGTTACATTGGTCCCGTCCGAGGTGTTCGTGCCTCCTACGAGGTCGTTTGGAGGCTAGTTCGGGTTTTCACCACTTAACGGCCTGTTTTCAAGTCTAAGTGTGATTTTTACAATTTATCATCATACTCTCATACAAGGAGTCCCGGGACTACGCGGTCAGTTCCTATAAGTTACATTGGTCCCCTCCGAGGTGTTCGTGCCTCCAACGGGGTCGTTTGGGGGCTGGTTCGGGTTTTCACCCCTTAAAGGCCAGTTTTCAAGTTTAAGTGTGATTTTTGCAAATTATCATCATACTCTCATACCAGGAGACCTGGGACTACGCGGTCAGTTCCTACAAGTTACATTGGTCCCGTGTGAGGTGTTCGTGCCTCCTACGGAGTCGTTTGGGGGCTGGCTCAGATTTTCACCCCTTAACGGCCTGTTTTCAAGTCTAAGTGTGATTTTTGCAAATTATCATCATACTCTCAAACCGGGAGTCCCAGAACTACGCGGTCAGTTCCTACAAGTTACATTGGTCCCGTACGAGGTGTTCCTGCCTCCTACGGTGTCGTTTGGGGGTTGGTTTGGGTTTTCACCCCTTAATGGCCAGCTTTCAAGTCTAAGTGTGATTTTTGCAAATTATCATCATACTCTGATACAGGGGGTCCCGAGACTACGCTGTCTGTTACTACAAGTTACATTGGTCCCCTACGAGGTGTCCATGCCTCCTACGGGATCGTTTGGGGGCTGGTTCGGGTTTTCACCCCTTAACGACCTGTTTTCATGTCAATGTATGATTTTTGCAAATTATCATCATGCTCTCAAACCGGAAGTCCCGGGACTACGCGGTCAGTTCCTACAAGTTACATTGGTCCCGTGCGAGGTGTTCGTGCCTCCTATGGGGTCGTTTGGGGCCTGGTTTGGGTTTTCACCCCTTAACGGCCTGTTTTCAACTCTAGGTGTGATTTTTACAAATTACCGTCATACTCTCATACCGAGAGTCCCGGGACTACGCAGTTATTTCCTACAAGTTACATTAGTCCCCTACGAAGAGTTTGTACCTCCTACGGGGTCGTTTGGGGGTTGGTTTGGGTTTTCACCCCATAACGGCCTGTTTTCAAGTCTAAGTGTGATTATTGCAAATTATCGTCATACTCTCATACAAGAAGTCCCGGGACTACGGGGTCAGTTCTTATAAGTTACATTGGTCCCGTACGAGCTGTTCGTGCCACCTTCGGGGTCGTTTGGGGGTTGGTTTGAGTTTTCACCCCTTAACGGCCTGTTTTCAAGTCTAAGTGTGATTTTTGCAAATTATCGTCATACTCTCATACAAGGAGTCCCGGGACCACGCTGTTAGTTCCTACAAGTTAAATTGGTCCCATACGAGCTGTTCGTGCCTCCTACGGGATCGTTTGGGGGTTGGTCCGCGTTTTCACGCCTTAACGGCCTGTTTTCAAGTCTAAGTGTGATTTTTGCAAATTATCATCATACTCTGAAATCGGGAGTCCTGGGACTACGCGGTCAGTTCCTACAAGTTACATTGGTCCCGTGAGAGGTGTTCGTGCCTCCTACGGGGTCGTTTGGGGGTTGGTTTGGGTTTTCACCCCTTAACGGCCTGTTTTCAAGTCTAAGTGTGATTTTTGCAAATTATCATAATACTCTGAAACCGGGAGTCCCGAGACTATGCGGTCAGTTCCTACAAGTTACATTGGTCCCGTACGAGCTGTTCGTGCCACCTTCGGGGTCGTTTGGGGGTTGGTTTGACTTTTCACCCCTTAACGGCTTGTTTTCAAGTCTAAGTGTGATTTTTGCAAATTATCGTCATACTCTCATACAAGGAGTCCCAGGACTACGCGGCCAGATCCTACAAGTTACACTGCTCCCCTACGAGGTGTTCGTGCCTCCTACGGGATCGTGTGGGGGTTGGTTCGGGTTTTCACCCCTTAACGGCCTGTTTTAAAGTCTAAGTGTGATTTTAGCAAATTATCATTATCCTCTGAAACCGGGAGTTCCGGGACTACGCGGTCAGTTCCTACAAGTTACATTGGTCCCGTTCGGGGTGTTCGTGCCTCCTACGGGGTCGTTTAGAGGCTGGTTCGGGTTTTTACCCTTTAACGGCCTGTTTTCAAGTCTAAGTGTGATTTTTGTAAATTATCATAATACTCTGAAACCGGGAGTCCCGAGACTATGCGATCAGTTCCTACAAGTTACATTGGTCCCGTGAGAGGTGTTCGTGCCTCCTACGGGGTCGTTTGGGGGTTGGTTTGGGTTTTCACCCCTTAACGGCCTGTTTTCAAGTCTAAGTGTGATTTTTGCAAATTATCATAATACTCTGAAACCGGGAGTCCCGAGACTATGCGGTCAGTTCCTACAAGTTACATTGGTCCCGTACGAGCTGTTCGTGCCACCTTCGGGGTCGTTTGGGGGTTGGTTTGAATTTTCACCCCTTAACGGCCTGTTTTCAAGTCTAAGTGTGATTTTTGCAAATTATCGTCATACTCTCATACAAGGAGTCCCAGGACTACGCGGCCAGATCCTACAAGTTACTCTGCTCCCCTACGAGGTGTTCGTGCCTCCTACGGGATCGTGTGGGGGCTGGTTCGGGTTTTCACCCCTTAACGGCCTGTTTTAAAGTCTAAGTGTGATTTTAGCAAATTATCATTATCCTCTGAAACCGGGAGTTCCGGGACTACGCGGTCAGTTCCTACAAGTTACATTGGTCCCGTTCGGGGTGTTCGTGCCTCCTACGGGGTCGTTTAGAGGCTGGTTCGGGTTTTCACCCTTTAACGGCCTGTTTTCAAGTCTATGTGTGATTTTCGAAAATTATCGTCATACTCTCAAACCGGGAGTTTTGGTACTACATGGTCAGTTCCTACAAGTTACACTGCTCCCCTACGAGGTATTCGTGCCTCCTACGGGATCGTTTGGAGGCTGGTTCGGGTTTTCACCCCTTAACGGCCTGTTTTAAAGTCTAAGTGTGATTTTAGCAAATTATGATCATACTCTCAAACCGGGAGACCCGGGACTATGCGGTCAGTTCCTACAAGTTACATTGGTCTCGTGCGAGGTGTTCGTGCCTCCTACGGGGTCGTTTGGAGGCTGGTTTGGGTTTTCACCCCTTAACGGCCTGTTTTCAAGTCTAAGTGTGATTTTTGTAAATTATCGTCATACTCTCATACAAGGAGTCCCGAAAATATGCGGTTAGTTCCTACAAGTTACTTGCTCCCCTACGATGTGTTCGTGCCTCTTACGGGATCGTTTGGGGGCTAGTTCAGGTTTTCACCCCTTAACGGCCTGTTTTCAAGTCTAAGTGTGATTTTTCCAAATTATCGTCATACTCTGAAACCGGGAGTCCGGGGGCTACACGGTCAGTTCCTACAAGTTGCATTGGTCCCCTACGAGGTGTTCGTGCCTCTTACGGGGTCGTTTGGGGGCTCGTTCGGGTTTTCACCCCTTAACGGCCTATTTTCAAGTCTAGGTGTGATTTTTGCAAATTATCATCATACTCTGAAACCGGGAGTTCCGGGACTACGCGGTTAGTTCCTACAAGTTACATTGGTCCCGTGCGAGGTGTTCGTGCCTCCTACGGGGTTGTTTGGTGGTTGGCTCCGCTTTTCACCCCTTAACGGCCAGTTTTCAAGTCTAAGTGTGATTTTTGTAAATTATCGTCATACTCTCAAACCGGGAGTCCCGGTGCAACACGGTCAGTTCCTACAAGTTACATTGGTCCCGTCCGAGGTGTTCGTGCCTCCTACGGGGTCGTTTGGAGGCTGGTTCGGGTTATCATCCCTTAACGGCCTATTTTCAAGTCTAATTGTGATTTATGCAAGTTATCGTCATACTCTCATACAAGGAGTCCCAGGACTACGCAGTCAGTTCCTACAAGTTACACTGCTCCCCTACGAGGTGTTCGTGCCTCCTACGGGATCGTTTGGGGGATGGTTCGGGTTTTTACCCCTTAACGGGCGGTTTTAAAGTCTAAGTGTGATTTTTGCAAACTATCATCATACTCTCAAATTGGGAGTCCCGGGACTACGCGATTAGTTCCTACAAGTTACATTGGACCCGTGCGAGGTGTTCGTGCCTCCTACGGGGTTATTTGGGGGTTGGTTCGAGTTTTCACCCCTTAGCGGCCTATTTTCAAGTCTAAGTGTGATTTTTGTAAATTATCGTCATACTCTTAACCCGAAAGTCCCAGGACTACGCGGTCAGTTCCTACAAGTCACATTGGTCCCGTGCGAGGTGTTCGTACTCCCTACGGGGTCGTTTGGGGGTTGGTTTGGGTTTTCACCTCTTAACTGCCTGTTTTCAAGTCTAAGTGTGATTTTTGAAAATTATCGTCATACTCTCATACAAGGAGACCCGAGACTACGCGGTCAGTTCCTACAAGTTACATTGGTCCCCTACGAGGTGTTCGTGCCTCCTACGGGATCGTTTGGGGGCTGGTTCGGGTTTTCACCCCTTAAAGGCCTGTTTTCAAGTCTAAGTATGATTTTTGCAAATTATCTTCATGCTCTCAAACTGGAAGTCCCGTGACTACGCGGTCAGTTCCTACAAGTTACATTGGTCCCGTACGACGTGTTCGTGCCTCCTACAGGGTCGTTTGGGGGCTGGTTCGGGTTTTCACCCCTTAACGGCCTGTTTTCAAGTCTATGTGTGATTTTTACAAATTACCCTCATACTCTCATACCGAGAGTCTCGGGACTACACAGTCAGTTCCTATAAGTTACATTGGTCCCCTACGAAGAGTTCGTGCCTCCTACGGGGTCGTTTGGGGGCTGGTTTTGGTTTTCACCCCTTAACGGCCTGTTTTCAAGTCTAAGTGTGATTTTTGCAAATTATCGTCATACTCTGAAACCGGGAGTTTCGGGACTACGCGGTCAGTTCCTACAAGTTACATTGGTTCCGTGCGAGGTGTTCGTGCCTCCTACGGTGTCGTTTGGGGGTTAGCTCGGCTTTTCACCCCTTACCGGCGTGTTTTCAAGTCTAAGTGTGATTTTCGTAAATTATCGTCATACTCTCAAACCGGGAGTTCCGGGACTATGTGGTCAGTTCCTACAAGTTACATTGGTCCCATCCGAGGTGTTCGTGCCTCCTACGGGGTCGTTTGGAGGCTAGTTCGGGTTTTCACCACTTAACGGCCTGTTTTCAAGTCTAAGTGTGATTTTTACAAATTATCGTCATACTCTCATACAAGGAGTCCCGGGACTACGCGGTCAGTTCCTACAAGTTACATTGCTCCCCTACGAGGTGTTCGTGCCTCCTACGGGATCGTTTGGGGGCTGGTTCTGGTTTTCACCCCTTAACGACCTGTTTTCAAGTCTAAGTGTGATTTTTGCAAATTATCATCATACTCTCATACAAGGAGTCCCGGGACTACGCGGTCAGCTCCTACAGGTTACATTGCTCCCCTACGAGGTGTCCGTGCCTTCTACAGGGTAGTTTGGGGGCTGGTTCGAGTTTTCACCCCTTAACGGCCTGTTTTCAAGTCAAAGTGTCATTTTTGCAAATTATCGTCATACTCTCAAACCGGGAGTCCCAGGACTACGCGGTTAATTCCTACAAGTTACATTGGTCCCGTGCGAGGTGTTCGTGCCTCCTACGGGGTCGTTTGGGGGTTGGCTCGGCTTTTCACCCCTTAACGGCCTGTTTTCAAGTCTAAGTGTGATTTTTGTAAATTATCGTCATACTCTCAAACCGGGAGTCCCGGATCTACACGGTCAGTTCCTACAAGTTACATTGGTCCCGTCCGAGGTGTTCGTGCCTCCTATGGGGTCGTTTGGAGGCTGGTTCGGGTTTTCACCCCTTAACGACCTATTTTCAAGTCTAAGTGTGATTTATGCAAATTATCATCGTACTCTCATACAAGGAGTCCCAGGACTACGCGGTCAGTTCCTACAAGTTACACTGCTACCCTACGAGATGTTCGTGCCTCCTACGGGATCGTTTAGGGGTTGGTTCAGGTTTTCACCCCTTAACGGCCGGTTTTAAAGTCTATGTGTGATTTTTGCAAATTATCATCATACTCTCAAATCGGGAGTCCCGGGACTACGCGATTAGTTCCTACAAGTTACATTGGACCCGTGCGAGGTGTTCGTGCCTCCTACGGGGTTATTTGGGGGTTGGTTCGGGTTTTCACCCCTTAGTGGCCTGTTTTCAAGTCTAAGTGTGATTTTTGCAAATTATCGTCATACTCTTAACCCGAAAGTCCCGGGACTACGCGGTCAGTTCCTACAAATTACATTGGTCTCGTGCGAGGTGTTCGTGCCTCCTACGGGGTCGTTTGGGGGTTGGTTTGGGTTTTCACCCCTTAACGGCCTGTTTTCAAGTCTAAGTGTGATTTTTGCAAATTATCTTCATTCTCTCAACCTGGAAGTCCCGGGACTATGCGGTCAGTTTCTACAAGTTACATTGGTCCCGTGCGAGGTGTTCGTGCCTCCTACGGGGTCGTTTGGGGGCTGGTTCGGGTTTTCACCCCTTAACGGCCTATTTTCAAGTCTAGGTGTGATTTTTACAAATTACCATCATACTCTCATACAAGGAGTCCCGGGACTACGCGGTCAGTTCCTATAAGTTACATTGGTCCCCTACGAGGTGTTCGTGCCTCCTACGGGGTCGTTTGGGGGCTGGTATGGGTTTTCACCCCTTATCGGCCTGTTTTCAAGTCTAATCGTGATTTTTGCAAATTCGGGTCATACTCTCAAAACCGGGAGACCCGGGACTACGGGGTCAGTTCTTATAAGTTACATTGGTCCCGTACGAGCTGTTCGTGCCACCTTCGGGGTCGTTTGGGGGTTGGTTTGAGTTTTCACCCCTTAACGGCCTGTTTTCAAGTCTAAGTGTGATTTTTGCAAATTATCGTCATACTCTCATACAAGGAGTCCCGGGACCACGCTGTTAGTTCCTACAAGTTAAATTGGTCCCATACGAGCTGTTCGTGCCTCCTACGGGATCGTTTGGGGGTTGGTCCGCGTTTTCACCCCTTAACGGCCTGTTTTCAAGTCTAAGTGTGATTTTTGCAAATTATCAACATACTCTCAAACCAGGAGTCCCGGGCCTACGCGGTCAGTTCCTACAAGTTACATTGGTCCCGTGCGAGGAGTTCGTCCCTCCTACGGGGTTATTTGGGGGTTGGTTCGGGTTTTCACCCAATAACGGCCTGTTTTCAAGTCTTAGTCTGATTTTTGCAAATTATCGTCATACTCTTAACCCGGAAGTCCTGGAATTACGCGGTCAGTTCCTACAAGTTACATTACTCCCCTGCGAGGTGTTCGTGCTTCCAACGGGATCGTTAGGGGGCTTGTTAGGGTTTTCACTCCTAAACGGCCTGTTTTCAAGTCTAAGTGTGATTTTTACAAATTATCGTCATACTCTCATACCGGTAGTCCCAGGACTACGTGGTTAGTTCCTACAAGTTACATTGGTCCCCTACGAGGTGTTCGTGCCTCCAACGGTGTCGTTTGGGGGCTGGTTCTGGTTTTCACCCCTTAAAGGCCTGTTTTCAAGTTTAAGTGTGATTTTTGCAAATTATCGTCATACTCTCATATCGGGAGTCCTGGGACTATGCGGTCAGTTCCTACAAGTTACATTGGTCCCGTGTGAGGTGTTCGTGCCTCCTACGGGATCGTTTGGGGGCTGGCTCGGATTTTCACCCCTTAACGGTCTGTTTTCAAGTCTAAGTGTGATTTTTGCAAATTATTGTCATACTCTCAAACCGGGAGTCCCAGGACTACGCGGTCAGTTCCTACAAGTTACATTGGTCCCCTACGAGGTGTTCGTGCCTCCTACGGGATCGTTTGGGGGCTAGTTCGGGCTTCACCCCTTAACGGCCTGTTTTCAAGTCTAAGTGTGATTTTTAAAAATTATCGTCATGCTCTCAAACCGGAAGTCCCGGGACTACGCGGTCAGTTCCTACAAGTTACATTGGTCCCTTACGAGGTGTTCATGCCTCCTACGGGGTCGTTTGGGGCTGGTTCGAGTTTTCACCCCTTAACGGCCTGTTTTCAAGTCTAAGTGTGATTTTTGCAAATTCGGGTCATACTCTCAAATCGAGAGTCCCAGGACTACGCGGTCAGTTCCTACAAGTTACATTGGTCCCCTACGAGGTGTTAGTGCCTCCTACGGGATCGTTTGGGGACTGGTTTGGGTTTTCACCCCTTAACGGCCTATTTTCAAGTCTAAGTGTGATTTTTTGCAAATTATCATCATACTCTAAAACCGGGAGACCCGGGACTACGCGATCAGTTCCTACAAGTTACATTAGTCCCGTGCGAGGTGTTCGTGCCTCCTATGGGCTCGTTTGGGGGCTGGTTTGGATTTTCACCCCTTAACGGCCTGTTTTCAAGTCTAAGTGTGATTTTTACAAATTATCATCATACTCTCATACCGGTAGTCCCAGGACTACGCGGTCAGCTCCTACAAGTTACATTGGTCCCCTACGAGGTGTTCGTGCCTCCAACGGGGTCGTTTGGGGGCTGGTTCGAGTTTTCACCCCTTAAAGGCCTGTTTTCAAGTTTAAGTGTGATTTTTGTAAATTATCGTCATACTCTCATACCGGGAGTCCTGGGACTACGCGGTCAGTACCTACAAGTTACATTGGTCCCGTGTGAGGTGTTAGTGCCTCCTACGGGATCGTTTGGGGACTGGTTTGGGTTTTCACCCCTTAACGGCCTGTTTTCAAGTCTAAGTGTGATTTTTACAAATTATCGTCATACTCTCATACCGGTAGTCCCAGGACTAAGCGGTCAGTTCCTACAAGTTACATTGGTCCCCTACGAGGTGTTCGTGCCTCCAACGGGGTCGTTTGGCGGCTGGTTCGGGTTTTCACCCCTTAAAGGCCTGTTTTCAAGTTTAAGTGTGAGTTTTGCAAATTATCGTCATACTCTCATACCGGGAGTCCTGGGACTACACGGTCAGTTCCTACAAGTTACATTGGTCCCGTGTGAGGTGTCCGTGCCTCCTACGGGGTCGTTTGGGGGCTGGCTCAGATTTTCACCCCTTAACGGCCTGTTTTCAAGTCTAAGTGTGATTTTTGCAAATTATCGTCATACTCTCAAACCGAGAGTCCCAGGACTACGCGGTCAGTTCCTACAAGTTACATTGGTCCCGTGCGAGTTGTTCCTGCCTCCTACGTGGTCGTTTGGGGGTTGGTTTGGGTTTTCACCCCTTAACGGCCTGCTTTCAAATCTAAGTGTGATTTTTGCAAATTATCGTCATACTCTGATACAGGGGGTCCCGAGACTACGTGGTCTGTTACTACAAGTTACATTGTTCCCCTACGAGGTGTCCATGCCTCCTACGGGATCGTTTGGGGGCTGGTTCGGGTTTTCACCCCTTAACGACCTGTTTTCATGTCAAAGTGTGATTTTTGCTAATTATCGTCAAGCTCTCAAACCGGAAGTCCCAGGACTTCGCGGTCAGTTCCTACAAGTTACATTGGTCCCGTGCGAGGTGTTCGTGCCTCCTATGGGGTCGTTTGGGGCCTGGTTTGGGTTTTCACCCCTTAACGGCCTGTTTTCAAGTCTAGGTGTGATTTTTACAAATTACCGTCGTACTCTCATACCGAGAGTCCCGGGACTACACAGTTAGTTCCTACAAGTTACATTAGTACCCTACGAAGAGTTTGTGCCTCCTACGGGGTCGTTTGGGGGCTGGTTTGGGTTTTCACCCCATAACGGTCTGTTTTCAAGTCTAAGTGTGATTTTTGCAAATTATCCACATACTCTCATACAAGGAGTCCCGGGACTACGCGGTCAGCTCCTACAAGTTACATTAGTCCCCTACGAGGTGTTCGTGCCTCCTACAGGGTCGTTTGGGGGCTGGTTCGACTTTTCACCACTTAACGGCCTGTTTTCAAGTCAAAGTGTGATTTTTGCAAATTATCGTCATACTCTCAAACCGGGAGTCCCAGGACTACGCGGTCAATTCCTACATGTTACATTGGTCCCGTGCGAGGTCTTCGTGCCTCCTACGGGGTCGTTTGGGGGTTGGTTTGGGTTTTCACCCCTTAACAGCCTGTTTTCAAGTCTAAGTGTGATTTTTGCAAATTATCATAATACTCTGAAACCGGGAGTCCCGAGACTACGCGGTCAGTTCCTACAAGTTACATTGGTACCGTGCGAGGTGTTCGTGCCTCCTACGGGGTCGTTTGGGAGCAGGTTTGGGTTTTCACCCCCTACGGGCCTGTTTTCAAGTCTAAGTGTGATTTTTACAAATTATCGTCATACTCTCATACAAGGAGTCCCGGGACTACGCGGTCAGTTCCTATAAGTTACATTGGTCTCCTACGAGGTGTTCGTGCCTCCTACGGGATCGTTTGGGGGCTGGTCCGGGTTTTCACCCCTTAATGGCTTGTTTTCAACTCTAAGTGTGATTTTTGCAAATTATCAGCATACTCTCAAACCGGGAGTCCTGGGACTACGCGGTCAGTTCATACAAGTTGCATTGGTCCCGTGCGAGGTGTTCGTGCCTCCTACGGGGTCGTTTGGGGGCTGGATTGGGTTTTCTCCCCTTAACGGCCTTTTTTCAAGTCTAAGTGTGATTTTTGCAAATTCGGGTCATACTCTCAAATCGGGAGTCCTGGGACTACGCGGTCAGTTCCTACAAGTTACATTGGTCCCCTACGAGGTGTTCGTGCCTCCTACGGGTTCGTTTGGGGACTGGTTTGGGTTTTCACCCCTTAACGGCCTGTTTTCAAGTCTAAGTGTGATTTTTGTAAATTATCGTCGTACTCTCAAACCGGGAGTCCCGGGACTACGCGGTCAGTTCCTAAAAGTTACATTGGTCCCGTGCTAGCTGTCCGTGCCTCCTACGGGGTCATTTGGGGACTGGTTTGGGTTTTCACCCCTTAACGGCCTGTTTTCAAGTCTAAGTGTGATTTTTGCAAATTATCGTAATACTCTCAAACTGGGAGACCCGGGACTACGCGGTCAGTTCCTACAAGTTACATTGGTCCCGTGCGATGTGTCCGTGCCTCCTACGGGGTCATTTGGGGGCTGGTTCGGGTTTTCACCCCTTAACGGCCTGTTTTCAAGTCTAAGTGTGATTTTTTCAAATTACCATCACGCTCTCATACCGGGAGTCCCGGGACTACACGTTCAATTCCTACAAGTTACATTGGTCCTCTACGAGGTGTTCGTGCCTCCTATAGGGTCGTTTGGGGGCTGGTTCGTGTTTTCACCCCTTAACGGCCTGTTTTCAAGTCTAAGTGTGATTTTTGCAAATTCGGGTCATACTCTCAAACCGGGAGTCCCAGGACTACGTGGCCAGTTCCTCAAGTTACATTGGTCCCATGGGAGGTGTTCGTGCCTCTTACGGGGTCGTTTGAGGGCTGGTTCGAGTTTTCACCTCTTAACGGCATGTTTTCAAGTCTAAGTGTGATTTTTGCAAATTATCATCATACTCTAAAATCGGGAGTCCTGGGACTACGCGGTCAGTTCCTACAAGTTACATTGGTCCCCTACGAGGTGTTCGTGCCTCCTACGGGGTCGTTTGGGGGCTGGTTCGGGTTTTCACCCCTTAACGGCCTATTTTCAAGTCTAAGTGTGATTTTTGCAAATTATCGTAATATTCTCAAATCGGGAGACCCGGGACTACGCGATCAGTTCCTACAAGTTACATTGATCCCGTGTGAGGTGTTCGTGCCTCTTACGGGGTCATTTGGAAGCTGGATTGTGTTTTCACCCTTTAACGGCTTGTTTTTACGTTTAGTCTAAATATTTCCAATTTATCGGCATATTGTCAATCGAGAAGACCCTTGACTACGCGGTTAGTTCCTACGAGTTATATTGGTCCCGTACTAAGTGTTCATACCTCATACTGGGCTGTTTGGAGGATGGTTTGGGTTTTCACCCTTTAGTGGCTTATTTTTAAGCATAATCTAGATATTTTCAATTTATCGTCATATTATCAAACCGGAAGACCCTTGAATATGCGATCAGTTCCTATGAGTTATACTAGGCACTTGACATGTGTGAGAAAAACGAAACAAAATAATACTACTTTATATTGTAATAATGTATGTAATCATTCAATATCTATAAAATTGGATGAACAAATAAAAAATATCATAAAGTTTACCATGATACGTGTAGGTAGTAGCATTGCACCCCTATCTGAATGCTTACTCATTGTGAAATACCAAATCGGAAAAAATATTTACACATTGTCAAACTTAAAGAGAAAAGTGAATAGAGGAAAAAATTGAATAAAAACATGAAAATGATTAAGTTAAATATCATAATGATGGTCATAACGAAGTTTAAATTGAAAGTCCTGAATCTCAACATCCCTCTCATTATAATCAAGAGCCTTTCCAAAACCACCGGGCGTGAAATTCTTGGAAAATCATTGTTCTTGAATCCAGGAGGGAGTGTTAAAGATAGAATCAGGGGCACTATGAGGGTCTGGTTAATATGCCGTTAAAATAATTGGTTAATTTAAACACTCCGTTAATTTGCCATTAAAATATGAGGGTCATTATGATGGCATTATTTTAACGGCATATTGCCCCTGAACCATTAATTTCAGTAGAGAAAGGACTCAAGTCAGGAACACGAGACAAAGAAAATGACTGTAAAGTTAGCATAATAGATCATAATATTCAAGAAACAAATGTAAATATAATTGGCCCTTGCCTGAGCCTCCCTTAGACGACTCTCTACCTCAGTTCTGGCTTCATTACTGGCACTTGCCTCTACTAATGCCTTAGCTTCCTTGGTTGCGCTCAACGCATTTGTATAGAATTCCTTTTGAGTTGCAAGCTCGGCTTGGTGGTTTTCTATTATTTCTTGCAGTAACTTCTCAGTTGTTGCCTTGTCCCTTTTATACTGACTACTTGATTAGCTTCGACCTGGAAATAGTCCAAACAAATGCATAAAAAATACTAAGAATCATTTATTTAAATATTATTCAGGAGCAATATGCCAATATGGTCCTCGAAGACGTCACCTAAATATATATACACACACACAAAATAAAAATGAAGAAGATTGAATCACACCAAATTTAACCCAATTAGTATCCTCACCCTGTCAGCATAGGGGAAATATAAGGCCGCCCAACTTCAGGTTCACAAGACCCTTGCGCCGCAGCGATTAAATCATACATAACCTCATCAACTCTTTGTTTTCGAAATAGTGTTTTTACAGCCATTTTAGCTTCAGAGATTTTACTTCCGTGCATAAGTTAATGTGTGCAACTCAGCAATAGGCAAATGACATAAATAATATGCAATGTAAGTGAAGAAATTAGAATGCTCACTTAGGTGTTTTACTAAATAATTGGTGTGCAACCTAAAACAGCTGAAAATAGAAAAAGAAAAAATAATCTATTCAAACTCATCATTTGATCTATAATTTTACCGAAACATCAATAGGAAACATTAAAAATCAAAATGTAGTAAATATAATACGAAAACTTGCGTATTCTTTAGAACATAAAGCCTGAACCCTCATCACTCCGATTGCAATTCTCATCAGCCATTCATGAGGAATGGAATCCACCAGTGGCAATAGATTAAATCAAATCATAAATACCGATGTTTAAGTAATAAAATACCTAGAAACGTGATTATTACTATCATTAACATGAATGCATATACCCGTAATTTCACAATAAAATAACTCAAAGCAATATTTTAGTTTCAGAAGCAAAAACCAATTTTATTGGGTTCAAACTTTATGATAGGTGGCAGTTGAATAGATCAAAATACCGAAGCGAGATGAGAATTACCTCTGAAGGAATCCATAAGAGAGAAATAAATTTTGGGAATCATCCACTTCGTTAGTCTACTCTCGTCTTTGGTCACTGATGGCTTCTCCACCATCAGTGGAGAAGCCAATACCCCATAACTCCTCCATCTAACCCAATACCCCATAACTTCAAACTCCATTTTTAATACCCACTTCGACCATAACCCGGATACCCACCAAAGGTGACCACCCCATAATCTCAGCCTACTCCGGCCGGTCTCAAAACCTCCAGCGCCGACAACCTCCATCAAAGTCGGCGACCTTATCACTCCATATCCGGCCAAGCTACGTACCCAAACCCGAGTTTAGATCGGAGCTGAATGCCAACAACCCAGATGCAAACCCAATTTTTACAACCACCTGCAAAACCCGGATTCCAAACTTTACCCACATCTTCGGTCGGGAACACCAAGTCGAACCTCCATCTCAGGCGACCCAACCCGACCTCACATTTCCCACCAACCAAACCCGTGACCCAGTCCAACAATCCGAGCAGACCCATCCCCATACCCATACCTTTCCAAACTTACCACAAACCGCAAACCGCATTTCCCATTTTCCCCAACGATTTATCCATCAGTGATGGAGAGAGATGGAGATCAAGTCTTGTGAGAGAGAGAGAGTTGGTCTTCGTGGAGAGTGAGCGGGAGAACGACGGGGTCCAAAAGTTACCTCCCTCAAAATTAAAATCAAATGAATATAATATTTGGTCTTTTAGTTAACCCTTTTAAATTTGACACACTTTTGGCACGCTTTAAAACCGTGTCAGATTCTGGAACGGTTTTAAACCGTGCCAGTTTATGCTAAAACCGTGCCAAATTCTGGCACGATTTTAAACCGTGCCAGAATCCCCTTGCCACAGCGTGCCAGATTGGCATTTTTGGTGTAGTGATATATATATATATATATATATATATATATATATATATATATATATATGTATAGAGAGAGAGAGAGAGAGAGAGACTAGGCATAACATATGTCGATGGCATGTTTATAAGTTATTTCATTTGTATATTTGTATGTGCCCTACCCAACCTTTACCCCATTTAACCATCCCCGCCCTTAGCCCTATGTCGTTTTAAAAACCTTTGGGGGCTTAACCTCAAAAAAAAAAATTAACATATTTTTCATTTTCATTCGTATGAGGCAAATACAAATTTTCCCTATACAAGATAGGATAAGATACTATACCGCAAATCTTGGAAAAAAACAGTGTTCATATGCATAGACCCAAAAAAATATATATATTAATACAAAATTGATAAATACAATGAATACAAAATGGATCAAAACCAAAGGGGCACGTATCAGATGAGTACACAACAACAATGAGGACAAAAATTAAAACATCTATACATATGAGTGGAGTGGAGCTAAATGAGGTCAAAAACTAAAACATACCTTTAAGGCAATCAACCACTCAATAATGGAGAGAAAAATGTCGATGTGGGAGAGGATGGAGCTATGCAGGGGAGTGGAGCAGCCCGGGGGAGTGGAGCAGCGCAGGAGGTGGAGAGTAGCGGAGAGAGTTCGTGGGATCGTGTGGGAAAAGAGATTGTGGGAGTTTGACAGAGAGCAGAAAGCGGAGAGCAGAGAGGGAGAACGAGTTAGGTTAAGTGTTATGGAATAGTAAAAAAATAAGAGGAAAAAATAAGGATAACTACCAAATGGGTCAGAAATAATCGTCCCATTTGGTATATTAAAAGGGAGGGATTTTAAAACCATCCCTTTTGGTATACCAAAAAGGACGATTTTAAAAATCCATCCCAAATACTCGTTTGGAAAAAATAAAAAATTTAAGATATATCAAATGGGACTGATTTTAAATCCGTCCCCAAAAGGGACAGTTTTTAAAATCGGTCCCATTTGATACAGAAAATGGAACGATTTCAAAATACCCTCCCTTAAATTAGCCCAGAAAAAATGAGTGCTAAAAATTCTCAGACACTTTAAGGGAAGGTTTTTAGTTACCGTCCCATTTGATATACCAAAAGGGACAGTTTTTAAAAACTATCCCTATTGCTATCTATCAAAAGGGATGGTAACTAAAAACCGTCCCTTTTGGTATATCAAAAGGGACAAAATGACACGGTCGTCCCAAATACTTATGTCCCTAATAATCATTTTTCTTATAGTGTTTGAAGACAAAACATTGCACGAAACACGCCATAACGATATAGAACTTCTAATTTGGTCGCTATGTCTTCAAGTAAACACGTCATAGAATTAAAAGGTTAACACGCACAAGTATTAACCTATCACTCAAATGGTTTTGTCCATACATGGAATAATCCAAAACATACGAATTGTCTCCATTCAGAAATTTGTCCTTACATGTTTTAACGGATCAACCTCTGAGATAAATAATGCATAAACCAGAGAAGTCTGGTCGACTAATGGCATGGTCTATTGAACTAGGAGCATACGATATTTATTTTTAATACCGCATAATAATCAAAGGGAAAGCCTTGGCTATTTTGTCATATAGTTTACATGGGAAGACCCAATTTTAACCAAGGAAAGTTTGGCTTCTGGGGGTTCGGCTCCTACTTCAGGGGTAAAATCCCAAGGTTCGACCTTTGGGGGATTTTCTCCTTATTTAGGGGCACCCACTCAAGGTTCGGTCCCTTCATTCGATGCACCTTCTCAAGGTTAGGCCTCTAAGGGTTTGAATCTTTCGTTAGAGACACCATACCAAAGGTCAACCTCCCTTTAATAGATGCACCTCCTCAAGATTCAGCCTCTGAAGGGTCAACCTCGACCATTTCTGATATCGTTGCAGAAAAGGGAAAGAAAGTTTTAGAAGAAGAACATGATCAATTTCACCAGAAAACCGAGTTTGGAAGTTGCATACTGATGGCTCTTCATGCGGAGTGGAAAGTGGATGAGGGGTCATACTTTCGGCCCCGGATGAAACCAATATTGAGAATGTGCTCTAATTTAATTTCTCAACCTCCAAAAATGAGGCGGAGTATGAAGATATAATTGAAGTATCCAACACTATCAGTTAGAGTTAGAAAAACTTAGACTCATAACGACACCCAGCTCGTCGTTAGACATATATCTGAGGCAAAGGATGAAAAGATAGCTAAGTATCTAACGAAGTTTAAATAACTTATCCTCCAGATTGAGAAGGTCAAAGTAACAAGATTTCCACGTATGGAAAATGTATGAGTGCATACCCAGGCAAAGACTAGATTCAGTATTGTGGACTGAACTCCGTAAAGTGGTATTAATTGAAATACTGGTAGAACCCAGTATTGAAAGAGAAGATGAGGAGGATTTAGGAATTTATTATCTCAACCTTGATCCTTCATGGATGGACCTAATAATAGATTACCTAAAATATAAAAAAATTCCCAGAATCGAAACATAAAGCAACAAAAACCAAGTTGAGAGTTGTGAAATTTGTAATTTTTAGAGATGTTCTATACAAAAGAGGTTTTCTGCTCCCACTTCTGAGGTGAATTCATCCCTCAGAAGTAGACTTAATTTCGAAGAAGATTCACGAGGTCTCTTACGGGAGTCATATATCACAGAGATCATTGGAAAAATGAATTGGCATGCAAGAGTACTTTTGTCCAACCTTAGCCAATGATGTACATGTTTATGCAAAAAGTGTTATTCCTGCCAGAGGCATGCAAACATAAAACATTAGTCCCATCATCCTCTCACTCCAATAAATACTTCGTGGCCATTTTCCCAATTAGGGATGGACATTTTTGGGCCTCTCCCACTAGCCTCTGGAAGGTTTAAGTACTTAATAGTAGTAGTGGAATGCTTTACAAGATTTGTGGAAGTTGAACCATTGATAGAGATCACAAAAAAAATGCTTCCAATTCATATAGAAGAATATTATGCGTAGATATGGGATGCCCTAGGATTTGATTACTAACCGTGGGATTCAATTCGATAATTTTGCACTCAGCACCTACTGTGAGAAGTAAAGCATAAAGCATTTCTTCCTAGCAACAGCTCTCCCTCAGACCAACGGTGAAACTAAAGTTACAAACAAAACCCTTATTTCTGGGATCAAGACAAGGTTGGACTAAGGTAAGGGAAAGTAGATGAAAGAACTCTATAGTGTATTGTATGAATACATAACTACACCAAGGACCCCAATCGAGGAAACCTCATTCATGCTTGCATATCGATCTAAGGCTGTTGTAATAACATAAATAGGCCTACCAATCCATAGAGTTGAACACTTTAATGAGAAGACTAATAATGAAGAATGCATATTAAATCTTGATTTTCAAAAAAAAGTGAGAGAAGATGCCGAAATGAGACAAGTAGCATATCAGCAAAGGGCTGTAAGATACTATAATAATAAGGTTAGGAGTTGGCATTTGAGGGCAGGGGATTATGTCCTGAAAAAAATAATACAAAAGAAAAACAAGTAACACCCAAATTGGCATGACCCTCATCGAATTACTAAAGAAGTTATCCTAGGAACCTACAAGATAGAGAACTTAGAAAGAGAACCATTCAGAAATCCTTGGAATACGGTGAATCTTAAAAAAATTATCATTACGCGGGAAATGGAAATTTGATGTATATAAGAACATGCCATATGACGTAAATGCTTGCCCCGTAGTGGATGAATACAAATATTATCTCCCTTATACTTTGTCTGATAAATATTACGACACATTCCTTTTATGATAAAATTTATCACTTCTCAAATTATGCCATAGATGAGGATTGTCTTGTGAAAAAGATGAACCCAACCAAGGTTCGGCTCATCTTTGGGACAATACTATGAGATACATAAGCCTAATTTGAAAAAATCAGCGCAGAAACCAAAAAAGACTATATATGACCTGATAATTCTTAGTCACGTTCGTTAATGGTAAAAAAATTACAATATAAAAGTCATCACAAATGCCCCTAGTAAAAGTCATAAATCATAATTTCAAAAAGTGATAAGATTAATCTTAATATAAACACTTTTCTAAACAAAGTTACCATCATATTAAATGTAAAACTTGGATGGAATCCAAGAAAAGCATAAGAGGGAAAGATTAATTTGTTTGGCCATTTTAACATAAATTAGTTCAAGGGAAAGTCTCGATTAAATGTTATCTACTTTCTTGACTGATTTAAGAAAAACTTGTTTAAGGACTAAAATTATTGCATTCATATCAATATCACTCTCATCCTAATGAAAAAATCTAATCACACTTTGAAAGAAAATTTTTCTCGAATATGTTCGGCTAGTTTAATGCAAGTTAGTTTAAAAACATATTTTGGAAAATTACTCATCACATGTTTGGGTAATTTAAGAACTAGTATAAGAACAAATTTAAATAACACATTGATAATTATTCTGCATTTTTGGCCAACCCAGGTTCGGCTACGACATTTCAATGACCCACACGTGCCTCTGCCAAATAAGGGTCGACCTCAACAATTGAAGGGTTTTATTTAACCATCGACTAATGAAGGTTGAACTTAAATCCTATGAATTAGATTAAATAAAAATGTTCAAGCATATGGGGATACTGAATAGTAGAACTTACAAATAGGACATGCTTAACCAAAAATATTCAAGGAGTCATTGCATTCATAAAAAACATAATGATCGAAAAACAAGTAGTAATAACTTTCATAAGTGATGTTATAATGAAACAAAAGCCAAAACCCTAATATGTGGGGACATATTCACTAAATATAGAATAAAATTTGGTGTTGAAGCAATCATAAGGGCCAAAGTAATTTTCATATATAAACAAAAAGAGAACTTTAAAATACATTCTTTGGATTGTTCTCATTGGCATCAAGATCGACAAGACTAATATCGTCCACCCTAGTGGAATCATATCCTGGTCACCATGAGGCCTATAAATAAAACATTGGTCCTAACCTCGATAATAGCCCTTTAATCTTCTTAGGCTTTGAACTCCAGAGAAATGGACTTACCCCTATCATTGTTGATGAGCCAAGTATCAACCACTTCAGCAATCTTAGGAAACTAGTGGCTGATCTGCACCTTCATCTCATCATAACCATGCTAAATGCAATACAAGCCCAAATTTTGGAAGTCTAGTAAATCATGATACTCATAAATTAACAACATTAAAAACCTTCAGCATCCTTTTTTTTAAACCCAACTTCAGCCGATGTAAGGGATTTCTGGCCTCATCCTTCAGCTAGATGAACTAGGCATCTTTGGACTACTTATAGTCATCGATCTCATTGTTACTCTAAAATATAAGAGCCTTATACTTTCCCTTCTACTTGTCTAATAACTTTTGATTGACATGGATGTTATCTAGAGCATCATTATTTTTGTTAGTCCATTGCTCGAGGTCTGCCACCATCATCAAAACCTACAAAAAGAAACCAAATGAAGCAGATGAGCATACTTAAACAAGATAATACGACTACACTAAACAAAGGAGTACAAGTAAATGGAGTCAAACTTGAAATAACTTGGTTATGGAAAAACCCATCTATTCGCTCTAGTTGAGTTTGGCTAAGTACCCCTTGTCATAATTGGGAATAATGATATGAATGAACTCACGAGACTGGTGGGAATTGCAATAGAGGGTATGAGGGTCACTCTGAAATGATCATAATAAATCCCTCGACCAAGGCTGATTATAGAGAGGCGTTAATAAAGTATGGCTAATTGTGCCATTAGTTTCCTTAAGAGGAGCAATAGTATTCTTTAATCTTTTATGGGGTTTGATATGCCCCAAGTGTGACCTCGGCTCAGAGACACCAACCTCGGCCGAGATTATGGCCAACACTGGACAAGCCTTGGGCATGTGACATCAGCCCTCGGCCATAGCAAGGTCGGCCCAGGACGATACTACCACCAGCCTATCCAAAGGACATTGCACGCATCAAAAGGATCAACAGCACTCTTGTACACCTGGGAATGGCAACCTTGGTCAGATATAGACCGAGCTCGCAAGAAGCCTTTCTACCAATGTCAACCTCATCAAGACATCAGTCGATGCTCCAAGCATAAGCCAGCTCAACCTCGGCCCAAGCCGACCCCTAACCATTGTCTCGGCTTAACAAAAGCCGAGACCTTCATGGCCCACCTCGGACTGAACGAGCGACTGGACTTCACCAACCTCGGCTTGTACCAGGCTGAGGTCATGACCAAGCACAATAGCCACGCACCTATTAACATGGATAAGGACACGTGGACACAAATCAGTTATAACAAATCATTCCCCACACATGGGGAGAATATTTCGTCATCATTCTCTATATGTGACAGTGACAGATGTCTTCTCCACATAGGTAAGATCAACACGCACATGCTCATTGCATGCATGGAGGGCACATTACGCCCCCTAAGGACTATATATAGAGGTCATCATCTACCTAGTAAAGGGATCCTAAAATTAGCGACCCTAGCTGAAACTCTGTCTAAACGAATAGTAGAGAGAGAAAGATTGAGAGATTGTATCCATGGCCATTAGAGCCCTTATACAATGATACACATCAAACACTTGTACAGTGGACGTAGGCCTGATTGGCTGAACCACTTATATTTCGGTGTTAATCCTCTTCTCATCACCTCCTTCTACTATATGTGTATACCTTCTATATACCTTTATCCTGCCATTGTTGACATTGAATTGAGCTTACAAACACCCTGAAGGGTGGTGCTATTTCCAGCATCATCATTTTGGCGCCGTCTGTGGGAAACGAGAAGTTATCTCTTCCACTTCTCCAGCTTAACCTCACCGGAGACTCTGGTGGTGAACCAGGCACCACCCCTTGCGTGGAGCCATTTCACCATTGAAAAAGGTCCTTAAAGGTATTAAGCTCACCTGATACTTAAGCTCTTTACTAAACAACACATGGCACCAGAGTTAGCGCCGCCTCTTCCACCTTCCGGAGGTGTGGGGCCTAGTTCAAGTCAGGCGCTTCCCCAGTCCGAAATGGCGGAGGTAGCTGCATCCTTGAGGTCCTTGGCTGTAACACAACAAGCTATGCAGGAGAAATTTGCACAGCTCAGCCAAACTATGATGAGGCCACCTGGAGTCTCACCGGATATGATCTCTCCGGCGGCTGTTCAGCCTCATCCTGACTCCAGGGGACCACCCCAGGCACCAATGAAGGACCAACCTACACCCCAGCGGAGGAGGGACGTTACTGACCCTAAGCGCTTACGCTTGGGGAGGCAAGGAATCCCTTTCTCGGAGGACAGGTATGATGATCTACAGGCGGAAGAGGCCCCAGAAGATTGTTGGGAGACATATGAGGTTTTCAATAATACGGTTCGTCCTCTTCAGCAGAGCCGAGGATGTAATGGATGAAGAGCTGAAGAGGCCCAACAGCGAGGATCAGCCTTTGATCGATTGAGTAGAGGGTCAGCCTTTGAGAGGTTGGGTCTAGTGAATGACCTAAGACAGAGATTATCGAGATCGAGGAGCGTAGCAGGCTCTCAGAGAGGAAAAAGATAGGGTCAGCTAGACCAAGGTCGACACTGTGAAAGAAGGGGCAGGGACCAGGAAGAGGTCAACAGCCGATGATGTGCTGTGGCAGGGGAACCCTCGGTCCACCCCATGGAGGCGGCTGGGGATAATCTCGGCCAAGCTGATGGTAGAAGACCGTGGAATGACTCTATCTAGCGCCTTGAGTAGAAGATAGGAGACCTCATCAAAAGTAGGGACCCGTTGCAAAGGGGTTACTCAGAGGGCTCTCCATTTATGGCTAGGATAGTGAGCTTCCCAACTCCAGCTAAATTCAAACCACCCGTGGTGTCTCCCAAGTATGATGGCAACACCAACCCTGTACATCACATCGAGATGTATCAGTCGGCAGTAGACATCTACTCGATACCCGATGAAATGAAGTGTAGGGACTTCTATGGGACCTTAACAGGGGCAACACACATCTGGTTTACCTCCCTTCCGAAGATCTCAATTGAGAACTTCAAAGGCTTGGCTGAACGATTCATTTATAACTTCTGCTTTAGGGTGAGACCTCAAAAGAAGACTACTCACCTGTTATATGCCAAACAGGGCAAGGACGAGAGCCTAAGAGACTACATATCCAGGTTCAACAAAGAGAAGTTGGAGGTCGAAGATTATGAAGAGAATATATCCATGACCGCCCTCATAGGGGGTCTATAGAAAGGGAATCTGTTGTGGAAACTTGCGAAAGACCATCCTAGGTCTATGGCAGAGCTCCTTGCAACCGCAGGAAAAGTCATGAATGCGGAAGAGGCAATGGCCGCCAAGTATGAGGATGAGAACCGCGGTAGTAGTGGGAAGTCCCAAAAGAAGAAAGATGGGAAGAAGAGGTCGGGTGATGACAAGTTCGCTCACTATACTCCTCTGATTGTGAGCTGCGAGCACATCCTCAACGAGATCAAGAATGATAGGACTTTGAGATGGCCAGAGAAACTGAAAGCCCCACCACATAAGAGGAACAAAAACCTATGGTGCGAGTTCCACCAGGACCATGGCCACGTCACAGACAGATGCTTTGCCTTGAAGGATGAGATTGAAAAGATGTTAAAATCTGGAAAGTTGAGGAAGTATGTGGACGGTAAGGCTCCCAAAGGGGGAAGAGATGACCCTAAGAAAAGGAGAAATGACAGATGCCGTGATAATGCCCCGGCCAGAAGAGACGATGATTCAGAAGGTGAAGATGAAGACAATCTGGATCTTCCGCCGAAAGATGATAACACCCCAGTGAAGAGGGTTGGTATGATCTCGTTTGGTGTTGACACCATATGCGGAGGATTTGAAGGAGGTGGCTCTGAAGTAGTCGATAGGAAGGCTCACGTGGCAGAGGCCAAGTCAGTGGCCAAGTTTGAAGTTATGAATCTAACGTCTTCCGATACAATGCAGAAGAGGAAGAAAGTGGACATGGACACCCTTGTAGTTGGGTTCTCCAGGCTCGACTTCAAAGGTATCTTTGCTCCCCATGATGACCCTTTGGTAATAACGACAAGGGTGCATGTTTGTGAGGTGCATAGGATCCTCGTAGACGGGGGGAGCTCAGTAGACGTGATGTTTTGGCCTTGCTTCAAGAGCCTAGGTCTTAGTAGAGCAAGACTGGTACCCTATCACCACCCCTTGATAGGCTTCAGTGGCAAAAAGGTCCACCCCTTGGGCATGTATGAGATGGACGTACGGATAGGGGATGAGTGGTCTAAGAGGTTGACCAAGAAGATAAATTTTTTCTTCATGGACGAGAACGTATTCTCGGCCTATAAGCTCATCATAGGAAGAGTGGCCCTTAAAGAGTTTGAAGTTGTGCCATCGACGGTCCATCAGATGCTAAAATTCCTGACTCCCTATGGGGTAGGGGAAGTGCAAGGTGACCAGACCATAGCCCGAGAATGTTACTTCAACTCGTCCGAAGAGAGAGAGGCCCATAAGAGGGCAACCGCCACTTATAGCATTAATACGCTTGACCCAAGAGATGAGACAAAGTTGAAGAAGGGAGAGGCCGCGGAAGAGGTAGAATCCATCGTCCTCAATGAGGACGAGCCGGAAAAAACCATCCAGGTCGGCAAAGCCCTAAAGACATAAATCAAGGAAGATCTGATAAACTTCCTCAGGAGGAGACAGAGTGTCTTCGCATGGAGTCACGCAGACATGCCCGACATCGACCCTGAAGTTATGAGTCATAAGCTCAACGTGACCAAATATGCCAGGCCTATCAAATAGAGACGAAGATTCTACTCTAGGGAGAAGTACGACGTCATTCGAGAAGAGGTCAAAAAATTGGAAGAGGCTGAGTTTATAAGAGAAGTCACATATCCGGAGTGGTTATCGAATGCAGTCATCGTGCCCAAGGCCAATGGGAAGTGGAGAATGTGTGTTGATTTCACTGACCTGAACAGGTCTTGTCCAAAAGATAGCTATCCCTTACCTCGGATAGATCAAATGGTTGATGCTACAGCAGGACATGAGCTAATGAGCTTCATGGATGCGTATTCAGGCTACAACCAGATCTTCATGGATGTTGAAGACTCTGAGAACACAGCCTTCATTACCGACAAAGGGACGTACTGCTACAAAGTGATGCCCTTCGGTCTGAAAAATTCGGGGCAACATACCAACGTCTTGTGAATAATATGTTCGAAGAGCAAATAGGTAAGACTATGGAGGTGTATGTAGACGATATGCTAACAAAGAGCTTGAAAGCTTGCACTCATGTAGCAGATCTCGAGAAGACCTTCGATATGCTAACAAAGGCTTTGCTTGACATGAAGACACCGAGGAGTATCAAAGATGTCCAAAGACTTACGGGGAGAGTGGCTGCACTTAACAGATTTGTTTCTAGGGCAATGGAAAAGTGCCTTCCATTCTTTAAGGTACTGAGAAAGGCCTTCCAGTGGGACGAAGAGTGCGAAAAAGCCTTCAACCAGCTCAAGTCTTACTTGGGGTCTCCCTTATTTCTATCTCGGCCTATTGCAGGAGAGAAATTATATGTGTATCTGGCAGTCTCCGAATCATCCATCAGTGCAGCCATAATACGGGAAGACGCTGGGATTCAAAGGCTCGTGTATTTCAACAGTAAGGCCCTTCAAGGGGCTAAAAAAAATTACCCTCGCATGGAAAAGTTAGCTTACACCTTGATACACGCTTCGAAGAAGATGAAGCCTTACTTCCAAGCCCACTCCATGGTTGTCCTTACCGATTCCCCACTAAGACATGTCCTACATAAACCTGAGAAGTCCGGGAGGTTGATGACCTGGGCCATTGAGTTGGGGGAGTATGATCTTACCTACCAACCTAGGATGGCCATCAAAGAGCAAGCTCTCGCAGACTTTGTCGTTGAGTTCACATGGGAAGAGGCCTAGGCAGAGAATGGCCTAGAGGGTGTTAAAAAGATAAACAGTGGTGTCTTCTGAAATCCGGAAGAGACGACACCAAACATCTTCCAAGATCAGGAAGAGATCGCATCTAACAGGGCCAGGAGCAGAGTTGCGAAGAACGAGGAAGATCTATACCTCTTCAAACAAGGAGTCATGTCAGAAGGGGTCTTCTCATCAAATACAGACATTTGGAACCTCTTCGTTGATGGCTCTTCCTGCGACAGTGGAAGCGGTGCAGGGTTGATACTTTCAACTCCAGATGGTGCCAGCATTGAATACGCTTTGAGATTCAACTTCCAGGCTTCTAACAACGAGTCCGAATATGAGGCCATGATAGCAGGTCTCTCATTGGCAAAGACTCTTCACGTAAAGCGACTCCTACTCCATAGCGACTCAAGGTTAGCCGCCAATCAAGTATTGGGGGTCTATGAGGCTAAAGATGAAAGGATGGTCAAATATTTGAAGAGGGTGAGAACGATGTTAGAGTATTTCGAAGAGGCAAAACTGAAGAGAGTGTCACGACAAAGTAACAGCCACGCAAATGCATTAGCAAGGTTAGCCTTGGCAACAAAGACAGATGTCAGAAGGACCATTCCGATCGAGGTCTTGGGGAAGGCGACCATCGAGGGAGAAGATGTATGTAACCCTTGTCACAATCTGAACCTAGGAGACTCGTGGATGGACCCTCTCGTCAGATATATCAGAGAGGGAGAGCTACCTGAGTCCAAGCTAGAGAGAAGGAAATTGAGATATAAGGCTGCCAAGTTCTCGATAGTAGGAGACGTCCTGTACAAGAAGGGATTTCTGTTGACTCTCCTTAGATGTGTGCATCCCACAGAAGTTCCCCGAGTCTTACAGGAATTTCACAAGGGTTCCTGCTCTAGTCACATAGGGGGAAGACCTTTGGCCAAGAGAATCATCACACAAGGATACTGGTGGCCAACTTTTTCCAAAGACGCCGCAGCCTACGTGAAGAGGTGTGACAAATGTCAACGATTCGCCACTATTCCTCATCAACCTCATCAACCTATCACGTCAATCACCTCTCCATGGCCATTCGGAGTATGGGGTATTGACTTAGTAGGACCCCTACCAAGAGCTGCCAATAGTTATCGATTCTTGATAGTTGCCATTGACTACTTCTCAAAGTGGGTGGAGGCAGAACCGATGATAACAATCACAAAGCAGAAGACCTTCCAATTTATTTGGAGGAACATCATATGCAGATATGGCCTCCCAAACACTCTCATCTCAGACAATGGGACTCAGTTCAAGAACTCCTCTTTAGAAAAGTATTGCCTAAGAGTTGGGATAAATAAGTTCTTCTCATCTCCTGGCCAACCTCAGGCAAACGGTCAGACCAAGGTCACAAACAGAACAATTCTCGATGGAATAAAGAAGATGTTAGAAGATGCGAAAGGAAGATGGACTGAAGAGGTCTACGCTGTGTTATGGGCCTACAGAACCACGACAAGGACACCGACAGGATAAACCCCGTTCATACTGGCACATGGCTCAGAGGCCGTCATACCAATGGAAGTAGGGCTCCCAACTCATAGGGTTCAGACCTATGACCCTGATAAAAATGGGGAAGAGAGGAGGCTAGACCTAGATCTAATTGAAGAAAGAAGAGAAGACGCGGAGGTCAGATAAGAAGCCTACCAACAGAGGGCAGCAAAATTCTACAACCAGAGGGTGAAGTCAAGACCCATTGCAGTGGGAGACCTAGTGCTAAAGAAGACCTTATAGAAAGCAAACAAACTCCACCCAAACTGGCACGTCCCTACAAAGTGACAGAAGAGGTTGTGCCTGGCACCTACAGGCTAAAAAACCTAGAAGGGGAACCTTTCGCTAATCCATGGAATGCTGATCACCTAAAGAAGTATTACATATGATGCTGCAAAGAGAGTTGTGTAAATATACCATCTTGTTATAAAGAGGATATCAATAAAAGATCAGTTACCATAATGATTCTTGCTACACTGTGTACTTATGACAGAAATTAGGAGGATAACATCTTAGGTGATGACTTCAGACCTTCATAACACCATTCAGTGGTGACGAGGTCTGAGCTAAGACACCATAATGGGATGACCTCAGACCCTTAACAGCATTAATTTGGTGAGATTAATTATGAGGATAACATCTTAGATGATGACCTCGGACCCTCATAACACCATAACGTGGTGACGAGGTCTGAGCTCAGACACCACAATGGGATGACCTCAGACCCTTAACATCATTAAGTTGGTGAGATTAATTATGAGGATAACATCTTAGGTGATGACCTCAGACACTCATAACACCATTTAGTGGTGACGAGGTCTGAGCTCAGACACCACAATGGGATGACCTCAGACCCTTAACATCATTAATTTGGTGAGATTAATTATGAGGATAACATCTTAGGTGATGACCTCAGACCCTCATAACACCATTCAGTGGTGACGAGGTCTGAGCTCAGACACCATAATGGGATGACCTCAGACCCTTAACATCATTAATTTGGTGAGAGTAATTATGAGGATAACATCTTAGGTGATGACCTCAGACCCTCATAACACCATAACGTGGTGACGAGGTCTGAGCTCAGACACCACAATGGGATGACCTCAGACCCTTAACATCATTAATTTGGTGAGATTAATTATGAGGATAAAATCTTAGGTGATGACCTCAGACCCTCATAACACCATTCAGTGGTGACGAGGTCTGAGCTCAGACACCATAATGGGATAACCTCAGACCCCTAACATCATTAATTTGGTGAGATTAATTATGAGGATAACATCTTAGGTGATGACCTCAGACCCTCATAACACCATTCAGTGGTGACGAGGTCTGAGCTCAAACACCATAATGGGATGACCTCAGACCCTTAACATCATTAATTTGGTGCGATTAATTATAAGGATAACATCTTAGGTGATGACCTCAGACCCTCATAACACCATTCAGTGGTGACGAGGGCTGAGCTCAAACACCATAATGGGATGACCTCAGACCCTTAACATCATTAATTTGGTGAGATTAATTATGAGTATAACATCTTAGGTGATGACCTCAGACCCTCATAAGACCATTCAGTGGTGATGAGGGCTGAGCTCAGAGACCATAATGGGATGACCTCAGACCTTTAACATCATTAATTTGGTGAGATTAATTATGAGGATAACATCTTCGGTGATGACCTCAGACCTTCATAACACCATTCAGTGGTGACGAGGTCTGAGCTCAGACATCATAATGGTATGACCTCAGACCCATAACATCATTAATTTGGTGAAATTAATCATTTGGATAACATCTTAGTTAAGAACCTCAGACCCTTATAACCGTTCTGGTGAAAAGGTCTGAGCTCAGACTACTAATTTGGTTTAAGCAGACACCATTGCAACAAGACCAAGAGTTAAAATATCACATGACATTCAATAAAGCAAATAAAATTATCCTCCTCAGAGATTGACACATTCAGGGATTATAAATATTCAGAGGTTACAAGATTCAAAAAATAAGTCAACCATGTTCATTCAGAGATTACAAATGTGTAGGGGTTACAAATAAGCTTCATAATCGAAATTCAAGGGTTTGAGGGGGGAATGATGGTGTCTTCGGCCTAGTTAGGCTGGACAACATTGGTCACCTCGGTAATGTCATCATTGTGGTCTGCCCCTCCACCTCTGTACCGTCTAACGTTGCAGTTTCGGCAGGCGCATCAACCTTCTCCTTAACCTCCCGAAGGGCCTGGGCAAGCTGGGGATTAGCAAAGCCAAGGCCTAAGAAATCAGAGGCTTTCAAAGTGCCAGCCTCCTTCTCCTTGGCAGCTGCCCACTTGGTAGTAGCTTTGATACCTCTCTCGAGGTATTCAAAGCCAAATCCCATAAACTCATCAGAAGTTTTGTACTCAATTATTATCCCCTCAGAGGCGTCATCGAGGGTTGCCTTCACGGTCGAGCTGACCTTTTACTGCAGACTGTCTTCCTTGGCCTTCAGAGCCGCAACATGGTCCTTCTTAAACTGATAGACCTCCTTCTCCATCCCATTTACCTTCTTCTCAGACTCACCCAGCTCAGACTTCAGGCAGTTAATTTCTGAGTTCAGAGTGCTTTGGACCTTCTCGGCCTCTTGACCTTTCTGGATGAGGGGCAACTTCCTCAGAGTCCAGTTGGAGAGGTGGTGCATAGCTGCCAGGCCCTACAAATTTTGTGATTATGAGTAAGTCAGAGACAAATCAGAGGTTACACTTGGAAATTACAAAGAAATATGAGGTCATACCTGAATAGATCTATGGATGCCGAACTCAATCAGCAAGGGAGTATCCAATGATCGGAAGAAACGCTTATCGACCTCAGTCATCGTAGAGCCAAAGGCATCCAGGGCCTGCAGACTGTGGCCGACGATGCTGTCAGTAATCTTCAATTGCTCTAGACGAGCTGATAAAGCGTCTGCTAAAGAGATGGGGATGGCAGAATTATCACTCTTTTTCTTCTTCCTCTGATCCTCAGGGGCATGTTCAGTTGAAGCCCTCTTCTTCGTGGCTTGGGGCTTTGAGGTAGAGGGAGAAAGAGGAGGAGCATTAAGACCTGCTTTCTTTGCGAGCCTCGTCAAGCTAGGCGCAGCCATTTCCCAGAGGTCCTCCGAGATATCCTTTGGGCGCTCTCCAAATTTGAAAGGTCTGAGTTAGAAGATCAGACATGAATAAACTCAGAGGTTCAACTTGGAATAAAAACGCTTACCAAGCTCGGCAAGGGGACTTCCACCTAGACCTGTCTCAGAGAGGTAGTAGGGGGTCATCAAGTGTTCGAACTTAACGAACAGACCATGTATCCCTTGATCTTGAAGGGCTTTCACTTTCTGAAGGTTTTGCGGGCTTAGGCCAGGGTCGTCCCTCGTAGACATTGTGACCTTACCCCATCTCAGGGGCATCCTCGGCTCTAGAATGGACGAGGGAGCATATGGGTCAAATTCCCATGGCCCAGAAGCAAAAAAGTATTGCGGCTTCCAGTTATGGTTGGAAGTCTGGGTTATTTGAAGTATCTTTTTTTCAGGCTTCCGAGCTATAAAATGATAGTAGCTCGGATGATTTTTGGTTGAGGAAGGGACATAGCAACCAACAAGGACCTAAACTGGAAGGTCTGAGTGGTGGACAGCCCTCCATAAGACTATGGCCCCTATTATGACCCTCCAGGCATTAGGGGATAATTGAGAGGGGGCTAAATTGATATAGGAAAGGATGGACTTGATAATGGGATGGATTTGTAAATGAAATCCTAACTTGAACATCAGCTCGTACAAGCAGATCTCGCCATCTCGGCCATTGTAGGCCCTCTCTTCCCTCAGAGGTTTCCTAAGCTTTTTGGAGGGACTGATAGAGTACAGATATCTGAAGCAAAAAAGGCCTACCTCAGTAACAATACTCTTGATCTCGGTCGCCTCAAAGACGTCGACATCGCTTTTAACCTCATCATCATCGTCTAGCTCAACGTCGGCTGGAGCAGACGTTGATGGGTTACTTGGGAACCTCTGAACGAACTCGGCACCGGTGACGGCCGACAGAGGAATGACGTTAAGAATAGGTGGAATGGCCACACTCGGCTCGACAATCTCAACCTCTGAGGAAGAGGATGAGGTGCTTGAGTTATTATAGGACGAGGCCCGGCTAGAGACCTCGGCCTGATCAGGGGCCTGATCTTCCCGAGTTATGAAGTCCATGGCCTCCTGGAAGGAATCCACAAATATGGGGTCTGAGGTGGAAAACTCAGACTCGGACATCGGTATTGGATCGGCAGGAACCTCTGCCTGATTAAAAGGTTCCGAGGGATCAGGATATATCACCTTCAGGGGTGGTGGAAAGATGGGTCTAACAGGGAATTCTTGTGACCTACGAGCCTCCTCATGTGCTCTCTCTATTTGCCTAATTTTTTCTAAAGTCTTCTCTCTGAGAGAAGGGAACTCCTCAAGAAGTTGATAGAGGGGTCTGAGCATCAGAGGAAGCACTACACTTCAAAGATCAAGTGACAAATAATATTGACCAAGGAAATAAAGCTATTTAAATATCAAACTAAAAAACCTAAGGCAAATACAGTTCGCCTGAAAGTATGGAGTTCTCGCCTGAAAACCCCCAAGCTCACCGGAAAACACAAAAGCAAGGGAAAAATAGGGAAAAACGAAGGAAAAAGGATGGAAGAGAATACCTTAGGAAGAAGTAGTAGAAGGAAATGAAGAAACTGCAAGGAATCACCAACCAAAACGCCTCAAACCAAAGGTTTTAAGAGAGGGCTACAGAAATGAATCGTTCCAAGAAATGAGAGAAGTGGAGAAGAAAGAGAAAAGAGGGGGGCCCTTAAATATGGGGGCACATCTCCCAAGGCCCATCATTGCCTTGGGATCCCCAAAAGGCGGCTGACAACATACACTTGCCAAACAGGCCACACTTCAACATTGGACAAGTGTCAAACGAACACTGGCTCATATTAGAAAGGCCTCGGAGAAGTGAAAATCCCCCAGTCACCTGATCTCACATGTAACTAAGGGATGGGAGGTGATTGATATGCCCCAAGTGTGACCTCGGCTCAGAGACACCAACCTCGGCCTAGATTATGGCCGACACTGGACAAGCCTTGGGCATGCGACATCAGCCCTCGGCCATAGCAGGGTCGACCCAGGACGAACTACCACCAGCCTCTCCAAAGGACATTTCACGCATCATAAGGATCAGCAGCACTCTCGTACACTTGGGAATGGCAACCTCGGCCAGATATAGGCCGAGCTCGCAAGAAGCCTTTCTACCAATGTCAACCTCATCAAGACATTAGTCGATGCTCCAAGCATAAGCCAGCTCAACCTCGGCCCAAGCCGACCCCTAACCATTGTCTCGGCTTAACAAAAGCCGAGACCTTCATGGCCCACCTCGGACTGAACGAGCGACTGGACTTCACCAACCTCGGCTTGTACCAGGCTGAGGTCATGACCGAGCACAATAGCTGAGCACCTATTGACATGGATAAGGACACGTGGACACAAATCAGTTATAACAAATCATTCCCCACATGTGGGGAGAATATTTCGTCATCATTCTCTACATGTGACAGTGACAGATGTCTTCTCCACATTGGTTACATCAACACACACATGCTCATTGCATGCATGGGGGGCACATTACGCCCCCTAAGGACTATATATAGAGGTCATCCTCTACCTAGTAAAGGGATCCTGAAATTAGCAACCCTAGCTGAAACTCTGTCTAAATGCATAGTAGAGAGAGAAAGCTTGAGAGATTGTATCCATGGCCATTAGAGCCCTTATACAATGATACACATCATACACTTGCACAGTGGACGTAGGCCTGATTGGCTGAACCACTTATATTTCGGTGTTAATCCTCTTCTCCTCACCTCCTTCTACTATATGTGTATACCTTCTATATACCTTTATCCTGTCATTGTTGACATTGAATTGAGCTTACAAACACCTTGAAGGGTGGTGTTGTTTCCAGCATCATCAGGGTTTGCTCACAACAGGCTCCTTACCCTTCCTTTTATTAGGAGCCTTCTCCTTAGGCTCACCAATCCTTGTCGATGATTCATTGACCCAATCACGAACCAATTTTTGGACCAACATATCCCATTCTTCCAGTGTTAATTCTGAATGTTTAACTGTAAACAAAATCACAATTAATTAGTGCACAAACTAAGTAGGAAAACCATATAAAGGAAAAAGGAAAAACACTTACTGAGATATTTTAAGGGACGAGGATTGGCAATGATGACAAATTCCTCGTACTTCTCCAACGGCTTAAGATCCTCAAAAGTTTTAATCCTTGCCTTCGCTATTGTTTTTGCTAGCAACCAATTATTGTAACTCAACTCGGGATTAGGCCTATCTTCATATGTAAGAGAATAGAAAAAATATATAAATGGACATAAAAAATAACAACATATGAGGAAGATATTGAATTGAAAGTAAAAGAAGTAGAAGTGTTAATAAGAGGCCTTCCCCATTCTTAAGGAACCCTGATTGCACTTTCTTGTCCCTTATCATAAAAGAACTCCAATTCTCCAATAACAAATAAATAATTAGTCTTCTAATTATGATCGGAAGTCTGAGAGATATGAGCTAGCTTTTTCTTTGGATTACGAGGGCTTAGATAGTAATAGTAGGGGAACCTTTTGGTAGAGGCAACGAAACAACTGCTCATGACTATCTTACATGTGATGTTCTCAGTAATAACACTCCTATATGAAACTATATGACAAAGTATGATCCTCCAAGAGTTCGGTGCAAGATGAGTGGGGGAAACCCTAAGGTATGATATTATATTTCGGAGGCAAGGGTCAAAGGGAAGATGAAATTTTAGGCAAAACATGAAGTCATAAAGAAAAATCTCATAAGCGTACTTTAAATCATGCGCTCTCTCATCATCAGTCGAATATCTCAAATGAATAGATAGCTTGATTCCATATAAGTGCCTAAGTCTGTAGACCTTCATCCTATTAACAACACTCCTATAAGAACAAGCTAGAGAGAGATCCAATGTCTAAAGTTACTCTTTGTCAACAGTATCACCCGTATTTTCATAAGGATAAGGGGACAACAAGTGGTAAAGTCAACAAATAAAGTGTGCTCTAACTCTCCGTCATACTCCTCGGGGTCAATAGCCTCACTGGTATAGGTTTCTCTCTTGGTAATAACAGCCTCAGAATAAGAAGAATCACCATAAGATGAAGATGAAGAATAAAAAATTGAAGGATAATATCCAGAAGAGGATGAGTCAATGTCTTCTCTTCGAGTAATAGTCCTAGACGAAGATGCTAATGTAACACTCTCAGTCGAATGGTATATTGGCACACCGATAAGCATATTATTTATAAAATCCTCAAAAGAATCATCATCCTAACTCATTTTGTTGCTACTAATTGGGTAATCGCCAGGACAATGAGGGTCAATCGGCCGCCCAAAGAAGGGGTAAAGTCATAACCCTCTTGATCCCTAAAGGGGGGACCTTCAGAATGAGGATACTAGGGGGTAAACCACCGATAAGGGGTCAGCCAAAAACACCCCAAAGATACTCTCTCAACATGTAAAGTCTCTTTAGCTAACTTTTCTCTAAACTCTTTGAGAAACTCCTCAAATGGATCGGGCTTTCATAGTTTCAAAAACACCACATATCCACAAGCTTTAAAGATCAAACAATGCTAAAGTCTATGAACTAAAGCATGAACAATGACGAACAATGCCTAAGATAAGACTAATGATTTTAGTGGTGCGGGATTAGCAATTATGAACTAAAAATCACAACCAAAAAAATATCTAAGGCAGGAAAATCTTACCGACGACAGATGAACAATGAAGGACTCTAAGATCAAGGGTAAAAGCTCTTGTAACTCTCAGAGAGAGAATTTTTACTTGAGAGTAAAACCCGGTGTCGTGAAAAAGTGAATAGGTTCCCTTCCTTATATAGGAGAAAAATGAGATGGGCTGCACTAGCCAAGGCCTAGTTTTAAGAAACCCAAACGACAAAAGGCAGAAATGTAGACGACACAAGTCAACCTTGGCTTCCTCAACTCAAATACCTATACCTATGGAAGGACTCATCCGAGTTGAGGTTTAGCTAATAATGGTCGACCAGTGAAAATTCGGCACCGTCAAGAATGAGCCCCACACAAGGTTAGGTGTCGTCAAGAATGAGACCCACTTAAGGTTCAACTATTAACGGTATGTCGATGACACTTTGACTACATCAGGAATGAGCCCCACATGAGGTTCAACTAATAACGATCGACCGGTAATGGATCGGCAACATAAAAAATGAGCCCCACCCAAGGTTCATGGAGTGAATTAATGAGTTAGATTCAATTCTCAATACACCAAATAAACCTTGGCCTAAGAAGGCTACACTTTAGCAATCTAGTCACCCTATAGCGTTAGGCCATCTCCAATCACATTATTTCTAAATGTATTTCTATCCCATGTATCCAGTATCCTGTAGAGAATTTCTATATCCATGTGACACTATTTTTACATGATTGGAAAAATTTTAAAAACTCCATCTCCAATGCTATTATTTCTATATCCATCTGGCACCCTTTTTTACCTATTGGGGAGGAGGGATATTTTTTCGCTAAAACTAAAAAATGGTGGACATTTTAAGTCCATGTCAGATAAAAATGGTCTTAAAGGATTTCTAGATGTGAAAATTCTGTATAGAAATTTCTATCCTTAGCTATTGCCATGTCATATTGGGATACCCATAGAAACTCTATTTGGAGAAGGTTTTTTTCCTTTTGGAATTTCTAACATAGAAATCTTACAAGATAGAAATAGGCATTGGTGATGGCCAGTCAAGGGTCGGCACCCACAATAGGGTACACTAGGGGTGGCAATTCGTGTATTTGGATCGTGTTTCGGGCAGGCACGATAAGGATTTTTCGGACACGAACACGACACGACACGACACGAATTCGTATTGTTTTAGTTGACACAAACACGACCCAAATAAAAACCACGTAACACGACACAAATAATATGATTTCTTAAAATTTTGCGCTAAATTAAACGTAAATATACACGATAATCCAAATAAAACACAATTAACACGACAAGACACGATAACACAACCCATAATTTTGATACGAACACGACACGATACGTGTTCGTGTCAAAAAAATGCGACACGAACATGATACGAATACGAAATATCGTATCAATTTAATGTCGTTCCGTATCGTGTTTTCGTATCGTTTCTAAAATTACCCCCCCCCCCCCCCCCAGGGACACCAACATGAACCGCCTCTGAATTGATTTTAGACCCTAGCGCGATCATCATCCAACTAAACCCATGTAGCATGTCATCATACAAGACTCGGCTATACAATTTTAGAGATCGAACTCAACTCTCGGTTGTAATCTGAACTCCAAATTAACAAGTTCGCTATGAGTCCGAACCCAAATGAGAACTGAATCTCTCCCTAATCAAACCTCAACAGACATGAACTGAATTAAGTCATACCACAACTGAATTCAGCAAATCTAAAGGCTTTGTTCAGAAATTAAAGAGGTTCGGCTATATACAAGAGGACAAACAAAATCCTCGACTGAATTTAATTTGGCAATAGTTTGACACATCTCCACTCGGCTCTTTTACACCCACAGGTGGTATAAATCAAGTTCGTCAGGCAAAGTAATGCCCTCATCTTGACCCTCGATCAAAAATAAACTTTATTCTCAAACTCGTTGGCAACAACAATTAACGAACCTACTACACGTATTATGATCGACTCCAAGATTTATTAATTTGAGCAATCACTTTGTTCCCCAACACTATTTGTTGGGATCAAACTTCTAAGTAAATAAAAATATTTGTTGGGTCCGGAGTTTTTAATAAAATAGTATGTAACTCGTGTTATTCGGAGACATTTCACAATATTTTGTAAAAATATAAACAATAAAAAATATATATATAACAAGGAACCAACCGTAGAAAACATTGCATAATAAAAAATAACCGGTGCGTATATTAAAAATTTTAAAGTTTTTTTGGATTTAGTTTCGTGTTCAAAATTTGCTTAGAGTCTCATCTCATGTATTTTTTAGATTGTATTAAGTGTCCACCTCTCTTCTTTCTAGAGAGAATGGCACTTATCTTATAATTATTACAATGGGGGGAATGGCTAAAAAATGGAGTAGGTACAAATGAATCTTTAAAAGTGAAACAAAATACATGTGACCCATAAATTTAACTACCTAGTGGAATGTACATTTGTAAGGTACATACTTTGACAGTACCGGTGATCGAACTGAGAATCAAACCCAATCTATCCGCAAGACTGCTCTAGTGACGGTGTTATACCACTAGGCCAAGAGGCTTGGTTAGAATAATGGATATATATATATTTTTTTTGGTAAGGTATTTTTCATACCACGAGGTGTCTGGGGGAGTTTACGCGCACCTCGACTAATCCCCGCTCGCAGTTCATGGTTTTCGCTGGCCAAGTATTATTTTGACACTACGAGGGATCGAATTGAAGATCAAACCTAATCCACCTTCAAACAGTGTTCCAGTGACAACCTTATACCACTGGATCAAGAGGTTTGTAAAGTGAAATCGAATCCCTTGGTGGATATATGAAACAACGTTTATTCTCTATTATTACTTTGTACAGTGAAATCGAATCCCTTTGTGGATATGACAAAATTAATAAAGTATGTACTTTAACATTATCATTAAATCTTGATTATTTTGGAAATTAAAGTGGAGATTTGGCCACCAAATGAGCAGAAGGGTCCAACGTTATCCCAAAACTAATGATTCTTGGTTGCTAATGCATGCTTAAAAACCGTACAATGACACTGAAGTAGTAGCTATCAAAAGCAAGTAGAGGAGTAAATAAATTCTTTGGTGCAAAGCATTTCCTATAAAAAAGATACTCAACTACTCTGTGGCGAAAAAACAAAACTCAGTTACATTTTCAAGAGCCACCTTTTATATCTTGCTTTCCTTAATGTTTGATTTAGTCACGTCATTTTAGGAATCCTATCCTTTTGGTAAAAAGCTTGTATATTATGTGTTTCACACACAGTCTCTCTTTCTTTTTGAGGGGTCAGGTTTACAAGTGCTTGTACTTAAGATTCTTAGGTCCGTACGACCTTTACCTTCGTATTGAAGGAAACCCATTTACTAACATTTGTTATCATAAGGTGTCCTGTTCATGTATTTTTCATTTGCTGATTGTAGGAGTAAGTAAGGTGATCATGGAAGGGGAGAGGAGAAGAGTGAATACAAAGTCTGACTTTATTGATTTGATATACTCATGGTCTCTTGAAGAAATCTTCGATGAAAATCTATACAAAAATCAGGTTTGCTTACTTAATGTTTTATGCTTTAGCAAACGCCACGTTAGCAATTTTATGTAACCAGCTAATATTAGGCTAACGCCACTATTAGAATATTGGTTCATCTAACGAGTTTACAACGTAGGATTAGTAATAGTATCTGGATAGTTTGAACTTTTAGATTAACAAATATAGTATTAGTGACGTTAGCCCAAGAATAATAATATTAACTGGACAATTAAGATAGCTTAGGGCGACACTGAAGCTAATGTCACATCAGTTAGACATTGACAACGGATCGTGTCGAGTCGTTTCCGTATCGTTTTTTGTTATGTTAGAGTCTTATCATGTTCGTATTACGGATAACTTTTCTATTGCGTGAAAAAATTATATTCAAAACTGACTTGTTATCTAAACTTATCATGTCACGTGCACTTATTATTAATTATTAATATAATATATAATTTTGAATGGTATACGGGTTGAAACATTTGTCCAATATTAAACACGGTTAAAAATATTTATTCATTAACATTATTAAAGTTCACACCGAGTAATATTCACTATAAATAAATTAACATTAACCAGCGTAGATTATATGGAACACCTAATAATATTTTTTATTTACTTTAATTAACGGGTCTTAATAGGTATTAACGGGTGAAGAGGATCAACACGAACTCGACCAGTTAATTATCGTGTCTGGTCGAGTTGGCACCTGAAACTATTAAGAGTCTACCCATTAACCAATAACTTCATGTCAATTCATGCCGTGTGTTATTGTACCGTGCGTCATTTTATCAACTATAAAGTCATAATGTGCTAACGTCACGTCAGTTTCGGCATTGACGTGATACTACCACTTCAACACTTTTTGGCCACCTCGGAAAAGTTGTCAGAAAATGCTGGCACGGTATTGCATTACCAGGACTGGCATGGGAGCTGGTGTCGTTGTGACGTCAGCTGTCTTAATTTGCAGAACTAATGTCTTGTTGGCCGTTGTGTTAAATTTGTATATAGATTGAACTAAACATTAACTTTCCAATTTTTAAGGGATAAACATTAATAAACCTTTATAATGATTTCTCTAATAATATTATTTTTTTCAATTTGTATGTCCTGTACATTGACTGGCATAGTCAGCATAGATGGAGTAAATTTATCGACAAAGTTACAAGTTATATCATTTTAACTCGTCTTCTAATATTGGTAATTCTTTATGACACTGTAAAATTCACACAGTCTCGGTAGAATAATGATCATCCAGTTAACACCTTCGTATCTGTAATTTCTCGTGAAGGATTCATGTTCAACCAAAAAATCTATATATACTTACATATATGCAATCATGATCACTTGTAGTTCCTAAATTATGAGATTGAAATTCTTTCCTGATTTTTTTACATCAAAAAAGAAAGGGCAATGAGTCATGTAGTATCTTTCTTTGCATTTTGTAACCAACTTGGCTATTGGCATCATGCTAGTAGAGATTGATTTATCACATATATTTTATGAAATAAAATAAGTCAAGAAGTGGATTATTCTTGAGAATGAAAATGAAAGCTTCAATGTATCAGATTTTCATTAAAATTGTTGGCTATGATCAGTGGCTGATCCAGCATCTGAAGTGAAGTGGGGCGAAATTTTTTGACGAAGTCCGGGAGTTCGGGGACGGGAGCCCCTGAGGCGATTTTTTTGGAGTTGTTTTTATTTATATTTTTGCAATTTTTAACCCTAAAAATGTTGAGGTATTAATTAACTAAATTTGGATTCCTAAATTTTTTCGTTTCGGATGCGGTTGAACCTCAACTTCGGATTGAACCTCAGCTTCAGACACGGTTGGTGTGTTGTCTCCTCTTTTCCGTTTAAAAAATTTCTCCATTGACTTTCTATATTTACAACAAATTTAATCTAATTTCAGACTAATAGATTCACACTAAATTTAATTTAATTTCAAGCTAATTTTTCATTATAAATTACATTTCACACTAATAGATTCTAGGGATTTTAATTTTAATACTCATTATAAATTTAAACACATATAAACATACCTCTATCTTTAGGAACAAATCCATATAAATAAACACACACACACACACATATATATATACATTCTCTTAAACGGACGTTCTTAAAGAACGGATTAACGGACTTTTGTCCTCATCCGGCTATGGTCCCCTCGTGGTCCATAAGATTTTTGTTATTTTCTTTAGATGGACCCCCGCTTGTCTTATACTAAAACCCTATTTTAAGACTACATATTTAAAAGATTTGTAGTTTAGACTCAAATTGGTACCAAGACCTTAAAGGCTTTAGAATCTCACCGAATTCCAACCAAATCCCTAAATTTGGTATCAGAGCCATAAGACGCTCATTTTAAACTTATAGTAAAAAGACTTTAATGCCCTTGGGATATATCCCTCGCATATACAAAGATATTTTTGGAACCAACCCATACTACCATCCTATACCTATAACTGATTTAGACCCAGTAGGTTGTTTTGACCACACACATAGACGGTTGTTCACACATCGAACAAATTCCAGCTAAATACGCAGACAGTAGACAGGTCACTGCTAGTGCTATTAATAATATAATAGACCAAAATAAGTGTATACTCCTTATATTAAGACAATTAATAAAAGACACTCAAACCCTAGATACAGAGATAAAAAATATCTCTAAAAGACTACTAGAAATAGATAACCAAATCCCAATAGACTTAGTACATGTTTTACAAGAAATAAATATTAAGACTAATCATATAGAAGTCCTTAACAAAGATATTTTAGAAATTAAGACTTTAATTAAAAATCAAGACAATGAGTTAATTAAACTTACTAAAGAACAAGCTAAGCTTGTCCCTAGATTAGATAGTTATCTTCCTAATGGAGATAGTTAGATCAGGCTGGAATGAGGTACCAAGAGACGTCTCCATTCAAACCTTATCGAACTTTTACCAAAGAATTTTAGAAAAGATAAATGATGATAGATTTTATTATAAGATAAATGAAAATGAGATTGCCAACGCTGCTAAAGCAACTAGACTTAATTAGAAAGATTAAATTTAATTTCTACTTCCATAGCAGCTACCCAAGACTATAACAGTAGCTTTGTTAAAGACTTACATTTAGATTTAAAGGCCAAGACAGAAGGATTAACCACCTTCTACACAGACTTTGTTAAATTCTAACAAAATTTAGCAAATTATCTTAATAAAATGGAAAGCCATAACCTATCCAAAATGGATAGTATTATTAATGAACTAAGACTAGACATGGTCCAAGTAGAAGAAAAATACGAAGAAATTATAAACGGAATTAAGACCGTATATAATAAACCTTTCTAAGCAGAAATATACTCTCCTTTTATTCTAACTCGTTTAGATAAAACAGATAAGACTGTAGAATCTATAAAAGTTAAAACTATGCAGCAACAAGAAAAAGATAATGAAATAAAAGACTATATTACAAATGTTGCAAAATCCCTAGTTAATTCTCTAGCTAGACATAGTGAAGAAATTTCTGAGAAGACTAGAAAGGAGAATAAGAATTTTAAAGGAGAAATCCTTAGTCAGATAAAAAGACAAAAAGATTATTCAGACTTCTTAGAAAGAATTGAAAAAAGACTTGAACAAAAACAGGTAATCACCTGTAAATTTAGAGAACCCCCTCCTATAGAGGCTAGAGAAGGGAAGACCATAGAAAGAAGAATCATAAATGATGGATTAGACAAGACTAGTAAGATAGTTTGCTCTATCCCAAACATTGGATAGAGTAATCATATACTCCAAAGACTTAAGGACTCATCCTCCAATGTTAGAACATGGTGGAAAGAGAGAAATTTCACCAATCCTCTCCAATGGAAAGAATGGGGTGAAGTTGACTGGAAGATTGTTGAAGATTCCATTCATAATGGACAACTTCCAGCCGTTAGATACATAGACTTGTTTAAAGAAGGTGTCACTCCTAAGACTCCTAATTATAACATGACTTACCATTGTAGGAATCATGTGTTAGACAAATCCTATACTGAGCTCCAAGTGCTTGACTCAGAATGGCTTAGATTTAGAGGAACTAATAGAAAGTTCCAATTCCTAACCTTTGGACTCTTTCAAGCAAGAATCCAAGGATTACATAGACCTCAGAATAATATTAACATATTATGTTGTTTAGTAGATAAAAGTTGGAAATTTTTTGAGAAAAGTCTTATTGGGATAGCCCAATTAGAAATGTCAGACAATATAGGATACTTTAATGTCATTCCGGCATTTACAGTAATCGTAGACACAACCAAACATTTTAAGTTAATCTTATATGCTAGTGGCTATGAAGACTATATTATCCCAGACGTAAATATAAATATATAATTCCAAAGCTATGTGAAGTTCTCCCAATTTTCTTATGAAGGAATGCAATTGGGAATTCCTAGTGGGAGACTTAATGAAGAAATCTTAGTTAGAACCAATATTTCAGACTATAATCATACTTACAGTATTAGGAATACTGGACCTATGAAAGAAAAGGCTAATACCCTTTGGCAATTGCAAAAGATTATTTAGACAGTTTAAGAAATGCTATAGATGAAGACTCCTTAGCTAAGGTTGAGAAGATGAAAGAAAACTTAGAAGAGAGATCAATTGAAGAATATATTCAATTGTTCACATCAGAATTCATTGGAGCTTGACATCTAGCTCAAATCAATGAACAAGACATAGAAAAAACTAAGTTAGCCCTCCTTAGCATTTGTAAATTAGATAAGATAAATGAATATAGTAATAATTATGAGCACCTATATTACCAAATTAAAGAATTTGGAAAGACCTTAAAAGATGAATACTTTAGAAAGATACCAGTCATAGGACAAATCCTAATCGATGAATATAGGAATTGGCCAGGAGTAGCTGGAGTTAAGAATAACTCCCTTGGTGAAAGAATCAATTTTGCCAAAGACTATATCATATCTAAGAGACGTGATATAACCCATGGAAAGTTAATAGAAGAAACTTTCAAGTAGATCCCCCCGGTCAAAGACGAAAGAGATATCGCTCCAATTCAATGGGGATGTGGTAGTGAATTTAAGAAATTCAAAAAGAAATTAGAATGGAAACATAGGAAATTTAAGACTAGAGCTTTAGGATTTTCGAAAAAGTATAGATTTAGACCATCTACTACCTTTAGAGAAAATAACTCTAAGACTAAGAAAAATAGATTTAACCAAAGAAGATATTTTAAGAAGAACACTAGTAAGTATAAGAAGGTTCCTAATTATAGGAAAGAAAAAGATGTAGCTCAATCTAAGACTGCCACCAAAGAATGTTGGACTTACGGCAAAGAAGGACACTTTGCTAAAGACTGCCCTAATAAGAAAGATAAAGAAAGTATTAAAATTATTAATACAATATTAGACTATGCCGATCAAGAAGAGTTAGATATCCTATATGCTATAGAAATATCAGACATAGAAGATGATGATAATACTAGTATCTATAGTGCATATACAGATAGTGACTCTGAAGACTATAATAATGATACTGATGAGTACGAAGACTCTCAGGATACTTTAGACTTGTATAAGATGCAAACTAGCCAAGACGATTTAGATGATGAATATATAGACTTTGAAGAAGCTTGGTATAAGTATATATTAAGCCCATTTTAAAAAAAAAGATGGACAGTTAGTAATCCTGAGTTACTAACCTATATACCTAGATGCTACTTTGATGAAAGACATTATTGCACATTTGAAATGAAATGTAGCAAGAAAGACTTTAGATGCGTAGAATGCTTTGAGATTATACAAATAAAATTTTTTATGGTCTGTGTTATTTGTCAATTACACTACCATGAAACTTGTTGGAGAACTAGAATTAGAGCAATTTATACTAATCAGTATGACGCTCAAATAGACTTAGATATTAAAACATATTATCAAGACATTGATAGAAATATAGCCAAAAGATTGCAAGAAAATGAAGACTTCAAAGGAAAGGGAATTTCCTATGATTTAGAAGGATACCATTCTGATAGTAGTTCAGAAGACCAAATACCCTTAGATTTTATAGATAAACCTCATAAAGGAATATCTATTTTAGAAAAGAACAGTTTAGGAATTCATCTAAACCACATGCTTGTTTTGTAGAATTATTTGTTCAATATAAAGACTATCACTTTCAGCTTTTATAGATACAGGATGCTCTCAGAGTATTTGCAAGGCTAATGCCTTCCCTGAAGACTATTTTTTAGAAAGTACTCAAGAAATCTATGGTAAAGTGGCTAATGGAGATCCATTTACCTTATATTTCCAGACTATTCCTATTTATTTTAAATTGGGAAATCAGACCAACAAAACCGTTAATCATCGGTTTTGGATAATGGATCCTCGTCCTAGTTTCATAGAAAACATTATTTTAGGACAAGACTTTATTAGTAAATATCATCCTTATACTCATTATAACGATAAGATATTAATTAGTGATTGTTGATACCAAAATTAGTATGCTGATATGGACGAATAATAAGAAGACACGTGTCAATCTACATGGCACAATAGCAACGAGGAAGTTTATTTCCCCGACCAAGTCATGTTCGCTCCGAGCAACAAGGATACTCCGAGGAACTACAACGCTTCGAGGAACTCCAGCGCTCCGAGAAACTCCCGAACGACAAGCAACAAAGGCGGTCCGAGCTACATCTCGACCACAGCATTGATTACCAGATAACCAACAGTTCAACTGGTTCATTGAATGCTTATCCTTGACGCACACGTCCAAGGGCATTAAATGTAGTACCCTTTCATATGTATATCATTTAATGTATCACCCATTCAGATGACAGCCTCAAGGCTATAAATACATTGTATCGCCCTCATTCAAGGGGACCGGAATTTCTTGAGAGAACTTGTAATCAAGAATTCCCCAAACACTCAGTAATAACATAACAGTGGACGTAGGCCATTCTTATAAGGCTGAACCACTTTAAAAACCTTTGTCTCATTTTATTTATCTGTGATTGAATTATTAGAGTGATCTAATTTTTTAAATCAACAGATTGGCGCCGTCTGTGGGAAACGACTGGTAATATCGTTTTTCATAAAAAATAATCCATTGTCAAATGGCTGAAATTCCTGAATCCAGCAACAAAAACGTCGGCACACCTCCAAATCCATCCGCACCACCAACTATTCCAGATCTGACTGGAATAATGGCAAATCTGGCTCAAGGTCAGACCGCCATGCAAGATACGATGCGGCAACTCATCCAAACCCTTCATGGCGAAGCACCAGTTCATTCCGGATCACGAAATATCCAAAGAAATACCCGTGCGCTTTCTTCAAGAACTAGGCGTGTTAATGAGGAATCTGAAGATTTTTCTTATCAACCTGTACGAACTTCGTCAATGCGAGCCACGGATACTGAACATCGCGTCACCCTCTCCCCAGAAAGGGCCAGCGCAGTGGAAAGATTAAGTAGGGCCTCTCCTTTTGATCGATTGGGCCCTAGGAGGAATAAAAGTCCTCTCAATGCAGCGTCGAGGAGCTTTCGACGACCACCAGATGTAAGGGAAGGATCTGCCTAGTCGCGACCAGCTACTCGTCGAGATGAATCTTATAACCGACCAGCCACTCAGCAAGATAAATTCCAAGAAGCAACTTCAACGCGATCAGTTACCCGAACCAATAGGCCCGAGGAAGGGAATGATGCGTGGAAAAGGTCTATTCAAAGGCTAGAGGATAGATTAAGGGAAATGGTTAAGGCCAAGAACCCTTTACAATGAACCTTTGTTCGAGGAACACCTTTTGTCCAGGATATTGTTGATTTTCCAACACCATCAAAGTTTAAAGCTCCCGTGGTAACTCCCAAATATGACGGAAAGACAGACCCTGTTCTGCACATCGACCAGTATCAAGCTGCTGCCGACATCTACGCTGTCCCCGACGAGATGAGATGCAGGGCATTCTCAGGAACTCTTACCGGATCTGCTCAGATATGGTATAATAATCTTCCTCGGGGTAAGATTTTAACTTTTCTTCAACTAGTCGAGTTATTCATTGGAAATTTCTTCTTTGGAGCAAAGCCAGTTAAACGAGTAGCACATTTGTTAAGTGTTAGACAAAAGGCTGGTGAGAGTATCAGAGATTATATAACTCGTTTTAATAACGAGAAGCTCGAGGTCATTGATTATGAGGAGAAGACAGCGATTACCGCTTTGATGAGTGGACTGCTGCAAAACAAGTTGTACTACACTTTAGCCAAAGACCCACCTCGAACCATGTCAGATCTGATGGGAAAAGCATCCAAGATTATGAATGCCGAGGAAGCTATGTCAGCGAAGAAGAATATGGACACCAAAGAAACCAAGGTGGAAGGTGATAAGGCCAAGAAGAAAGAGCATAAGAACAATGGTGGTGACAAACACAATGGTGGTGACAAACATTCCAACCATAGATCATCATAGGAAGCCCTGAAGAAATTCTATAATTATACTCCTTTGAAAATGAGTATTAATCATGTCTTGGAAGAAATCAAGAATAACGAGGAGATAAAGTGGCCAAAGAAATTGAGGTCAGATCCTGATCTGAGGAATAGAGAAAAATATTGTGAGTTCCACAAGGATCATGGCCATATGACAAGAAATTGCATAGCTCTTCAGAACGAGATTGAAACACTCATCCGACGAGGAAAGTTAACGAAGTATGTTGATCGGGGAGGTGAAAAAAGAAACAACGATCGAACTAGAGAGAGGTCTAGATCTCCTCGTCGAGCAGAGGAGAAAAAGAGAAACCATGAAGATGATCCGGATGATGACCCCGATCTTCCCAAGAAACCAAAACAGCCAGAACGAGAGGTATTTTCAATACGCTTTGGGACATTTGATTGTAATGTTATTACAGGAGGAGACGCAGGAGGAGGAGACATTACTGCAGAAAGAAAAGCTTACCTCGGAGAGGCTCAAGCTTGCTCGTACATTCAGCGAATAAATTTAGCCGAAGAGGATCGCCCGAGGAAGGTAAACAAAGATAAGCTGGTCATTGGTTTCTCAAAAAATGACCTGGCAGGTGTTCTTTACCCTCACGACGACCCTTTGGTGATCAAAATGAGAATGAAAGAAGTAGCGATTTCAAGGGTTTTGGTGGATAATGGTAGTTCGACAGACATCATGTACTACTCGTGTTTTGACAGTTTAAATTTGAAATTATCTCAATTGGAACCTTATCACAGACCCCTCTTGGGTTTTGCTGGGGAGAAAGTTTTTCCACTTGGGACGATCAAGTTGGATATATTCATTAGAACTTGGCCTGCTTGTCGAACAGAGAGAATACGCTTCTTTGTGATGGATAAGAATGTGCAGTCTGCCTATAACATCATCATGGGAAGAGTTGGTTTGAAGAAGTTCGAAGCAGTTCCATCTACAGTACATCAGTGCTTAAAATTCCCAACAAAGTTCGGAGTAGGAGTTGTGAAAGGTGATCAAAAAGTAGCTCGGGAATGCTATTATTCATCTGCCGAGCAAGAGGAGCTTGAAGAGTCAAGGAAAAAGACTACTACCTACCAGGTGGAGGAAGGTACAGAAATTGAAACACTTGATCCCTGAGATGAATCCCAACTTGTAAAAGGACAAGTGGTGGAATCTACAGAAAATGTTATTCTGGACGACGAGCACCCTGAACGAATAACCCAGATAGGTTCAACGTTGGATGCTTCAATAAAACAGGAGTTGATAACTTTCTTGAGAAACAGGAAGAAAACTTTTGCATGGAGTCATGAAGACATGCCAGGAATAGATCCAAACTTTTTATGTCATGGCCTCAATGTGAATAAGGAGATCAAGCCTGTAAAGCAGAGAAGAAGGGTATTTAGCCCCGAGAAGAATCAAGCTATACAAGAGGAGGTCGAGAAACTCCAGAAAGCCCATTTCATTGAAGATGTCAAATATCCAGACTAGTTAGCAAACGTGGTGATGGTTTAGAAGAAAAACAATAAATGGAGAATGTGTGTTGATTTCACCGATCTCAACAAGGCCTGCCCAAAGGATCACTTTCCATTGCCCAGAATTGATCAACTAGTGGATGCTACCTCGGGACACGAGCTGCTCAGCTTCATGGATGCTTATTCTGGCTACAACCAGATCAAAATGAAACCTGAAGACAGGGAAAGTACTTCTTTTATTACCCCTAGGGGAACTTATTACTATAATGTTATGCCTTTTGGTTTGAAAAATGCAGGAGCGACATACCAGCGGCTGATGAATAAGGTTTTTACCGAACAAATCAGTTGCAATATGGAGGTCTATGTCGATGATATGTTGACGAAAAGCAAAAAAGCTGTTGATCATCTAGTTGACTTAGCTCAGACCTTTGATCAACTGGATAAATATCAAATGAAACTCAACCCAACGAAGTGCACATTTGGAGTACGAGAAGGAATGTTCCTCGGGTACATCGTCAACCAACGAGGCATTGAGGCGAATCCAGAAAAGATCAAAGCTCTTTTAGGGTTGCGATCTCCAACGACGAAGAAAGAAGTGCAGAGTCTTGCAGGACGAGTTGCAGCGCTCAACAGATTTGTATCCCGAGCGACTGATAGCTGCCTTCCATTCTTCAAAACACTCCGAAAAACTTTTGAGTGGAATGATGAATGTGAAAAAGCCTTTCAAGATTTAAAGAAATATTTGGGAGCACCTCCATTGTTGTCCAGGCCAGTAAATGGAGAAAAGTTGTACTTGTACCTGGCAGTATCAGAGAATGCAGTCAGCTCGGCATTGATCAGAATGGAGAATGGAGTCCAGAAGCCAATTTATTACACAAGTAAGGCTTTCCGAGGTGCAGAGATCAGGTACCCAAAGCTGGAAAAATTGGCATTGGCATTAATTGAGGCGAGTAGAAGAATGAGGCCATATTTCCAGGCCCATACCATCATCGTGTATACCGACATGCCATTGAGACAAGCCCTTCATAAGCCAGAAAAATCAGGGAGATTGATGTACTGGGCAATTGAACTCGGTGAATATGATATTGTGTATGAACCTAGATCATCATTGAAAGGGCAAGCTGTAGCAGATTTTATAGCAGAGTTCACTTATCCTGATACCCCCGAGGAGCGAAAGTTGCTCGCTGATCACCCTGTGGATGTTACAGGATCAACAAACACAAACTCAGACCAACTCCGGTTGGTAAAAGAGCTTGTGGATGTTACAGGATGTGGTGCAGATATAGTTGCAAGGACTCCGAACGAGGAACAAAAGATGCTCGCTGACCAATCTGTGGATGTTACAGGATCAACAGACATAAGTCCAGACCAACCCCGGTTGGTAAAAGAGCTTGTGGATGTGGAAGGATCATCAAATTCGAGCTCAGACCAACTCCGGTTGGTAAAAGAGTGAGACGATGTGATCGATGAGAAGCGAGAAATACCAACGGAGGATGAACGGAAAATGCAGATATTTCATCGAGGAACTCTGTCAGATAAGAAATTTGAAGACGAGTTACCTACATGGAGATTATATGTAGATGGGTCATCTTGTACAGCAGGGTGTGGAGCAGGGATTATTTTGAAAACCCCAGACGAGATTGATATGGAATATGCCCTGCGATTCTAATTCAAAGCCTCCAATAATGAGGCTGAGTATGAGGCCATGATAGCAGGTCTTAATTTAGCAAAAATTATGGAAGCACAATAAGTGATAGTATTCAGTGATTCTCAATTAATTGTAAATCAGATGATGGGAATATATGCTGTTAAAGGAGAATTAATGATCAAGTATCATGCAAAGGTGATAGAGTTGTTGGCAGAATTTGATGCAATTCAGTTGATCAGAATACCAAGAATAGAAAATGCACAAGCAGACGCACTGGCCCGACTAGCATCAGCTACACGTACTGAGCTGCGAAGAACGATACCAATTGAAGTGCTGGAAAGTCGGAGCATAGATGAAGACCTGACGATGAATGTTATTACCCTTGATTTGGGACCATCTTGGATGGATCCCATCAGGGCATATGTTGAGGAAGGAGAATTGCCGGAGGACAAGCTTGCTGCCAAGAAATTGAAGTTTAAAGCTGCTCGGTATGTACTAACTAATGGTGTTTTGTATAGACGAGGAATTATGGTAGGTTTGCAGAGATGTGTACATCCCTCCGAGGTGAAAGAATTGATTGAAGAGATCCATGAAGGGTCTTGTGGAGCACATGTGGCAGGTCGGACACTTTTGCAAAGAGTGATGACGCAGGGGTATTACTGGCCGACAATGAGGGCTGATTGTATAGCATATGCCAAGAAGTGTGACAAGTGCCAACGTTTTTCCTCCATCCGACGAAATCCACAAGCATTGTTGACACCCATAACTTCCCCTTGGCCCTTTGCCATGTGGGGAATTGATTTGGTTGGACCACTGCCAACGACTCGAGGAAGATTCAGGTACCTCGTCGTTGCAGTAGATTATTTTACTAAGTGGGTAGAAGCTGAACCACTTATTGATATGACGTACGAGAAGGTATACCAATTTGTTTGGAAGAACATAATTTGCCGATATGGTCTCCCTCATGCTTTCATCACAGACCATGGAACACAATTTGATAACGAGGAGTTTGCCGCCTATTGTCGTCAGTCAAACATTTTGAAGACTCATTCAGCACCAGGCCATCCTCAAAGCAATGGGTAGACTGAAGTGACGAAAAGAACACTACTAAATGGTTTGAAGAAGAGGCTAAGTGAGGCTAAAGCTAATTGGATTAATGAGCTATAGTCAGTATTGTGGGCTTACCGAACAACACCCCGAGCAGCAACTGGAGAATCACCATATATGTTGGCATTTGGTAGTGAGGCTGTAATACCTGCCGAGTTGGGTCTTCCAACACATAGAGTGCTGAATTTCAATTCCCCGGTCAGCGACTTAATGAGAATATTGGATTTGGATATGCTCGAGGAGGTTAGAGAAGAGGCAGCCATTAGGAATGCTGCTTACCAACAACGAACAGCTCTGTTCTACAACAAGAGGGTGAAGAAATATGACTTAAAAGAAGGAGATTACGTGCTGCAGAAGGTCATTCAGAAGCACAATAAATTGGAAGCAAACTGGCATGGACCTTACCGAGTTACAGAAGTTGTTCGACCAGGAACTTACCGCATAGCAACTCTAGAAGGAGAGGAATTTAAGAATGCATGGAATGCTGAACACCTTCGCAAGTATTATCAGTGATGTAAAATGTAACGCAGTTCCATCAATATGAATAAAACGATGATTTTTTCTCCATTTTCTTTCTTTTTATCGAAAGTTTTTTGGGGAATACTAGTGTACAACACTACGCTGTTCAACAATAAAAACAACACTGATAGTTCAAACCCACGACCAACTCCGGTTGGTAAAAGGACGAGAACACCATACTCCTTTGATTAGGAGGCGTACACTCGCGTGATCAACTCCGGTTGGTAAAAGAACGAGTGGACACGATAGTTCGAACTCAGACCAACTCCGGTTGGTAAAAGAGCAAGAACACCATACTCCTTTGGTTAGGAGGCGTACACTCGCGTGACCAACTCCGGTTGGTAAAAGAACGAGTGGACACGATAGTTCGAGCGTGACCAACTCCGGTTGGTAAAAGAGCGAGAACACCCCATACTCCTTTGGTTAGGAGGATGATAGTTCAAACCCACGACCAACTCCGGTTGGTAAAAGGGCGAGAACAAACTGTACTCCTTTGGTTAGGAGGTATACCCTAGCGTGACCAACTCAGGTTGGTAAAAGAGCTAGGGGACACGATAGTTCAAACCCACGACCAACTCCGGCTGGTAAAAGGGCGAGAACAAATATGCTCTCAAATGCCAACTTATGTTGGTCGGGAGGTAAGATTATTACAGAAAATACAAAAGTTCCTCGAACAACAAAATATTCCAAACTGAACCAAGTATGGTTAGTCGGGGATAAACTCTCACTAATTGTAGTTGGTCGACAAACACAATTTAACAACCTTGGTTGGTTGAAAATTTTTTTAAACATTTTTATACTCATTACTTTATTATTAAGTGATCGAGCAACATTTCTGATACTTGTAACTTTTTATTATTAAGTTGGTCGATGAACCATGCAATATTGTTATGCGAGCATAAATATAAAGTGTTTGACAAGAATATAACGTGTTTGACAAGCACAAGACAATAGCAATACAGATTTGCAAACAAAAAATGAAAGTCTTTCATTAAAATTTAAAATAAATTACAAGTTACATATATGTGCTAACTATTACATTGAAATTCCTATTCTATTGGTTTTTTCCCCTCAGCCTTCGATACAGGTTCCTCGCCAGCAGGCGGATCATTTAAAGTCTGAGGAGAGTTAATGAAGTTCAAGTCCTTCAGCATTCTGACATTCATTATTGAAGGTGTGTCCAATAGATGCTCAGGACGAGATACCTCGATCTGAGAATGAAGACTGTAGTCACCGAGGTATTGTGCAAGTAAGCTCCGAGGAATGGCACGAGCTGGTATCCATTCCATTTCCAAATTGAACGGTGGCACAGGAAAGTCAAGTACCCCAGGATCATAATAGTCCCACAAATAATGTCCCTGTTCAAGTTTCAACACGCATAAGGCATTCAGCCAGCCTTGTTTATATCCCTCATTATTGGCATTCTGGATACGAGCATCTAAATGGAATAGTGCCTCGTTGTACCCAGCCATCCAAAATTCCCTGGGCTATTTATGGAATTGGAAAGTTAGTCTCTCCAACTTCTCGTGAAGGTTTTTGACAAAAATGTCCTTATTATCTAAAGCAGACTTCGTCGCAGTAAGTTGATCCTCCAAAGTGTTGATTTTCTTAGACATTTCAGACAAAGCCCGATCTTTTGCATTTAATTGGAACGCTTGAGTTTCCAAGGTTGATAGAGTACGAGCTTCTTCAATACTGCGTCGAATAGCTCTTGGTCATCCCCGAGCAGGAGGAGTGTTTTGTTCCTCGACAGAAACCTGTGTAACTCTTCCTCGACCACGAGAACCTCTTCCTCGCCCCCGAGTAGCAGTGGAAGTACCAGGCCTTTTTAAAGTGTCCAATTCTTGCCTTAATTTTGAATTCTTAACCTCTAGAAAGGAAAATCCCTCATCAGTCACTGGGATTACAGCTGTTGAAGAAGAAGCTGCAGAATTATACTGTGCTAGCTCTTTCTGCAAATTGTTATTTTCTTGCTCCAGGAGCTCGACAATCTGTCTATAGGCTTCAACTTCACCCTTTAGGGTTCTCTCCCTGACATCGTACCCAGCAATGATCTTTTTGTGGCCTGTCTCGGAAGAAAGTTGTTGATACCTATTCTCATACCCCTCATGCAACAGGGCAGTTGATTCATTGTGCTGATTCAGAAGATCTTCTAGGGTACAATGAAGCTCCTCGATCAATTCGTAGTATGCCACATTGTTGGCCACAGCTCGATCAAGTAAATCCTTCAGGTACTGATAAGCCTCAACTGCCTGCTCTGAAGCATCATGGCCCAGGATGTCAGCAATTTCTGATACACTCAGGTCTGTGTGACCAGCCTTATAATATTCATGGCATTGCTGCATCAGCTTTGTATCATGGGTAGATGTCAGTTCCATTCTAGCCATAAACTAATAAAGAAGAGAAGGCAAGAGTTAATAGAAAAATAGACAGAGCATCAACAATGTAGAGGAACAAAAAGAGGTGATTTTATTACATCATCAAAAAGAGTACATCGTTCAGAATATAAAGTACAAGTAAAAGAAAAACAGATAGAGAGTACCGAATAACTTCACACCTTTTCCTTGTCTCCCAAGACTTTCTCGGGAGGCTGGGACGAGGAGCTTGGTTGCTCGGTGGGAACAATGATTTGATTGGTAGAAGTTGGGACTTGTTCTGGAGGAGCAGGTAAGGACGAAATCTCCTCGGTGGCTGTCTGGTTGGGTTGTGGAGCAAGGACTTGATCACCCACTATCATTGAAGATTCTTCAGATGCAGCTTCGTCTTCATCCTCATCTTCAATAACTGGAGGAGGACCAGGGAGATGTTGTTGAAATAGCTCGGAGTCCTCGCTCACCTTCAATTCCTGCAAGGCAGCAACCCAACCATCATGGAAGTATTTCAAACTTCCATACTTCACCTGAGTCATCATTGCTGCTACCCCCCTATCCCATCCTTTGTCCCAACCAGTTCGAAAGGATTTCTTCACAGCTGTTTTTCTCTTCATTTTCTCCAAGGAGAGCTTCTCGGACAGAAGATCCTCGGTGGCTTTCAACTTGGCCTCCACCTCCTCCTTCCGGCGATTTACTTCTCGCAGAAGGGTCAGCTCTTCCTCAGCTGATTTCAACTTATTCTCAAGCTCTCCAAAACTTGTGAGCTTCTCGGCATATTTTTTATTCTCTCCCTCCAAGTCCTTCACTTTCTTTCCCAACTGCACTTTCTCTGCCTCAGACGCAGTCAACTTCTTCTCCCATTCACCCTTATCCACGTCGTATTTTTAACGGGATTCCATTAGAGATTGGGCCAAGCCCTGTAAAGCATCCTCTACTCCAGACGAGGATCTAGAAGCCTTGATTGCTTCATCTTTCTTCACTATGGTGTTAAAATAACTCACCAGATGAAAAAGAAAGTAATGATAAATCAGTACCAAGATACATATATTAACTGAAAGAAAGAAAAATTCAGGATAAGAGAAAATTACTGAAGCAATATGACGAGTAGCTAGGGATGTCAGCATATCCCTAGACATGTTTTCTTCAATTCCTTGGACTTCGGGAATGGTCCAAGTCTTCACCGAGCTCATTGCAGAACTCGGAGGAATAATGGTTGGAACTCCAACTCCACTAGCTTGGAGCTGGGGAATGGCTTCAGAAAAATTGACCGAGGAGGATTTCTTCAATCTACTCGGTGTCTTTTCAACAACCTCAACCAAAGAGGAACTTTTGGTTGGAGTAATGGTGATTACTTCCACAGGTGCATCCTTCTGCACAGGAGCCACTGGGGGCTTCTCGGCAGCCTTCTTCACAGCATCCACTTTCTTTGTCCCCTTTGGGACATCAACCTTGGTTCTCTTTCCATCACCAGCAGAGGAGGCTTCCTCGAAGATAGCAGGAACTCTTCTCTTGCCCATCTTCTGACTCAAAGGAATGTGAGATTCTGGTGAAGATTCTTCAGAAGCTGGCAGTGGTTCACTAATGCTAACCACAGGACGAGCAGTAAAGGAGGATGTATAGCTCCTGTACTGCAGCAAGTATGAAGCAGACCTGACGTGCTCGTCTACAACCCTCTGATGCAAACTCCAGATATGTTTCAATTGCTTTATATTAACTTCTGACTCTTTGGGAGTTTTTCTCTTGTTGTCAACTGCAAACAAAAACATATTGAAATGTCAATCATGCATTTATTCAAACATGATGAAATCACAACTTCAGAAATAAAATAAAACGAAAATAACCTATCCCATTGCCATATGGAGGGCATCTGGGACCTTCATATACTTCGTCTCCAACTAGAGGGGCATGTTGCCAATTTTTTATAACTACCCCATTTTCAAAATAATCCCTGTTAGCATCAGGGAGGTTAACTCCTAGAGCCCTATTCAAAAATCTAGTTTTTAAATAATAAACATCGTCTAAAATAGCCCATCTATAACAGTACATAATCTCAGGAATCCCTATACGGGTTCCATGAGTTTGATTTAACCTATGCACCCCATTAACTATTCTCCATGTATTGGGGGCTACTTTTGCAGGAACAACATCGAAGTGGTGACAAAACTCTAAGCATAAAAGGTTTGGTGGAAAAGAAAATCCACATTCAGCAATAAAGAGGCTGGGGAACCAATGTCCCTCAGCCAAACGAAAGTAATTTGAAGGCTCAGAAAGAACCTCCACAGTCACCCAAGATGGAATAGAGAAATCAGAACGGAATTTCTCAACAAATTCAATCATGTAAACCATGATGAATAAAAGAAGAAGGAAGAAGAGCTTACAGGGAAAAAAGGGAGATCTATTGACAACGAACGAAAACAAGGATGAACACATAAGAGAAAGAAAGGCTATGAAAAACTCGAAAGCAGAAAATTGAAAAAGGTATAAGACGGTATGATTGCCTAAGAAGCTTAAATACTTTGCCTTGGGAAACGACGAAACAAATGATTACAAAAAGAAACTATTGCGCTACCGGCGGCTAAAAGGACAAAAAGTGCGCGAAGATCGAAGCGTTTATTCAAAAAGGCGAATTCTACGAATTTGGAAGGATATTCAAATACAAAGAAAATGCTCTTAAAACCCAGGAAGGTCATTTAATATTGCCATATACCGAGAAAGAATGTTCCATATTCCTCAAAGTTCGAAATATAAAACATTGGGGGCTTCTGTTGATACCAAAATTAGTATGCTGATATGGACGAATAATAAGAAGACACGTGTCAATTTACATGGCACAATAGCAACGAGGAAGTTTATTTCCCCGACCAAGTCATGTTCGCTCCGAGCAACAAGGATACTCCGAGGAACTACAACGCTCCGAGGAACTCCAGCGCTCCGAGAAACTCCCGAACGACGAGCAACAAAGGCGGTCCGAGCTACATCTCGACCACAGCATTGATTACCAGATAACCAACAGTTCAACTGGTTCATTGAATGCTTATCCTTGACGCACACGTCCAAGGGCATTAAATGTAGTACCCTTTCATATGTATATCATTTAATGTATCACCCATTCAGATGACAGCCTCAAGGCTATAAATACATTGTATCGCCCTCATTCAAGGGGACCGGAATTTCTTGAGAGAACTTGTAATCAAGAATTCCCCAAACACTCAGCAATAACATAACAGTGGACGTAGGCCATTCTTATAAGGCTGAACCACTTTAAAAACCTTTGTCTCATTTTATTTATCTGTGATTGAATTATTAGAGTGATCTAATTTTTTACATCAACAGTGATAAAGAGGAATTTAATATTAAAGCCCCTCTAATAGATCACAAGACTGTCTTTGACCTTATGCAGGTCAAACCCAATTATAGACCCATAAAACATCCGAGTTCTTCAGCTGAGCATGGTGGACCTAGACCTACAACCCAACAAGAAGCCTTAGAAATTACTAAGTCCTTACAAAAGGATTGTAAGTGTCCGACCAAAAGTGTTATAAGCAAATAACACTTATACAACAAGACATTTTCGATCAAGCCCAGCATACCTTTTTACAGGTTCAAGCTATATCCAAACAGAAGAAAATGAATATAGAAGTAGAAAAGAAAAAGATTAGGCAACTAGAAGAGCCTACTTTAGGAGAAAATTCCATCGCTAAGTGGGATAAAGATCAAAGTTATTATGAAATCATCCCTATTAACCCAGACGCCACTATTAATGGTGGAACCTATAAGAAAGGATACTCACAAGAAGACAGAGAATAATTTAAAAAAGACATAGATGAAATGCTTAAGTTAAGCATTATTAGAGAAAGTAAAAGTAGACATAATAGCCTTGCCTTCTATGTTCAAAATGAATCTGAACGTAAAAGAGGAAAAGGGCGCATGGTTATAGATTATAGACAATTAAATAAGAATTGTGAATTTGATTCTTATAAGATACCAGACAAGAATAATTTGATTAATTTAATTGAAGATAGAATTATATTCAGTAAGTTTGATTGCAAATCAGGCATCTAGTAAATTAAGATGCATCCAGACATTATTACTTGGACAGCCTTAGTGTGCCCCAAGGAAAATACGAATGGCTAGTAATGACATTTGGATACTTGAATGCTCCTCAAGTATTTCAAAGAAGAATGGATAACATATTTAGACTTTATTCAGAATTTTGTCTTGTTTACATAGATGATATTCTTGTAGCCAGTAAGACTGAGATAGAGCATGTAGACCATCTTAAAAAGATTGTTTTAGAATTAGACAAACATGGTACTGTTATTTCCGAAAGGAAAATGCAATTATTTCAGACTGAGATAGACTTTGTGGGAATGCATATTAATAAAGAAAAATTATCCTTGGCAGAACACATAACCAAAAAGATTCTTGAGTTTCCAGACCAACTTAAAGATAGAAAACAATTACAATCATTTTTAGGATTGCTTAATTGTGCTGCAGACTTTATTAAAGACCTCGCCTAAAAAAGACAAAGCTTAACTGCCAAATTAAAAGGAACAGACAAAACTAATCCTTTTTATTGGACTAAAGATGATTTTGAAGTCAAAAGACAAATTAAAGATGCAGTCAAGAATATTCCTTTACTTGATTTGCCTAATGTAGAAGACGAGTTTATAGTAGAAACAGCTGCTCTGATAAACAATGGGGATCAATATACTTTGCTATTGATCATCGGACAAAAAAGAAGAAACTTTGTAGATATAGTTCTGGAACCTTTACAGACCTAGAAACAAGATACACTGCCCATGAAAAAGAAGTTTTAGCTATAGTAAGGGCAATAGAAAAATATATGCTGTTTCTTAGACCTAAATATTTTACTATTTATACCGACTCTTCTTATGCAGTAAAATTCAGAGATTTAGACTTGTCAAAATCAAGGACTAATAGACTTATCAGATGGCAACAATTGCTTAATGGTTATGACTTCTCTGTTATACATATTAAGGGAAGTAAAAATACCATTCTAGACATTATATCAAGAGAACCAATATTTTCTAACACTAATATGATTTCATGTTTTATGTTGCAAACAGAAGACCTAGACATCATGAGTTCCTCTGGAACGAATAGACTGAACAAAGAAGACGTTGCAGACTATCTTAGATGCGTAAAGCCAAATGCTGGTATAACGTAAAGACATACTAGTATTCAAGACTCTCAAGAAAGACCAATCCTAGAAAACTTTGATGATATCCTAGTTCCTCCTGAAAAATCTAGACATGAGATTGTTTCTCAAAATAGACTCATTGAGAAGATGTATTTTCCCCAATATAGACATGATCAAAGATACCCAGACTTCATAAAATTTAGACGAGAATTTTCAGATGATGAAAATACTCTCATAGACTCTATATGGTGGAACGTGAAGAATAGACTATGGATAGAGTTCAAACAAAATTTGGTAGCCATTGCTAGATTCATGAGGACTCAAAGACTTGCAGTCACCCAACTCAGTGGTACTGCTATGCATAGACCTCAGACTCAGACTTATGCTCAAACTCTTGGAGAATCCTCCAAAACTAGACCTGCTAATTTTTGTTATCAGAAAAAGACTTTTAAGGCTAAGATTGTTATACCTTTTGGTCATAATAATCTTCCTATATCAGAAGACTATCAAAAAGATGTTAATAACATTACTGAACATTTTAAAATGTTATTATCCAAAATTAATGGAGATGCCTTAATGTTTAGAGGTTTCTTCAAAGATGTTCTAAAAATTTATATTTTTGGAAAAGCAGACATATCCCAGATCACCTTAGCAGACTATGGGTTCATTGGACTCATCTAGATAAAGACAGTAAAAGACGTTATTGCTCTTGGAAAAATAGTCCATGAGTATATTAAAAAGGTAGAAGACTTCTTTCCCCTGTTCGCCAGAATCTACCAGATTGATCCAAGTCCTTGCAGAGGAATGAGAGTTGAGGTATTTAGACTTGTTAGATTTTCTAATTATTCTTTTGAAGACGTAGAGATTCTAGCAGAAGACGAAACTAAAGACTTAATTGTTAACAATTCCAAGCTCCAGATTACCCAAGCTATGGAGACGATAAAAATCATGGAACTATTAACAGGCGAAGACCGATGGTATACCATAAAGAAGACCTCATTATCCAAGCTGATGAGCCATTTAATAGAAGACTAAAGAAAGAATCTAAGGAAATGGTGGATATTTCTTTTCCAGCCAGCCTTAGAGTGGTAGGCCTCATTGATGAGTTCTTCAACAATAATCCTCTACTAGGAGAAGACGAAGACGAGGAAAATGAAGACAAAGATAGAGTAGAGAAGAGTCCCACCCTACTCAATGAATTATTAAAGACAGAAGACTCCATTATTTAGACTGATGATTCCCTTGTAGAATAAAGACGAAGACAGCTCAGACCTGCCCCATATGGGCCCAGATAGCCTCCTTTCATAATGATTAAAGAAGACATCTAAAGACGTTAGGTGCACGATAATTGCAAGATGCTAAGATTGCTTTTGAAAAAGCAAAAAAGTAAAGACTCAAAAGATTCCAAAGTTTTAGACTTTTAATTATTGTATTTCTCTTTAATAATTGCATACTTTCAACCGGATCACTTTTTGTAACCGGTTAACAGTCATCTGTAAACCTCCTTATGCTATAAAAGGAGAGGTAGGGAGTAGGAATAAGATATCGAAGTTTAGAATCTAGAAAGAGTGTGTAAGCTTGTAGTAAGTAATATATACATGAGTGAGTAAACCTCTCATAGTTAGGGAAGAGGGGAGAGTTGTATTTACTTAAGCTATGCAATAAAAGTATTTTCTTTTCCAGAAATCTCTTATGTTAAGTTGTTATTATTTTCCAAATTGTCTCCAACTTTCTGTTCATAGAGGACTATTGTGTGAAACCTCTGGTGTAGCACACAAGGTGTTATACTGGTGAACCGCCGTCAGGTGCCGATTTGTCATGAGCCGTTAGCCAAGTGGGCGTTAGGCATGAAGGCGTACAGGCAGAAAACGGGTTCAACGCCAAAATAGTGGATTGAGGTGTGACACATAAAGAGAGAGTTATAGGAGGCAGAGACCGAAAAAGAATAGTAGCAAGGCTGAAGAGAAGAAGGAAGGAAGATAAATATATTGCAGACTAGAAGTAAGGTATAACTCGAACCAAACCCTTAGCTATTTTACATATTATTGCTTTAAAAAAGAATCTTGTATGAGCCTACAAATTACTAGAGACTTTTTAGAATTTGTTAATCAAACAAGTTTACACTTAACTAGAGAAATTCAAGATTGGACTCTTATAGACCCTAAAGATAAAAAGTTTATAGAAACTTCTTTAACATACGCAGGTGGTACTTTCAAATATATAGACCATGTTATTGAGTGGTTAGTACGTGAAGTCCCTAGAATAGAAATAATTAGAACAGGGATCCGAGATCTCTTTAGATAAAAGATAAGAACTGAAGAATTCGTAGAAGAACTTTTAAGACCGGAAAAATATCAAGAATACACTAGGATACTTGAAGACAATATAGACGTATTATAATTTATTAGACGAAAAAGGTTAGCTGAAACAAAGGCTATTTTAATTAGAGCCGGAGGAATTCGCCCTCTCCTTAAAAACGTAGAGACAGCTGCCCTTAGAACATATCGTAGATTTTTGTCATCTTATGGTGATAATAATTTAGACGAATTTATAGATAACGATATAATTAATATTATTAATAAAATATATAAAGAAACTAGACTGATAAATCCAAAATACCGTATAAGGTATTTAGGAGTAGAATATTTCCCTGCAAAACCGCTTACAATTTCTAAACTCCCTGAAGAAACTATTTATATAACTAAACCTCGCTATTCAGAACTCCAGTACGATAGTGACGGAAGAAGCTTAAGAACTAGCTGTAGCCCTGAAACTTCTACACTTAGACTTCCAGATTAATTAGGCTTCAAAATAAGCTTAAAAGACCATATAAATTATTGGGGTAGAAAATTCTATTCCTATAACATTAGAAAAAGACAAAGGCATAAAAAGACAAAGTGGTCCCCAACAGGTGGTCCAATAGATGATAGCAGTCCTAAAATCGTGTGGACAATATTAAGCCCGTTAAATTAGCCCGTCGGAGAGCCTGGCTGTGTGTATATATATATATATTTTTTATTATTTTTTTTTTTTTATTTTTTTATTTTTATGTTGAACTGGGGCGGCCGCCCCGCTTCGGCCAGGGCTGGATCCGCCCCTGGCTATGATGCTCTAGTCTTTAAAATTATTTTTGTTAAGTTGATTATCACGTAGTAGCTTGACAGTTAATAGAATGCATATATGTTATTTGAATTACTACTATGAATACTTAATGATACACTCGTTGGATGTTCACTGCTCATGGAGATTGACCAAAAACTTAGAAGTTTAGGAATTGAAGGTTCACGTAGCTAACATTCCTTGGCTGCAGCGTATCTCATGGCTATAGAGAGAGTAATTTTCACTAGAAAATTTTTTGGGCAAGGAACAAATTGCCGTTTTGGTTTCGAAAGGGCGATAAGATTTACGAAAGTTGCGAACGGGCGCCGTTTTGGGTGTTTTCACATGTGTCACTTTGGACATAGAATGAGGAGAATGATTTCCCATTAGGGTGTATTTGACACTTTAGAGTATTCATCAAATGAGAGGCAAGAAAGTGAGAGGTTTAGGGCTTCTAAACTTTATTACAATGTGAGATTTGAGTTTATTTGGGGTTTAGATTGAGAGTGAGCATAACTATCCAATGATCGTAATGTGTTTTGTGATACGTAACAACACGTAGCGCATGCTTGTGCTTCCGGGAGAAGACTATCTTTTATTTTGTATTTAAGTTTAGAGTAATATTGTCATTTCCTTTTATTTAGTATTTAATTGGTCTCCAAGCATGTTTGGGGTTAATTAGTCATTTTTAGTCTTTGGGTCATTACTTGGTTACCAAGTAATTTTTCTCCTGTAAATAGGCCCTTGACATTCATTTGAAATTGCACTTGAATATTGAGAAAGAGAATATATAGAGAGAAAGAAACTCATTTTCTTAGTTTAATTTTATTTGTTGTTAGTGGTGGTGTTGTGTAGTTATAACAATAACGCTTCTGCATTAATAGATTCACATCAAGTTGGTATCACAGCTACATTTGTTCTTGGTGTTCGTCGTGGTGCGTGAAGTGAGTAGCGAGTTGTGGTTCCAACTTGGCCAACCCTTCAATCGTTAGATTGATAAATGTTCAAATAGGAATTGAGTGGATGGAAACCCTAGATTCCATCCTCGCTAACTGGGGGGATACCAACCCTTTTAGCCACCATTTTTTCACCCTCTACCACCTCATCTTCCTCCACCATCACAACCTACTGCAGCCACACAACCACCACTACACTCCGAAATGCAGCTCCATCATCTTTCCCACCCTCTGAAACACTCCCCCACCCTCCTCTATAGTCTAAACCTATCATTTATGAAGGGGTGGATAAAGCAAAACTAGCAATCCAGGCGAGTGTTAAAAACTGGAAGAAGTATTGGTAGGTGATCGATGGAAGATGGGAGAGACAATTGCACCGACACTTGCATGCCACGGGATATTTCTTAAATCCGGTGTTTCAGTATTCATCCAATTTTTCAAACCATCCCGAAATAAGAGCCGGACTAAAAGAGGTCATCAAAAGGCTAGAGTCAGACGTACAAAAACAGGCCTTGGCAATAAATGAGGTATCACATTTGTTTCCATCGAGTTATATTTATTTCATATATGTATTGTTTCTAAATTGATTTGTTTGCCTTTTAGGTTAAACTCTTTACGTATAGGAGAGGGGAGTTTGGCTCAGATCTTACCAAGCAAGCAGTCAAATCTTCTCTTCCAGCTGAGTGGTGGAAAAATTATGGTGAGGATGCACCCAATCTTAGGCGCATTGCTATCAAAGTATTGAGTCAAACATGCTCATCTTCGGGTTGTGAGAGGAATTGGAGCACATGGTCTCTCATCCATTCAAAACTTCGCAACCGATTGGCAATAAAAAAATTGCATAAATTGGTGTATGTGCATTACAATCAGAGACTTAAAGTTAGGAATTTAATGTACATGCTAGAGACCGAAGATTTTTACAATCCGATAGACTTGAATTTAATATTTGAGGAGGATGACATCTTGGATGAGTGGACCGAGAGAATGATGAAGGGGTCTTACCAGCCGATGATTTAGACTGGTTGGATGAAGGTATTCAACAAAACGAAGGGGAAGGACGACGGGGGGGTCACAATCAACCGGCACCGATCAGTGTTCTTTCCAATTCTGATGATGATCATGGTGGTGATGATAGTTGGCAAGATATTCCTGGTACTTATGGTAATCATGAAGATGACGATGACGATGACGACGATGATGATGATGATGATGATGATAATGATGATGATCAAGGTGGTGGCAGGGGAGATGTTAGTAGGGGAACAACGAGTGATAACCGACAAAGGAGTGGAGTTGGTGGTAGCCACCAAAGGGGTGGTTCTTACAATACTGGTACACAGTATGACATGGCCACAAGGAGATGAAAACTACTATGCCACGCAAGACACAGATCATGGTTATCGCCCGGGAATCAGTCAACAACGGAGGCATTTAGATAATTTGACGAGATTCCCTAGTAGCGACGAGTATTCAAGCGGATATGATCAGCAACGTCTTGAAGATCAACTACGAGCCATGGGTTTAATGACAGATCATGCATATCGTGCTGGAAGACATAGTATCTCTGGGAGACTCCCCAGTGGGAGTGGGAGTGGGAGTGGGAGTGGGAGTGGGAGTGGCACAGATAATTATGGTCCAGCACAACTTTCAAGATCTACTAATACTAGTACAGGTGGTTACTATGATCATTATAGAGACCATTACGGATCTACTAGTAGCGGCACAACAGGTGGTGATTATTATGGATATAATCAAGGGACGCAATATGGTGGGTCTTCAACTGATAGTTCTGGGTATAGAGGTTTTGGATATTATCATCACGGCAGTCAACCGGGAGATCGTCAACCACAGTTTCCAAATTATGGATCATCTAGCCAGTCATCCCAACCATCTGAGCAGGAATATAGCTCATATTTCTTTCCTTACCCAACTGAAAGAAATTACCCCTATCCAAATCCGTATGATCGATACCGCAACTAGATAGGGAGATGAAAACCATGAAACATTGTAATCATTTATATTTATCTTCCACGTAAATTTTTAATCTAGTTTTATGTGGCATTAGATTATTTTTCATTATTATTAATGGTTTACTATGCAATATTGAATCTGACAACTCTGTCGCGCTTCAGTATAACCAATTCTATAATGCAATGCATATTGAATGATGGGTTTGAATGTATCTCATTGGTCCACATTGTTAATTTTATTTTTTTTATATTTTCTATATTTTTTCCGAAATTTTTTGCGCTCTATAAATAGCGTATCTTTGCGTATCGCCCGATACCGCGATCGATACCGCGACCGAGTTGAAAATCGGGTGTCCGATACCGAGACTTTGAACCATGCATCCACTGTTACTTGTAGGACCTGAGTTCGAGGAGGATTTTAGCTGGGGCTATGAGCACGACGGACTCTACCATTTGGGGGGATACACCATCTCAACCTTCTACTTCGAGTCTCAATGCTTTTATCCTACGTAGTTCTATTTTATATATGATGTTTCTCTTAAGACTCTGTATTTATGGCATGCCCATTTAGGACATGTCAATTTTCAATATTTGTGCTTACTTTTTCCCTCTCTGTCTTTAAGGTTTGTAAAGACAAAAAGTTTTTTTTGTTAAGTTTATGAACTTTCTAAACATATTCTCACTAGTCATATTTCACATATGAATTTTGCTCCTAGTATATTAGATTTGATTCATTCGGATGTGTGGGACCTTCCCTAGTTACTGCTTTTTCTGCCATCGCTATTATGTGATATTTATTGATGACTATTCTGGATGCACTTGGGTTTATCTACTTAAAGAAAATATAAAGTTTTATCTTTATTTGTTCAATTCCTTCACATGATTAAAACTCAATTTAACACAGTGGTTCATAATATTTGATCTTATAATGGGCGGGAGTATATTTTTAATGAATTCCTTCTCCCATCTTAATCAAAGGGTATTCTTCATCAACTCACTTGCCCATATACTCCTAAACAAAATGGCATTACGGAACGTCAAAATCACCATCTCATGGGCATTGTTCGATGTTTGTTGAGCGGTATGAAGGTGCACAAATCCTATTGGCATCTTGTTGTTCTGCCACATTTATTATCCATAGGACTCCAAGTTATGTTTTAGAAGGGAAGACACCTTTTCAATGCCTCTAATCTGATACCACTTTATTTCACATCATTCTTCGTGTGTTTGGATGTTCCTGGTTTTTACATGACCGGAATCCCTCCGTGCACAATCTTGATGATAAGGCTATTATGTGCATCTTTGTTGGATACCCTACTATGTCAAAGGGATATCGTTGTTATGATACTTCTTCTAAACATATATTTTATTCTTTTGACATTACCTTTCATGAGGATGTATCGTTTTATGGGGGAGATATCACTTTAACGGCTCCTTCCCCTAACTTCCGGTGGATGATGCCTCTCCTCTAGCTCATCTGATTCCTTTATTTGACGAGGCTCTTACTTTTGATCCTCCCAAGCCTACTTTGCAGGTATATTTTTGTCGCCTTCGGCCACCTCTAGCAGTTCCCTTTCATAGCATAGGTATCATAGATTCCTTCTTTACCATCTCATATTTCTAATTTTCAATCTCGTTATCCTTCTCGTGTTCGGTTCCCCCTTCCCGATATAGTCATACTTGTAGCACTAACCACTCTATATTTTAGCATATTTCCTATGATGGCCTTTCAAAACCCTATCTAGCCTACCTCAGCTAACTTAACACCATCTTTAATCCTCATTCTATAGTTGAGGCTCTTCTGAATCCTAAGTGGGTAAACGCACTGAAAGTTGAGATGGATGCTTTGGATATAAATGGAACTTGGGAGCTTGTGTCCCCACCTCCCGAGGAAAATTTCGTTGAATGAAAATGGGCCTTTAGTGTGAAGTATTTAGCCAATGGCTCTATTGATCGCTATAAGGCGAGACTGGTCACTAAAGGATTCACTTAGGTTCTAGAGAAAGACGTTGGTGCTACTTTTGCCCCATCTACCAAACTTACTTCTGTGAGACTTCTTATCTATTTCATATCATCCTACTCTTGGCCTTTACGTCTATTGGATGTCAAGAATACTTTTCTTCATGGAAATTTAACTACGACCATCTATATGGATCCTCCTTCAGGTTTTTGGGTTGAGAGGGAGTATGCCGGGAAAGTATGTAGGCTTCAAAAGTCTTTTTATGGCCTGAAGTAGTCTCTAAGGGCGTGGTTCAGCAGATTCAGTGAGGTGATTATATTAATGGGCTTTACCAGATGTCATTCTAATAATACATGCCTTTTTTGTCATCAGTTAAATGGTATATGCATCATCTTATTGGCTTATGTGGACAATATTATTATTACGAGGAATGACGCTGATGGGATTGTTGGAGTTAAGAGGGACATTGGGAGAGAGTTTGATGTGAAGGATTTAGATCCTCTCTGCTACTTTCTTGGGATTGAGGTATCCCGATGTGGGATTTCCTTAGCCCAACGAAAGTACACTGTAGATCTACTCCAGGATACTTGGATGATAAGATGTCGCCCTGCCTTCACCCTAATTTACCCTAATGTAAAGATTTCGGTCGAGACCGGTGATTTGATCCGCGATCCTTTTTATTTATCAGAGATTGGTTGGTCGCCTTATCTATTTGTCCAACATGAGGCTAGATTTGGCGCTTGCTATGAGTATTGTTAGTTAATTATGCATGCTCCAAACAATACACACGTGGATGTCGTCTACCATATCTTGAGATACCTCAAGTCTTTTCCAGTTCTTGGGTGGTTTTATGCTTTAGGAACTCAAAAAGGGCTCTCTTATTTCACTGATGCGGGTTATGGGAGGTCTAAGACTAATAGATGCTTCAGTTGAGGTTTCTGCACTTTCTATGGTTCGCATCTCATCTTATGGAAAAGTAAAATGTAGGCCATGGTTTCTCACTCTTCTCTTGAGGATGGATACAGTGCGATGACTCAAGGGACATATGATCTTTTGTGGTTTCGATCTATTTTGGGAGAATTGGGTTTTGTGGACGAAGGATCATTGAAGTTATTCTATGATATTAATCGACCACTATGCTCTCATCTGATTTCATGCTTCATGAGAGAATATTTACTTTCTCCTGGAAAAAGTAAGGTCCGACATTATTCTCCCTATTTGTGTCCCATCTTCATACCAGACTGCAGATTTCTTCACCAAACTAGTTGGGCCATCTTAGCTTCAGTCTCCCATTATCAAGCTGAGCTTAGTTAACATATTCACTCCAACTTGAGGGGGCTATTGGATTTTATGTTATTTTGGTTTTTTCCTTTTATATTTGGGCCCGTTATGTGTTGGGATTTTAGGTGTTTTATTATTTTTTATTTTCGTATCATGTGTATTCTAGAACCATCCAAATATTAGTATGGATACATTTACTTGGCTCCCAATTGGGTAAATCATTACATCAAAAAATCCTTTACATTCAACCATGTCGGGAAATATTAATTCACATTAGAAGGTGTATAGGTTTGATAAAAATTGTAGCTTCACTTTATAGCTCCTCATTCAATAAGGTTAGCAAGAGAGTTGAACGGGAGGATTGGGAAGCCAAAAAAGAAGACACATGGTGATTGCGAGGATATTTAGTCAATATGCTATCTGATTATCTATCCGTGACAACATTATCAATAATGTTAATAATGAGGACATGACGCTTAAGTTGTGGGAAAACCTAAAGAATCTCGATCTAGTGAAGAGTCTCACAAAAAAACTCAATCTCTACCATATGATGATGAAGGATAACAAAATGTTCATGGATCACCTAAGTGTATTTTATGGGATTGTGGATTAACTTCAGAAGACTGTTGTATAGAAGAGGAATAAGACAGGGGCTTGTTGGTTCTTACATCTCTTCCGGATTGATATGAGAACATAGTCACCACCATTGTAGATGGATACATCTCTTCCGGATTGATATGAAAACATAGTTACCACCATTTTATAAGGATACGATGTGGTAAAAATGGACGAGATGGAGTATGAAAAGAGAAAGTCTTTGGGGGAGGAAAGTTTGAGCTCGACTTTGTATGCTCATAGTGGAAATACCAAGTGCAAGGAGTAGGGTCATGTAAAGAGGGATTATCCTTTGAAGAAGGATGGAGGTGGCTACGCTAGTGCATCAATGACATATGCCGATGGAGAAGATGTTGAAAGTCTCACACTTTCCAAAGGTAATGCTATTTCTCAAAACAAGTGGATATCAAATTCGAAATCTTCGAATCATGTTTGCTCTAAGACAATATTTTGGGATGTTCCAAGATGGGTAAAATGTGTTGTTGAAGGGGTGAGAACGATGAAGATCAAAATGCTCAATGGGGTGGAGTGCACTTAAGAGTGCGGCCTACCCAAAGAAGCGAACAAACTTGATAATCATTAGTTAGTTGGATTGCAATGGTTTCCGCATGTTGAGAGGATGTGAGTCTTGAGAGTCACACATGGCTATACGGTCTTAGCAAAAGCAGAAAAGAGTGAAGGATTGTAATGTCTGAAACAAAGTTTGGTGTTATTAGGGAGCGGTGTGCATAAATTATCGAGCGTTAGAGGCATGCCTTGTTTGTGGATAAAACAAGAACATTGTTTGCAAGTTTCTCGATGGATTTTCACTGGCCGTAGATTTTGAACATAAACTTATGGTTTCAGGAATTGATGGTTCATGATCAATCAACGTTTCTTGTCTGCAATGAGGGTAATTTGGTTGCAATGAATCTTTTGGATATAGAAAAGGTAATTTGGGCTACATCAAATTTGTTAAATGCAGCGAAAAGGTAGCTATTTTGGATGCGAATGAGTGACGAGTTATACGAAAGCAAGGTTTAAGTTGTGGTATTTTGGGTGTTTTGATTATGTATCATTTGGTTAAAAATAGAATAATGAGAGGGATTTCTCATTAGGGTTTGTTTATTTGATATAGATTCATCAAAAGAGGGGCATGAAAGTTAGAGGTTTAGGGTGTTTAAACTTGATTCTAAGGTGAGATTTGAGTGAATTGGGTTTTGAGTTGAAAGTGAGCATAAATCTTGTATGACCCTACTATTGTGACCCATTTTCTCAAATAGTGGAATTATTATATCTCTCTCTCTTGTGGATGTATGCAAGTTAAGTTTACCGCACTACGTAAAATCTTTCGTGTTCAACAACAGGCTCAACAATATGTTCAATTGTTCGATTGAATGAGAAGCCTTTTGCCTGGGAGGATGTGATAATGAGAGGAACGATATGTGAGCATGGGTGATGAGAATATGACTCTAGAGGTTAAGTAGATAAAAAGATAAAATTAGGAGAATAAAATACAGGTAGAGAGTAAACACTGTGCGAGTCATGTGGTTAATTAGAGGATATGCAGAATTAGAGTCACCAAAGAAGGATATATCTTAATGATGTGTGAGACTTAAAGTATTAGGCATACAGTATGTGACAGGATCATAATAACGATACCCTTTGAACATATTATAATATCCGACAAAATAGAGAGAGTAGATTTATCACCAAGCTTAGTAGATTTATCATCAAGCTTAGTATAAGTAGGAGATTTATTAGGAACAAAGCAAGTACAACCAAATACGCTTGGAATTACAAGAAAAAGAAATTTATCAGGATAAATAACCTGGAACGGGGATTTATTCTGAATGACGAAAGTACGACTCAAAAGATAAGTAGCCGCTAAAATAACCAAGTGCTAATAAGATTTAGGAACCAGCATCCCCTTCAACAGACAATGTACCACAACAGACAATGACATAATATCGATGCCCAAAAAAAAACTATCTCAGGCGAAGGACCCCAAACATCCCAAACATCAAAGTGTATTAGATTAAAAACACAATGATTACGATGCATGTGAGGGACTAAGTATTGTGAGATAATGAGTAAACAACACATAGGAATTTGAAATAACTGAAATCTTCAATTATGTCAGGGAACAAAATAGATGGATATTGAAAATTGACAAGTCCTAAATAATCATGCCACAAGTATAACGTCTGAGAAAAAAAAGACATAATGGCCTAAATCAGGTAACACACTAGCATGAAAAATGGAAGCGAAAGGTAGAAATGGTGGAACAGGTGAAGGATCCCCAAAGTAGTAGAACCCATCGCGCTCATATCCCCTACTAAAAATCCTCCTTGTATGCAGGTCCTAAAGATAACACCAATCAGATAAGCAAACTACAATACGATTAAGACTTACTTGCTAAACGGTTAACAAATAATAAATTGATAGCAAGATTAGGTACAAGTAAAACTGATATGCTTTGTCTGTAAAGAAGCATATATCGATTTTGCTGAGAATAGGAGTAGAATTCCCATCCGCAAGGTGAAGATGTTTATGGAAAGATTGAGTAGGTGAAGTATGCTCGAGGAATACCTAAGATACTTGTAGTTATAGCAGTATGTCCACTAGCAGAAGTCTGGCGATTACTCAACAAATGCAGGATTCGATCCATTTTTATACTAACAGCCTGCTCAATCCTAACATTTGGAATGGAGGAATAGGAATAATAGGACCCTTAGCTAGTACAGAGTCTAGTTATACGAATTTTTCCTTTCTTATTCCTTTAACTCTGGATACAATTTTCAGCAAGTGACTTTTGCATGCCCTTCCTCGCCACAATGCTCATATACTGATTTCTTCCTTTCAAGACGTTTTCCCCAAGATAAAGCAGAGAAGACACCGATAAATGATTCCTTGTTGTGGTTGAAAAATCCACCTGGTAAGTTGCAGAAGTGGGCTTAGAAATCAAATGAGGATGTAAGCCTAAGGCGTTGCTCATGTTGCTCAACCAGTTCATTCACTTCACCGAGTGGAGGAATAGGAAGTGTTCAAAATTTGTGTCCGCTGAAGCTCAATTGGGTCTAAGGTCTAAAACTGACCCCGTCAAGGACTGATAAACCTTCTACTGTCCATAAAGGAATATGCAATCAATTGGGTAAGACCCTTTATAACAGTAGCTAAGGACAATATGAAGCATACTCATCCCATCTCAGGGTCATATAACTATAATTACTTAATACTGAGTCGGTGCGTTGATTGCATGCGATATCTCCATATAGAGTTCAAATTCCCAAATTTTATTGTGTGAATGAAAGTACATAGAAGTCATAGCCTTCTATAGGAGAGGAAAAGACTCATAATACTAAAAAAATCTCATAAAATTTAGACTCCATGAAGTTGAACATTCATCCCATAATATTACAAAAGGTTGTATCAGCTTCATTTGGTGTTGAGATCTTCCCAAGAAGCCAATAAATTTTTTTGTCCCCATAGAATAAACGTAACAATCTGATCCACGACGAAAAATTCCGGTCATTAAGTAACTATGTCGTAACTTTATGTGATGGGGAAGGTGAGTTTATCATATCAGATGATGTACTATTCTATTTGGCAATTTTTCATTGTTCACCAAAGTAGAAATAATATCAACAATTATTGATTAACTAATAACTCAAATTAGGCCACAAACAGAGTAGCATATATGATGCTGAAAAATCTCACAAAAGTTATCAATTAATCACCAAAAAATTAATGGAGCAACATAATATAAATCTTTAGATCACGAAATATGAAAAAGGGTGACGAATACCTACAATTGCATATAATCAATGATGAAAAATCATACAATGAAAAATAGTTGCTGCTCCAAATGGATAAAAAATATATGAACAATCCACAACATCACAGGCAGATAATAAGAGCTCCTTTACTTGGGGAAAACCAACCCAACAAGAATATTGTATTCTAAAGGTGTCTGTGGCTGCTATGATCAGTAGAGGGAAGAGGGAAAAAGAGTTTCTTCTTTTCTTTAGCTCTAATACCAATGAACAATTAAAGAAAGGAAAGAATATTGTATTCTAAGGGTGTCTTTTCTATGTTACAAGATAGGCCTATATATAATCTTTACAATACTTGCCACTGCGTAACATAATGACTAAAAGACTAAAGTAACCTTACAATAATAAGATATTACAACGGGGTGTGGTGCCAATGAGCACAACAACGTTCAAGGCTGAATGATTTCATTTGTAAATAACTCCACAGAATTTACTCCTAAAAATTCATTGTTAAACAACTCCACAGAGTTTATACCTAAATTGAAATAGTTTGCCTGATTTCTGGAATACTTTACTTTGAAGATTTCATGGTATTTGGAACCTTGTGATTCACTAATGCTTTCTATTTTGCTTATTATCTGGCTCTATATTGTTTTTATTCTCTAGCTTTATCCCTAATTGATTGACTTGAAGAACTTATTCATTAAAAGTATCATTGTAGTTGTTATATACATGTCTACCTACCCCTCTATCTTGACATTGGCTTGTGAACGATTGCTTAACCCAGACAAGATTTGAGTCTTGTTTCTCTTTTGAGGTAAAGTTGCATAAAGGCAATATCAAAACTCATCATTGAACAGAAGAATCCAAGTATGAACCCAAGGATACATGGCCAAGTAGTCTTGGTGTACAAGTTTGATTTCAAGACTTGTATTTTGTTGTCTTTTTGCAGCAACCTATGTCTCATCTAAATTACATAAATAAGGCCATAATCAAAAGCCCAACATGGAAGTTCACACGACTCCACAAACAGATTGACCAGAATACTTGTCTAAAAACTAAACAAGACACCAATAGTGAGATAGCTCGTACTAATTGATTGGATACTACCTTGCTCTTCACTTGAGGAAGAAGTAGAATTTAACAAAATGCTAACTTGCACATAGAGTAATGTGTAGTCAGCTGTTGCATAATTGTAAAAAACGTCTTCGTCGTGCTTTATGCTTATCAATTGAAGTCAGCTGTTGCTTATCAATTGAAGTGGTTCATCATGTTTCTTATAATGAGTATTCTCATGATTAGATGGTATCAATGCGATTTTTCCTTTCTGCTTTGAATTTTATCTTACATTTAATCAAATTTCATTGTATAATTTCCAGGTGAAAATGATTCCAGTAGCATTTCAGTCGGTGAATCAATATCATGATTCATATGTTTTCCCTTTATTGGAAGAAACACGAGCGAAATTGGCTTCCAGCATGGAGATTATGTTCCGAGCACCTTTTGCTGAAGTGTTATTTCTTCATGAGGTTAACCCACGTGGTTCATTACTATATGATGTTAAGGTTGATTATTGGAGAAACAGAGATAGCGATCGTGGCAAGGAGCCTTACAAAACATTGCCTGGAGATATTTTCATATTCATCAATAGAAAACCAGAAACTGTTTCTGATTTACAACGGATGGGAACAAAATGGACTTTTGCAACAGTTACTAATATCACAGATGATGAGAATGAAGACAATAGCTCATCTACATGTTTTAAACTCGAAGCATCAAGAGACATTGGAGCCGGAGATGGTGTAAGCGAATCGCTGTTTGTGGTTTTCTTGATGAATATCACAACAAACACAAGAATATGGAATGCATTGCACGCGTTCAGAAACATATATATCATCAAGGAAATTATGTGCACTGATTCAGTGGTAAGAAATGTGACTAAATTCATTATAGGTTGGATGATATGGCAAGGTTGTACCCAGTGCACAAGGCTCTCGCTTAACTGCAGGATCTGGGAGAGACAGATGTTGCCTGGCCTTACCCCCATATATGGAGAGACTGCTCCCATGTCTCGAACCCGAGACCAACCGTAGCTTGGCATGAAATTCTTGATATGTAGCTGACAGATGGTGCAAGTGAAGTAATAACAAATTAGATACACTCGATTTAAAATTTAAAAGAAAGGCAAATAAAATGCCTGTACCAAAACATAAGAAGACAATATATCCTCTGATACAAACACTACCAATTTGTTCCAAAGAAGAGATCAAAAACACAAGCACAAATCTAAAATTGTATTAACAAGCCAAAGAATAATGAAATCTCTATTACATCATCACCTATTTATACTAGTAGTAATCCTAATCTAACTAGGAAAGAATTAAAAGACTAAGATACACTTCACTTACTCTAATATTTACTAAAGAGCACTACACCCCTTTTATTACATTTAATACTAACAATTAACAAAACTAAACTATAAATCCTATTCTACATCATCCTCCATGTGAAATATCCGAAGAAATATCTTCTGGGAAAATATACTGTTTTTTGATATGTGCGTTGAGTAAAGCAAGAGGGTGCCTAGTTTTCAATAAAAAAAAATAGTGGATTATTGTTATACATCCTCAGCTATGTGACTTGTGGAACCCTAATTGATATCTAAAATTGTGGAATACAGGTTAAGGAAGATTGTGATGCTTGTTCTGCACGTGGGAATAGCCAATTGGCTGAAAGATTTGATACAAGTCTCTTGTCTAAGCTCAATGAATCCCAGAAAAAGGCAATCTTGGGTTCACTTCTTAAATTGAAATGTGAGCACAAGTCTTCCCTGCAACTTATATGGGGTCCACCAGGGACAGGGAAAACGAAAACTCTGAGTGTGATGCTCTTTATCCTCTTAAGTTTAGATCGCAGGACCCTTAGTTGTGCCCAGACAAATGTGGCAATCAAGGGACTGGCCTCTGCCCTGCTAAAGCTGGTGACAGAGAGCAGGAGAGATTTTCATTTTGTTCTTTAGGAGATATTGTCTTATTTGGTAACAAAGATCGGCTGAAAGTTGGTTCAGATATTGAAAAACTCTTTTTGGATTATCGTGTTGAAAGGTTAATAGAGTGCCTGGAACCACTGACCGGATGGAAGCATTGTTTGACTTCCATGATTGATTTACTTGAAAATTGTGTTTCTCAGTACCATATATTTGTGGAAAATGAACTGGCCAAAGAAAGAGAAAATAGCGATGAAGATGAAGATAAGGTGTTGGAATTTAATTCATTTCTTGAGTTTGCAAGAGCACGGTTTAAATCTGCTGCAATAGCTCTCAAAAGATGCATAATTACGTTTTGTACCCATTTACCGAAAAGTTATATTCAGGAAAGTAATTTACAAAACATGTTAAATATAATTCGCTCACTTGATTCTTTGGAAACATTACTATTCCAAGATAATCTAAACTTTGAAGAAGTAGAGGATCTTTTTTCACGCCAGGAAATTGTCGTAGATTCTATGGACGCATCTGCTCTGCTGCACATGAGAAGCAAGTCCCTTTCTGTCCTAAGAATACTTCGGCATTCTCTTCAAGAAATTAATCTTTTAAGTATTATGAACAAACATTCAATAATGGAATTCTGCCTTCGACGGGCTTCCCTAATTTTCTGTACCACCTCTAGTTCATATAAGTTGAATTCATTGGAACCACCCAACTTGTTGGTTATTGATGAAGCTGCTCAGTTAAAGGAGTGTGAATCAACTATACCCCTTAAACTCCGGGGAATGAGGCATGCTGTTCTCTTTGGGGATGAGCGCCAGTTACCAGCGATGGTTAATAGCAAGGTAAGTCAATGCTACTTCATCATATATATATATATATATATATATATATATGTATATAGTGAGTGAAATGATTGTCAAAAGTTTCAATGGTAAAATATGCACATATATCCCCTCACCATGCAAATCATCTCCACCAAATTTGAGCAAAAAATTCAACTATGTGCCCCCAAAAGATGGGACGTCAGGAAATTCCTTGATGCCCTTTTTAGATCCTCACCAAATATATATATATATATATATATATATATATATATATATATATATATATATATATATATATATATATATTATGTCAGATTGCTTAATTTCCCATTATTTTTTGGTAAGTTTGATTACTAATTTCCTATTCAATATGTGTTTATAGGTTTCAGAAAAGGCTGGATTTGGAAGAAGCTTATTTGAAAGAATGAGTTTCTTGGGTCATTCAAAGCACCTGCTAAATGTACAATATAGAATGCACCCATCAATTAGTTACTTCCCGAATTCAAAGTTCTATCTCAATCAGATCTTGGATGCTCCAAATGTGAAGAGTAAAAGTTATGAAAGACAATATCTTCGAGGGCCAATGTTTGGGCCATATTCTTTTATAAATGTTGTAGGAGGAAAAGAAGAATTTGATGACGTTGGGTATAGCAGAAGAAACATGATTGAGGTAGCTGTTGTGATAAAAATTTTGCAGAATCTTTACAAAGGTATGCCATGTGGGAGTTTCAGATTCGATTGTGGTTTATAGCACATATTACTTCAATACACTCGAGTTTTTGTGTTTAATTTTGACATTTTAGCTATTGTTGCTCAAGATTTATAAATGTTTTCAGTGTTCTCTTATACTCCCTAAGTTCTAAATTAATAGTTCTGCTTTCCTTTTTAGTTCGTCCCAAGTTAATAGTTATGTTTCTAGGTATTATATACACAACTAGGTCAGATTACAAAATTACCCATCCGAACAATACCCAAGAGAGAACAATGATCCATCCAAGTGCATGTTTTTGCATTCAAAGGTATTCATAATTTTTAGGAGGATAAATTGGAAAGTAAACTTTTTTCATAAAATGTTTGACTTTCAAACAATGACTATTGAGTTGGGGAGGAGGGAGTATAAGAAATAGGGAAGGTTGGGACTTCATTTTCTTCTCGAGGAAGTGGGGAAGGGGAAATAAATTGCTCAAGGTTAATCAGGTATTCTGCGTTTTTTGCTTCCTCCATTTTTTCTGAGTGCCCAATGGAGTGTAAAAGATAGCAAAGGGAAATAATTAATCAAACACTAAATTCTGAAAATGAAGTGAAAATTATGCTTATGTTGATGAGAGGGTTGTTATATGCTTGTTCGACAAATCAGTGAGAACCATTATTATTTGTTTGCCTACATATCACTACTAGTATGAGTTATATCAATGTTACCTGGAACGTGGGTCGTTTGGGTACATGGTACGCTACTTTAGCTGGTACACAATACGGTGGGGGTAGGTTTAGTTGGTTCACTACTTTGGATTGCAAGTCACTTTAGAACTCTTGTTGGAGTTATTTTAGTATAAAAATCATTTGTTTTTGTCACGAAGCATGTACTCCATCAATATTTTAAGTGCTCACTAAGAATGTACAACCGATGTAGTGTGTAATCTCTATATTCTATAATATATGAACCGTTATTGTTTATATATTGGTTGGTTGAGAAGTCTTTTTCTTCCCACTTATTCTATTATTGAAGTCAAAACATGTGTTATGACTAATAATGCTAAAATTATAGTTGTTAAAATTGTGAACACCGCTTTTGAAGATCCAGATAGCGAACCCACCATGTTTTGGGTCGTACGAACCCGGATTGCGGTATGTAGGGGGTACAAGGATCCCGGTTACTATGATCCATATTGCTAATTCTTGTAACGGGTTGCTTTTGACGTTATTATGTGCTGTTATATTGATTTTTCCTTTAGTATTTCCTGATACTTTTTCATGTACAGCCTGGAATGGCTCTAAAAAGAAGCTTAGCATTGGTGTGGTATCTCCCTACGCTGCTCAAGTTGTGACCATCCAAAACAAACTTGGAAGAAAGTATGAGGACATTGATGGATTTTCAGTAAAGGTGCAGTCTATAGATGGATTTCAGGGTGGAGAGGAAGATATCATAATAATATCTACAGTAAGATCTAATACCACTGGATCTGTTGGTTTTCTATCCAGTCCTCTCAGAACTAATGTTGCTCTGACAAGAGCACGGAATGAAGTCCAATTAGTTTTTTAATTGCTTGATTTTTTCTTCTTAATTTATTTGTGAACATTATTAGCCTTCCATACCTCTCTAGGCACTCTCTATGGATTTTGGGTGATGAAAGGACTTTAGCTAAAAGTGAATCAGTTTGGGACGCGATAGTTCTGGATGCTAAGAACCGTCATTGTTACTTCAATGCCGATGAAGATAATATTATGGCTAAGGCCATATTAGATGCGAAGAAAGAGAACGATCAACTCGATGATTTGCTTAAAGGGGATAGAAATATCTTCAAGTGTCAAAGATGGAAGGTATATTATATCCTCTAGTTGCTTATTGTAGTTATCTGCATATCTTCCTTTCTTTTACAGAATGTTTTGTGGAGTCGGGTTTTCATTTTATTCTTAAAGATATTTTTCACAACTGGTTGTCCACAGATTTTGTTCAGTGATAACTTCAGGAAATCGTTTTGGAAGTTGACGTCATCTTCCATGAAGAAGTCAGTTATAAACCTTCTGCAGAAGCTTTCTAGTGGCTGGAGGCCTAAGAACCGGAGCGTGGACTTGGTTTGTGAAAGGTGTTCAATGATCTTGAAGCAATTTAAGGTTGAAGGGCTCTATGTTGTTTGCACAAATGACATTGTGAAAGAGTCCAAGTACATACAAGTTCTGAAAGTTTGGGATATATTACCTCTAGAGGAGATCTCAAAGTTGGTGAAACGTCTTGAGAGCATATTTTCTATCTACACTGATGATTACATCAGTCGTTGCAATGAGAAATATTGGGAGGGGTATGTTATGCTTTTTCGGTCTATTGGCTCTTATTAGATATATATGTTGCTAAGTTCAACCTGGATTATTGATATAAATCGTTTCAAAAGAAAATTAAATTCTAACTTGTTTGGTTTTGTTTAGGAATTTGGAAATTCCAAAGAGTTGGGTGACCTCCTATGACATAGTGCGTCTCAAGACCCTCAGTGACGATGGATTTGGAAGTGACTTGAGTGGTAATAATTCAGTTGATGGTAGAAGTTACGCAGAAAATTCAAAGGTGAGCGAAAGCTTGTTACTCATGAAATTCTATGCTTTATCATCTGGTGTGGTGAGTCACTTGCTTTCAGATCGGGATGGTAGAGAACTGGATCTTCCCTTCGTTGTAACTGATGAGGAGCAGAAGATGATTCAATTTCATAAAAGCTCATTTATACTTGGCAGATCAGGCACTGGAAAAACTACTGTTTTGACAATGAAATTATTCCAAAATGAACAGTATCAACATATTGCTTCTAAAGGATTTTATGCAGATGAGGGCAGTACCTCTACGGATGTGAATCCAAAACTGTGTAAGGGAATTATCTTGCGCCAGCTTTTTGTGACAGTGAGTCCAAAACTGTGTTTTGCTGTCAAACAACAGGTTTCTCAGCTGAAAAGGTGTGTAAGAGAATCTACCATTTGGGTTATAATAACCCATTTTATATTCTTTTCTGGTCATTCTAATTTTTCTGTTGAATCTGTTAGGGTTGAAATATTATTGAGTAGTTAGTAAATAAAAGGAAATTTACTGTGATAAAAAATGTCAAAACTAGTTCTCTTATTCCAATATTAGAGCTTAGAAGGTAATATCTTATACCTTCCAGATTATAAATGTTTCAAGTTTCCTGAACTTTGACGCATTTTGATAGGTCTCGGAGAATGGATATTCAAATCCAATGTTGGAGACATATATGCATAGTTCATTTGTTCAAAGTATATAAATGGCCTGTTTTACAGCTTGTTTGGGAGTTTTAAAATGGTGAGAAAAGAAGAGAAAGGGAGTTCTGTCGCTTGGGAGTCTAATTAGGAGAGAAATGTTTTTTATACTTTAATGAGAACTCTCTCCAAATCAAAAAGAAAGGAAGAGAAGAGAAAATTTGAGTTAATGTACTTATCCATTGGTCTTTTTACCCAAAACAGATTTTACATCACCACATCATATTATAATGGTTACTGTTCTCTATAAGGTTATAGTAGTAGTTCTTCCTTTTTTCCTTTCTTTTCTTCTAAACTTGCAAACAAGGAGGAAAAAATGTAAATTTCTCTTCTCTTGTAAACCAAAATCACTATGCTTTCTCTTCTCTCTTACTATATCTTTCTCATCTTACTTTTCGCTTCTGTCCTAAACTCCGTGTTGTAATAACTTGTTATAGTATTCATGTGGACCCAATTAGTGTTTTGTCCACTACTCCTTATTTCCCTCTTAGCCACACACCTTGTCCACTACTTCCTTCAATTAATGAGAATGGGGAAGATACCTCCTCCTATATGCTATACAAGTAGGTTAATGAGAATGAGGAAGATACACCTTTCTAATACAAACAATCTTCTTTCTATATTTCTAGTTGGTATCAGAGCTACCAAAGGAAAAATCCCTCCCCAAAACTAGCCGGACCTCCCTCCCTCGACCGTAAATCACAACAACAAATGGTTGCCTAGGGTTTGCTTTTAGAGCCCCTTTTTCCCGAATTTTGTAGTTGGTTTCCCTTGAATAAAGGGATTCTTATTATCTGCCAGTGATGTGGTAGATTTTTTGATACATATTTTACCCATTTGGAGCAACGTTCTTTTTCGTGGGTATGTGAAGTTGTTTTTTCTTCATTTATTATATGCAATTGAAGGTATTATTCACCCTTTTTATCTCTTGTGATCTAGAGATTTAGTTGGCGTTGCTCCGTTAATTTTGGTGGCCAAATTAATAGCTTTTTGTACGCTATTTTTTGGATATCCCCCCTAATTTGAGTTGATCGTTAGTCCACAATTGTTGGTGTTATAGCTACTTTGGTGAACGATGTCTAACGAAAAAGTTAATGAAAAAAAAATCACTTCATTTGATACGATGAACTCAGATTCCCCCTCACAAAAAGTTACGTCTCAGAGACTTAATGGTCGAAATTTTTCGTTGTGGGAAAGATCATTCCGTTTATTTTGCGACGCCAAAGAAAAAATTTATTGGCTTGTTGGGAGGATCTCAATACCAAAGGAATCTGATCCAACCTCTAGTCAATGGTTTGTCAGCAATTGCACTATTATGGGATGGATTTTCAACTCCATGGAGCCAAAAGTTTATGAGATTTTCCTCATATATGGAAGGCTATGACTACTATTTACTCTCATTCACATAATGAGGTTCGGGTATTTGAACTCTATAAGGAGATATCTCATGCATGTCAAGGTAATGACTGAGTATTAACTTATTATAGTTATCTGACTCAGAGATGGGAGGAGTATGCTTCATATCGTCCGTTAGCTGCTAAAGAAGGTCTTAACCCACATGCTACAAATTCCTTTATGGCTTGAGAAGAATAGCAGCATTGATTTTGGGCTTCCTCATACACAAATTTTGAACACTTCACCCATTCCTCCACTTAGTGAAGTGTATGCATTGGTTGAGCAGCATGAGCGGCGCCTCAAGCTCACTTCCTTATCTGTTGTGATTTCTGAGTCTACTTTTGCAGCTGACCAAATGGCTTTCTTAGCAAATACAAAACTTCATTTTTAGGGGTCTTCTCATGCTCTGTCTTGGGGCAAACGACCTGAAAGGAAGAAGTCGATATGTGAACATTATGGCGGAAAGGGCATGCAAAAGTTACCTATTAGAAATTGTATCCAGAGTTGAGGACCAAGAAAGGGAAACCTCGTATAGCAGTTGTTGCTGAGGGTCCTAGTGATTCTCATTCATCCACTCCTGATGATTTGAATCTCAGGATTGAGTAGGCTATTATTTCAAAGATGGATCAGACAGGCTTCTTCTCTCAAGTGTAATGCTATGACCACATCTACCTCAGGTACTCCTCAAGCATACCATATTCACACAACTGACACTCCATCTACTTGGGTTATGGATTCTGGAACTACTGATCATACGACGAGTGAGAAGAATTTTTTACTTCACATGCTTAACCATTCCATAAACATGTTCACCTTGCTGATGGGAATTCTACTACCATTCTCAGCAAAGGAGATATATACCTCTCCACAGACATAACTTTACACTCATTTTTACTTGTACCTAATCTTGTTATGAACTTATTATGATGTAATCTAGGGTGCGGAAGCGTAAAAAGAATAAGTTATCTGTGACACCCCGCGTAATAAAATACCGGGCAATCACTCCTATATCAAATTAAAACAGTAGTCTCATGTGGTTCATTCTTAGCATCACTGTCGAAAACCAATTTAATTACTAATATCCTATTACGCCGGCGTCAAATTTTTAATTAACTAATCTTTTTAACCAAACCATTCAAATAAAACAATTACAACAGTTTATATGCAGCAACTGAAATGAAATAAAATAAAATAATCGAACACTCGGTACAATAATACAACCAAATCGAATGCCGCATTAAAAGGCGATAAAAGAATAAATGAGTACAGTTGGGCCATAAGCCCGAATGTTTCTACAATACCTCCTATCTAGATCTCAATGATAAAAGCGTCTAATATAAACCTTCTTGCATCCACAGCTGCTGCAGCAAACGTCTGACTCGAAAGAATCATCATCCGGGCGTCCCTGTGTCTGGACACCTATATATATATATAGATATAGCAAGAGGGGAAAATAGAGAAACGGGTCAGAGTCCGAGTTTTGAAAACATTTTAGCAAGTGCTTAAAATATGTTATTTCTCATATTTAAACTGGTATCGCTCTCACATGACATACACCTCTCCCCTCTTCTAACAGTGCACAACTATCGCATACCTTTTTAAACAACCTAGTTAAGCTACCGTGCATAACTAATGTAATTACCCATCTTCTAATAATCCTCATCAATTCGAGTACTAAGGACTAAACTTCTTCCCATTCCCAACATTACGTTACGTTCGTGCATGGGGTGTCTCGCGAAGCGAAATCCAAACAAGGAACCCCCCCTCCCCGATACACTACTACGTGGCAATGTAGATCATTGGGATCCATTAGGCCTTCAGTACATACCATATTTATACCATCCCGTATTTATTAATAGTTCTCATTAGAACCTAAGATTCATATTCATATAAATCCGGATATTCATTTACCGAAAGTAATATCACACTTTATTCATTCTTTTCACTTTATACAAGGTTAGGTTATATGATATCTCATCTCATATATATAAACAATATATTATACGCAACAAGTATATTAATCATCCACCGAACTATAATGGCTTAGTCATTTTCATTTACTAAGCATCCGTGGATTATCTCATGTACACATATATGTTAATCACAATACATATATCCATATCTGCCACCCATAGGCTTAACAGCGGTGCACACATACTCTGCTATCCAATCTAAGTACATCTCGTACTAAAGGATCACATGTTCCACATCACTCATGAACTGTAACAATACAAATCACATATATTGGAGGCGAACATAGTTCACATATCCATGGGTCACGCACATACCAACGCTCCCATAGTCAGCAGACTTATCGACCCACAAATAAGCCCTTCACAGTCTCATGTTCTTGAGGTACCAAATCGAAAATCCCCCCGAAGGCAACACAGGATAAGATTGCCCTATTTTGAATGCCAACTTCCCGTGATAGCAAGTATGGTAGGTATGTCATACACATAATAAACAATAATATAGGTACACATTCCACCTATATAAATATATCATCAATTAGGTATTCACACAACCATATTATAACGATAGGTATTTATCTCACGTATACATAATTTCCCATAGGTAATTATTTAACCCATGTATATAATAACATCAGGGCATACGCACCACCCATATAATAATCCCCTACGTAGTATATTTATATCTCGACTATCCTACGCATTTATCAATTTTTCACTAATCCCCAATATTATATTTTCGAGCTTTTCTCACCGCACAATGATAATATCAACAACCCCGATATATTCATTCGTCTCGTAATATATATACTTTAACGACATCGTATATATATTATTTATATCTCTTCTCAATATACTATGCCTATAATTTCCAAACTCTTATAACGATAGCCAATAACCTCAAATATTTTCATTCATAATAATGTAAGCAGTCACACCCTTAAAATATCATCCCCAATACGTACTCTTTTATTTATTATTCAAATCACACCTAAATGCCCCTTTAAGTATTATTCCTCACGAACACCACTATTTGGGTAAACCTTGGATTTTACTTTCAACTAACCCAAAGTACGCGCCTTACTAAAAAAAAATATTTAGAAGTCCCCACACTATTTTTAGGAACCCCAAATATTTATCTCCAAACAATTCTAGCCTTTATTTTTCCAATTTTAGGTTTGATTTCGGAGTTAATGATTAACCCCGAAACTGCTTTTTTAGAAAAATCATATCAAATCGAAAAAAAATCAGAAAAATACGCGGTCGGTGCCCACGCGACCGTATCGAAAAGATCTACAACTTTCGTGTTTTGACCGAGACTGAATCAGTTGTCTTCCTAGCCGAAACAGTCCGGAAGTGACGTTGGTCACTATTCACCTTCTCCTCCAAAAATCCAAACCTCCATTTAAACACCTCCAAGCTTTTTATCTCCTCTCTCATCATCAACCAACCTCAAACAACCATAAATACACATATAGAAAGGGTTCTAATCATCCTAGAACCCATTTTCAACAATTAATTTCAATAAATTTCAAGTTTTCAAATTTGGTATTAATCGAGTTATATCCATTTTAATCTTCCGAACACCGGTTTGATCTACGAAATTTCAACCCAAAAATCTTTAGTTTTATACCAACTACAATATGAGAAATAAACACACTAAATCATAAAGAAAGTTAAACACTGGCCTCGTGGATTAAATCCGACGACCCCGAGTCGAATCCCGCGAATTTTGGCCGGAAATCTCTTCTTTTCTTCTCTTTTCTTTCTTCTTCTTTCTTCTCTTCTCTCTCTCTCTCTCTCTCTCTCTCTCTCTCTCTCTTAGGGCTGATATTTGGGGAAAATAAGGGCTTTCCCCTTATTAAACCAGAAATTGGGTGTATACCCAATTGTTAAATGACTCGTGTACTCATTTACGAGTCCCTACTAGTCCAAAAATGCTCGGAAACCAAATACTACCCCCGGGCACTCTATTTTGACTATCTCGGCCATTCCGAACCCAATGGCGTAGTCAAAATCTCTATCCGAGTCACTTTACTAAAATTCACTATTTTGACCCAACACGTTCAATACGCGTGTTTTCTAATTTAAAATATTTTCCTTTGTCGCTTTACCCAACTGCGACATGTAATAAAAATAATCTACTCATATACTTAGTCTCGAAATATAATCCACGTAAATATTAATCTGTCACTCGAAAACTAATATTTACTATTCACTTTATAATATTGAATTTATTTAATTTCACTCATTAATCCCAGAATTACTATTCATAATAATTCCTCAAATTACCAAATTACATCCACAGTGTAATTTAAATACCTTTAAAAGTACGGGGTATTACATTATCTACACAACAATTAACTACACAACAATTACACTACACAACAACAACTAAACTAAAGAAATGAAATGGGTTTCTTTCTCTTTCTATTCTCAATTCTCAATATTCAAGGTTGATTACAAATGATGTCATACATGGGTATTTATAAAGAATTTGAGAGGCTTTTAGAAGTTTTTAGCCAAGTATAAGTTGTCATGAGTTGTCTTGACAACTCTAACTAATAAAACCTTCTGAAAACTTCCATCTCAACCCTTACTACAATTAAAGATGTAACAAAAATACCAAACAACTAATAAAAGGAAAAATACAATGAAATAAAATTGCAAGAAAATACCAAAATAAATCCTAATTCTCATCATTCTTCCCCTACCTGAGAGAACTCATCCCGAGCGAAGAAAATGTGTGCTAGGGCACCATCCGCGGGCTCCCCTAAAGGGAAGTCGTCCTTTGAAGCGTCCCGCATCACGACTCGCAAAATATCCTCAAAGAGAAACCACAAATTTACGCCATAGCCGATGAATAGGAATGTGGCCTCTGATTCGTCCAAATGAAGAGCTAACACAAGATCGGCGCAGAGAGGACCATTGATGCCAAATTTCATCAAAATTCCTTGTGATGAGCCTCCGTAGCATCAAAACATGTAAATGAGTCGTAGAGCACTCCTCATAAGTAAGACAAAAGGGATCTACAAATCCCACATCAATCATGATCTCCCCACGCAACATATACTCCTCAAAGGAAACAACCACTGAACCATCATCACAAAACTCATCATCGTGACCAAAAATTGGAAAGAAATCCGTTAAATAAAATATTTTCACCTTGCGATAATGAGTGCGAGTCTCCCAACCGTCTTCAACAAATAACTCGAAAAAATCACATAGAAAGTACCCATCATCTTCTATCCCAAAGATAGAAATGAAGTCCACAATCTCAAATGCTTCCAAATCCCTATGTCGAGTACGAGTGATCCACCCATTCTCGTCGAATATGGGAATAAAGTCACAAGGAAGGAACACGTAGTCACTATCAAGCATCATTGCGGTCTCAACAACCTCGGAGACATCCTCGTAAAGCATAACCGAAGAGGTAGTACCGTCGGTGTGCGCGAGAATGACATCGGATGTAGTAGGAGGTACACCGGTGGACAAATCCTCTAAATATGGGACCAAATGTCTCGCTCGTTCACGTACCCATTGTTCATGTGCCATCTCCATCTCAAGATACTCGGCTCAACACCTATTTAGGTGTTGACGGTACATCTCAGACTCCTCGATGGAGTAAGCACTATACGCGAATGTGTGAAGCTTTTGAGATAGATATGAATCCGTCGCGGTCCAAGAATCTAGAAGACTTTGGAGTTTAGGCACAACTTACCTTGTTGAAATCGGCACATGCATTCATATCGAGCCTGTATTTGGTACCATCCCACGATAATTTGGAAGAAAGGTATTCTTCAGGTGGGGGAGGGATTAAATCGTAGGGTCTTGATAGATTTGGGGCAGATTTGTAATTTTTAGAAAATTTGGGGATTGAATTGTAATTTTCAGAAATAAGGAGGGAATTAACGTGTTGAAGAGGTCCGGGTGGTGGGAAAATTTGATTAGGGTTTGTGATCTAGTGGAAGATTGTCGGGGTTGAATATGAATGTCTATTAGAGTTAGGGTTTTTAGATGGAGTGGGTTTTAGGGTTTCTTGAGGATGGGGAAAGTATGGTTTTGGGTTTAATTTTTTTGTTAAAATTAAATGGGGTTTGAAATAAGAGGATTTTTGGGTAGGTCGGAATGAATCTTGTATTGTTTGGCACTTTCTTGAAATTCCGGTGAGCCTAGGGTTGATTGGAGATTAAGGGTGAATCGGCCCTGTAAGATGGGGCTGTCGACCTGTAAAGAAGGTGGAACTGGAAAGATCGTGGTTGATGAGGGGGCAACAGGAGGCAGACCCGCATGGGTCAGAGATGGGGCGACTCCGACAAAAATTCCGGACTGATTCCGGCAGCGCTCAGCCGCTTCTTGAAGGCTTTCGGCTTAGTTTTTACAGGTTGTTCCAACAGCAGGTTCATCCGTAACATTCTGTTATTGGGGCTGCCCCGACGGCTTGAGGATTATCGCCGGCAAATCACTGCCATGGCGGGCCAGAAGTCTTCCGTCAGGACTAATTTGATAGGGGCCATAAATCTGCACTGTTCTTGATTGCATTTTGGGCCAGAATTAGTAGGACGATCAAAGAAAATTCTAGCCAATTCCTCTTTTTCGTCATGGCTGCGATTTAGGGTTTCATGGATGAATTATGTCTCATTCGGATGGACCCAATCCGAATCCCAATATTCGATAATCATATTTGTACGCTCGGTCTACCCATCAGTCTGCGGGTGGTACGCCGTACTCAACCGCAATTCCGTGCCCATGGCCTGCTAAAAACTATCCCAAAATCGTGAAACAAATATCTTGTCTCGGTCAGACACGATATTTAAGGGCACACCGTGAAGTCTCACTATCTCTGCAATAAAGAGCTGGGCATACTGTCCCGCACTGTAGTCTGTCCTTACGGGTAGAAAATGAGCGACTTTTGTCAACCTGTCCACAATTACCCAAATGGAGTCGTGACCTCTCTGTGACGTAGGCAACCCTGTGATAAAGTCCATGGAGATGCTCTCCCATATCCACATCGGGACCTCCAATGGCTGTAGTAGTCCTGCCGGTCTCTGATGATCCACTTTTACGAGCTGACAAGTGGCGCATTTTGAACAAACTCGGCAATATCCCTCTTCATCCCGCTCCACCAATACTGACGTCTCATGTCTTGGTACATTTTGTCCCCTCCGGGATGTACCGCGAACCGTGAGCCGTACGACTCTGCCATCACCTCATGCCGCAATTCCTCCCCTTCCGGGACCACCAATCTCCCATTGAAGCGTAATCCCCCGTCTCAGCTAACGGTATAGGATTCGGATCCCTCTGCCAATAATCGAATTATCTGCTCCTGACAGAACGAGTCATTTGCCTGGGCCTTCACTACCTTCGTGACAATCTGCGGTGTAACAGTCATTACAGACATGAATGATCGGGCCACTGCATCCTGGTGTCCCAATTCCTTCCACTTTGCCTTCCACACTTCCGCCACCTCATCTACAGGTCTACGGCTCAACGCATCTGCCACCACGTTAGCCTTCCCCGGGTGATACTGAATATCAAACTGATAATCTTTCACGAATTCAAGCCACCTCCGTTGTCGCATATTTAACTCCTTCTGCGTGAATAGGTACTGTAGGGACTTGTGATCCGTGAACAATCGAAACTTCTCCCCCAAAAGATAATGTCTCCAAATACGAAGGGAAAATACCACTGCCGCTAACTCCAAGTCATGGGTAGGGTAATTCTTCTCGTGAGGTTTAAGCTTACGGGAAGCATAAGCTATGGCCTGACTCTCCTGCTGCAGTACACCTCCAAGTCCTTGTAAGGACGCATCGGTGTAAACAAGGTACTCAACTCCCGGTCTCGGCAATGCTAACACAGGTGCTGAAGTTAACTTGTCCTTCAGCTCATCAAATGCCAACTGACAGGCGTCACTCCAATTGAACGACACACCTTTACGAGTTAGATGTGTCATGGGACCCGCTATCGTGGAGAAACCCCGAATAAACCTCCTGTAGTATCCTGCTAGGCCCAAGAAACTACGGATCTCCGTCGGTGTCGTGGGCTGTCCCCACTCCCTCACCGCGGATACCTTCCCCGGATCAACCGATATTCCCCTGTCGGAAATAATATGCCCCAAAAACTGAACCTCCTTCAGCCAAAACCCGCACTTCTCATATTTTGCATACAACTCATTCTGGCGCAGTGTCTGCAAAACTAGCCTCAAGTGCTCGGCGTGCTCCTCCTCTGTCTGGGAGTAAACCAAAATATCATCGATGAAGACAATGACAAACTGATCTAGGAACTCCCTGAACACCCTATTCATCAAGTCCATAAATGCTGCTGGAGCGTTGGTCAAACCAAATGGCATAACCCGAAACTCGTAAGAACCATATCTTGATAAGAACGCAGTCTTCGAGACGTCCTCCTCCCTGATATGCAACTGATGGTATCCAGATCGCAAATCAATCTTTGAGAAGCAAGAAGCTCCTCTCAACTGGTCGAATAGGTCATCGATTCGAGGCAACGGATACTTATTCCGTATCGTGACCTTGTTTAACTCCCGGTAGTCTACACACAATCTCAGTGAACCATCTCTCTTCTTCACGAACAACACAGGGGCACCCCACGGTGAAGTACTTCTCCGAATAAACCCCTGACCCAACAACTGCTCAATCTGATCCCGTAACTCCCTCATCTCAACTGGAGCCATACGGTACGGTGCGCGTGCTATAGGTCTCGTATCTGGTAATAAGTCTATAACAAAGTCTATCTCTCGACTGGGGGGTAATCCAGGTATATCCTGAAATACATCGGCAAACTCTCGAACAACCGGAATCGAATCGAGTGGTATCACCACCTCCTTAGAGGTCTCCTCCTCTATATAGTACAAATGAGTGGACGATCCTCCTTCAGAACGAGGCATCGCCACCAAAAACATCTCCTGCCCGGGAATGGCAAAGATAATACTGCTACTGAAACAGTCAATCATGGCTCGGTACGCAACAAGCCAATCCATACCAATAATCACATCGTGAACATGCATAACTAATACCAACATATCTGCAGGTAATACCAGACTACCAATTTCTACCCCTACTCCCCGGCATATAAAGAAAATAAGTGACCCACTCCCCAATGGTGAGTCGACACACGTCACTGTGCTCTCCGCTGTGGCTAACAACCCTAAAGCCTTCGTGAAATGTGTACCTATAAAACAATATGTAGCCCCCGTATCAAACAGTACCCGACCCATAGTGCCATGGATAGAAAACGTACCCTCAATCGCGGGCGGTGACTGTGGGACTGCTGCCTGGTGGACGTTATAGACACGTCCATACTGTAGCTGTCCCTGCTGAGCCGGGACTACTGGAATGGGTGGCAATGCTGCCATCTGTGGCGGTGCGGGGAGAGCGGCGGGAAACATAGGCCTCTGCGGCTCCTGGCGAGCTCCCTGCTGCTGCTGCTGTGGGGCCATGCCCCTATCAGGACAGTCCTGGCGTTTATGGCCAGTCTTGCCACAAACGAAACACTTCCCCGGGAAGTTCCCTCCTCTCTGCCCCTGCTGTCCCCGGTCCTGGTGGCCGTTACCGTTCCTCCCTTGGCCCTGCTGAAACTGCTGATGTTGACCATTTTGACCCTGCTGGCCCTGATGGCCGTTATGACCCTGCTGGCCATTCCGGAATCCTCCCTGACCGTTCCTGAAACCCCCTGATCGAAACCTCTTATGATCCCCCTGCTGGGAACCCTGATCACTCTGCCTCTGCCCCTGAACAGATTGTGCCCCACCGGCACCATGTCCTCCAGTCCTGCCCTGATGGCTAGACTCTCCCGATCTCTTGCCCTCAGCCATATGAAAGCGGTGATCCTGGCAGTGTAACAAAGCAGCGTTAACCACATCAGAATAAGTGGCCAACGAAAGGTTCCCTAACAGATGCTGACGGATCCTCTATGTCAACCCGTCGGTGAATTTCTCAATCTTCTTCTTTTCTGTCGGTATCTCATCCGGAACGATATTCAACAGATTAGTGAACTTGGCCTCATACTCGTCCACGGTCTTACCCTCCTGCTTCAGACTCATCAATCTCCTCCTCATTTCCGTATGAACAGCTGACGGAAAATACTTGCGGTCGAACCGCACCCAGAACTCCTGAATAGTGAGAGTATCCCTCTCCTCTACGGTGGTAATAGACTCCCACCACTGCAGTGCAGACCCAACTAGCTTGAAAGTAGCTAGCACCTGCTTCTGAACATCCGTGAACTCATACATCCTCAAGTGCCGCTGTATATCCTTCCTCCACTGGCTCGAGACTACCACATCTGAGCTACCTGCAAACTCTGGCTGATGCGCTTTCTGAAAAGCGTCACGTACACGTTCCCAAGCAGAAGGGAATGCATTTGCCTGTACTGGTGCGGCAACCGGCGCCTGAGGTGGTGCCTGCTGAACTACGGCAAGTGCGGCATTTACCGCTTGGGCTACTATGGCTGCAACCTCAGCGGCGTTCATCGTGCCCTGAACCGGTGCGGGCTGTGGTTCTGGCGTCGCATTCCTGGGAACTCGTCGTGCACGTCGTGGAGGCATTCTGAAATAAGAATAAAGTCTATAAGTTCGCAGTTATAAACTTAAAATAGCTGAAGAACGTAGCATATACAAAAGAATACAACAATCCTAAAATATAGGGCTCTATATCAAAGAAAGCTCAGCGGAAACATAATAAGCCGTTCAGATCCTAAAGGACACTAGAACCTGATGCTCTGATACCACCTGTGACACCCCGACTAATTAAATACCGGGTAGCTACTCCTTTATTAAATTAAATCAAAATGCCAAGTTGGCTCAGTTAATAGCATCACTGTCGAAAACATTTTATTATTACTAACCACCTAGTATTTAAAAAGTAAGTTGCCAATTTTTTTAATTAAATCCTGATTAACGTGCGGTAAACGATTTAAAGCAAGAATAATATCACCATTCACCATAAATAAAAATAGAACAACCGTCACATGATATAAATAAATCCGGAGGAAAAACTCCTCACAACAATCCCACAAATGTACTAAGTAAACTGAATACTGAAACAATACATGCCAAAGTCTGAAAAACTGAAATGGAAATGTCTCTAATAGAATTTGGGCAACATGCCCTACAACTGAGGAATACTGAGTATGGAATCCAAATGAGATAAGCGTCTAAAAGCAAATCCCTGTAGCTTCCACAAGCAGCTACAGCTCGTCATCTGAGTGAGAATCCTATGCATGATGTCCTTGTGGCTGGGCACCTAAAATGGTTTTACAAAAAAATAGATTTGAAAGCAAACGGGTCAGAGCCCGAATGTGGAGATATTTTAAAAACCTGCAAGTGCTTTAAAAACATTTAAAACATTTAATGCAAAATACATGTTAGGACGTGCTCTCACCTGAGATACTCACCTCTCGTCTAACTGTGCACTCCTAACGTTCCTGTACCCATTCACGTGTTATCCCATAACTATCTAATTCTCAAGAGTTTCTAACACTTCTACTCGTTTCACGTTTAATTTCCAACCTTAACAATTAAATAGAGAGTTCTACATTAATTCCCGGATTCCCAATTATTAACAAAACCAATTATTGATATAAGTTCCCTTTTATCTTTTCATAACATTACCATGACTATACTCACAAATTAACATAGTAAATTCCTTCTCGTTTAACCGTATATTTTCACATCATAAATATACAATACAAGCACCCAAAGGCTAAGCTGCGGTGCACACATACTCTGCTATCCATCCCGGTACATCACATACATAAGGATCACGCATTCCGAATCTCTCAGGAATCGTTTAGATAACAACATCACAAATAGTGGAAGCGAATACAGTCACCATCACATGGGTCACGCACATACCTACGCTCCCATGATCAGCAAACTTATTAACATCCCAATAAGTCCTTCTATGACCTATGTTCATCGAGGTAACCAATCTAAATCCGGGCAACACAAGGATAAGAAGGCCCTAAGCGAACGTAAACCTCCCGTGATAGCAAGTATGGTAGGTATGTCATACACATAAAATTATATACTAAGCATTCACACATCTTATATATCTCGATATTAATAAAGGTATACTCTACATCTTTATACCATTATTCCAAATTCATATATTTCAAGTATTCCGATAATATAGAAATTAAATTGTCGACACGTCTCACGTCGTAGTTTCTTAAACTTAAAACCTATCTCAAATAGACTATTAAATTCCCATTATTCCCACATATAACATCTTTACACCTAAGGTCTTTACTTCTGCCCCAAACCTTATTTCATCAAACTATGCAAATTTACACTATTAACCCAAATATTATCTCACTTATCGAATTTCATTAATTTAGAATAATTCCTCAAATTGAATTCCAATTAAGGTCCAATCTCATAATCATGTCTACTGGTCTTCCTTAAGGTTAAGGGTATTCATAAGGTCTCCAATAATATTCTCCAAGGGTTAACACCATTAAAATTTAATTAGGGAAAAACTTTACTCATTCTGGGAAGGTCGATCGATCGACCTTTACCTTCGATCGATCGATGGTGGTCGATCGATCGACTGAAGAACATCGATCGATCGAACGCACCAGGTATGGTTACGGACTGCTTCGTTTTGCAGTTACCAATTCGTCCCAAAACGCCATTTTCAAGCATGAAACTCGAAGACAAGGTTACAATATCATCATACTATCATCCTACAACAGTATTAACATTCTAAAACCCATAATTCATCATTCAAAGGCTTTGTTTAAATCAAAACTACATCAAAAATTTCCAAATTTCTTCCTCATTCCAGAACATCAATAAACTACTTCTAAATTCCAATTTTTAGATCATCAATGGTTCTGTTTAGAACATATAATTCGTCCAGAATATTACTACATGCAATCCCTAACATAATTCATAGCTTTTAACTTCCAATTCATGGGTCTAAATCATCTTCCAAGATCAATTTCGAAAATTCCTAAACATGGAAAAGCATAGCTTGAATCAAATGAATTTAAACCACTTGCCTTAATCTTTCTCTGAATTTGATGTTGAATTTGAAGGTTGAATCTCTCCTCTCTCTCTCTTTCTGCAGAATTCTTTCCTTTCTCTCTCTCTCTACAAGTTCTTCCCAAAGATGATGACAATGGAGGTGTGGTTGGTTTTTGGTAAGTTGGGATTATAACTCAACTTCTCCCGTAGCCCATTTAGCCCCTTAGTGTAGTTAGTGGGTTTAGTGGATGGAGATTAAGTCAGATTTCTATTTCTAATTTTCGTCACTTTTAATTCCCAAAAATACAAAATTACCAAAATACCCTTTATGATGCCGGTATGGCCTAAAAATGCCCCGGGACCCAAGCTAAACTCCCGGCTAGTGTTTTCTGACTATCTCGACCCTTCCGGACGCGTTGACGCACTCAAAATGACCATACGGTTAATGGAACTAAAATTCACTTTTTAATTAAAATAATAAAATACCATGACGCGACGGTCACACGCGTCTCAACAAAATTCCCAAATTGTCGTATTTAAATCTCACGACAATTTCAATATTACCAATATTCATATAATGCCAAGTATACACATTATAATTAAATACTCACTCACGTCTCGTTAATATTTTTATCCGGATTAATTTCCAATTAATAAACATTTAATTCAATTAATCCCCAAAAATAAATATCACAGAAAATACAGGGTATTACAGTGTTGTCTTCTCGTAATCTAAGCATACATCAAACACTTACATCCCTCGCACGCATCGTGTACTCCATGTGCTTTTGACTTAATACACTTTTCTTCATGGCGACCTTAATGAGTCCACCTGGCTTTCGTGGTGAGGGAGAGTATGCAAGGAAAGTCTGTCGTCTTCGAAATCTCTATATGGGTTGAAGCAGTCACCACGAGCCTGATTCTCTAGATGCAGTGAGGTTGCTATTGGATTTGAATGTACTAGGTGCCATTCTGATCATACTTGCTTCATCAGGCGAGATTCATATGGAAAAAGTGTGATTTGCTTGTATATGTTGATGATGTTATTATTACTGGAGACAATTTTATTGGAATTACACAGTTTAAGACCGATTTGGGAAAGGTATTTGATGTGAAATATCTTAGCTAACTTGGTGTTTTTGGGGAATTGAAGTGGTTAGCTCTCATTATGGGATTTCTCTCTCACAGCGAAAGTATGTTATGGACCTTCTTGAGGATAGTGGAATGATTGGGTGCAAAACAACTTCATCTCTTATGATTCCTTATCTGAAGCTTGCTGCCGACACTGGTGAACCTCTAAAAGATCCATCTATGTATTAACGTTTGGTGGGTCTCCTCATTTACTTGGCCAATACAAGACCGGATATATCGTTTGTTATTGGGAGAGTTAGTCAGTATATGCATAAACCCTATCAGCCTCATTTGAATGTTATGTATCATATGTTGCGATATCTCAAGTCTTCTCCCGGACTTGGGTTATTTTATACAGTAGGACCACATCTTGGATGGTTATAGAGCTACACTGATTTAGATTATGGAGGATCTTGTGATGGTCGCTCTATTATGAGCTCCTTTACTTTTCATGGGAGCTATCTCATCTCCTAGAGAAGTAAAAAACAAGCCGTCGTTTTGCGTTCTTCTACAGAGGAAGAATATAAAGCCATGTCATTGGGCACTTGTGAGATTATATGGCTTCGTTCTCTTCTTGGGGAGTTGGGATTTCCTGAGAAAGCTCATTTTCTTCTACATTGTGACAATAAATTGGCTATTGAACTTTCTTCTGATTCAGTTCTTCATAAAAGGACAAAGCATATTGACATAAACGTTCATTTCCTCAGAAAGAAGGTTTGTCATGGGATCATCACCCCGTCATGTGTTTCTTCATAAGAACAGGTTACAGATATTCTTACCAAGCCTGCTAGTCATTTTCCCTTATTCGCACTTCTAATGGCAAGCTTGGCTTGATTGATATCTACGCGCACCAGTTTGAGGGAGAGTGTGGTAATAACTTGTTAGAGTATTCATATAGACCCAATTAGTGTTTTGTCTACTACTCCTTATTTCCTTTTTATCCACAAACCTTGTCCACTACTTCCTCAAATTTCTCCATTATGTTTGTTGCCTTGTCTCCTTCTATATGCTATATAAGGAGGTTCATGAGAATAAATAAGATACACCTTTCTAATATAAACAATCTTCTTTCTATATTTCTAGTCTCCCAAACATTGTTTTAGACACTACTATCCTTTGTATACAATTGTGTAGGAATATTAAAAAGATAGTATAAACAAGTAACTCTGCCACTCATTATTTGATTTGGTACCGATGTCAGTATTTATAACACAATGAGATACTATTCAGATCTTGGTTGAGATGATATTAATCTATTTTTATTACGTGGCATTTTTATCTCTTTCAGAGATTTGGTACTTTTTTGTTAAGGTGACTGGGAGTACATCTCACATACACACGATTATCTCTTATTATAATTGTCAAATTTATGATAATGCCTTTCATAATGACAGAAGTCTCTTTATATAGAAGCTTTACAATAATTACAAGAATACCCTCACCCCCTCGGCTCTTGCTAATAAATACTCCCTTCGTTCTAAATTAAGAGTCGTATTCATTTTTTGTATAGATTAAGGATACACCAAATAAATGGACATGATCAATACTTGATCACTATTGTGAAATGTGGTTCGTTGATTATGTTCAAAAAAGGAAAAGTGGACTCTTAATTCGGAACGAAGGGAGTATAATAGAAGAATCCATACTGTAGCACTTTCCAGTCTCCCCTTAACCTCTGCGATAGCCTTCCCTATTCTGGTGGTAGAAAAGACCATCTAAAAAACAGCCTCAAAATCCAGGCGTTTTCACTTAATGGACGATTAAACCATTTAATGAAAGAACAATTATAGGAACCCATTTCATGTTGCATAAAGTTACAACACTTGGATTTTTTGTCACCCACTTTCTCTTGACTATTCAAATATTGAAAAAGTTTTGTTAGGACTTGATCCTTCTTATCTTCTAAGATAAAGTGAAGTTAAACCACTTGGAATGCATACCACTCACTTTCCCAGCTATCGCACCCTCCTGATCCTCGTTCGCTGCAGAAAAATAAACCATCACTGGATGAAGACCCTCGTTTCCCAAGAAACCTAATCTCTTCCTAATCTATGCGAGCAGCAAACTCACAGTAAACTCCTTGCGGACAGCAGGTGCCTGTGAGCCAAAAGCCTGGGACGGGAATTTCGAGCTGAAAACCCAACACAAGGATGGTCTAACATTGGTTTTCTTTTGGGTGAGGAGTGATCCAATATGCTCAATGTATCAATGTATGGTCCAAGTTTTCTATCAGTGGTTGATCTAATTGACATTCCATCAGAAGATTTTTATGATGTATTAGCTTACCGATAATGGTGCCACATTATGGTAATTATATTTGTGGGTACCCTGAATTTAGTATCATAGGCCTGGACGAGTAGCCTCTCCTCAGCGGCCCAAAGCCCAGGCCCATCACCTTTTGTGTTAATCCGATTACCCCACGATCCCATGAAGAGAAGTTGTGGGGGAACGCGATCCCATGTAGGGGAGATGGCTAATAAGGAGGAACCCATCACCCCCACTACTCCAACATATACATGTATAAATTAAACCCTAAGTCCGGGGCAAAGGACAAGTTGTATTCTCTGTACTTATTCTTCAGAATATAGAGAAATAACACTGACTGAACCACCGTGGACATAGGCACTTCTTTGCTGAACCACGTATATCCGTTGTGTGAATGGCCTTTTATTTATCTTTTCTTGGTTGTTACCTCTTTCATATTTATTTGTGTTGCATAATAATTGTCTCCACAATTGGCGCCGTCTGTGGGAAGCATTTATCTTTCCCTGAGAAGAGCCCACGCCGAGAAAAAATCTAAGATGTCTGGTCACAGCAGCAACGCTCCTCAAGCAGGAGATATTCAGGAGCCACCCGCTCCTCGCAGGATGAGGTCTGAAGTCCGACGTTCAGATCAAGGGGCTCGCTTAGAAAGGCCAGCCTCAGAAGAAAGTCAAGGACCAGCAAGGTCCACTCAGATATCCAGATTGATCGATGCATACGAAGTAAGGCTCCACGAGCAGAGGGAGTCTTCTCGCAGATATGAGGCTGAGAATGCTCGCTTGAAAAGAAGACTGGAAAAACTGGAGAAAGAACTACGTCCTGATACCAGGAGACGCCCCTCTCGCACTCCTAGCCCTCAGGCGAGCAAATCTCGCAGCCGAGGAAGGAGCCCTAGGCGGCAATATCAAGGGTTCGAAGGTGGCGACTCAGACGACGACCTCCGCGAGCAATTGAGAAAAGTTCGCCGCCATCAGAGCCCTGCTCGCAGCGACGACAACATACGGAACCTAGTCCGCAGAGAAATGGACCAACATCCAGCTCACCGCGGCACCAGGTCGACCAGAGAACTCGCCAGGAGAGCCCTCAAGACCCAGATGAAATCGCCCTTCACAAGGGAAATTGAAGAAGAAGAAGAAGAAGATCCCAAAAAGTTTGCTATTCCAAGGTTCAAGATTTACGACGGGAAGACTGATCCCATTGATCATGTCAGGCAGTACCGGCAGGCTATGACCCTCTGGAATCACCGAGATGCACTGATGTGCCGTATTTTTCCCTCGAGCCTTCATGACGTGGCCCAGAAATGGTTCGAGAAACTCCCTCACCGATCCATCAGAAATTTCAAATCCCTGGCCGAGCTCTTTACGGCCCGGTTTATCACCAGCAGCTCCCATCCCAAAAGGATGGATGCTCTATTAACAATGAAGAAAACGCCTCAGGAGACACTCCGAGACTACGCGAAGAGGTACTGGGAGTTATTCAACGAAGTCGAGGACTGCGCGGAAGAGGTGGCAGTGGCTTCATTCAAAATTGGGCTACCTAGCTCTTCCCTCCTTTACCAGTCCTTGACAAAGAAGGAAGCAACCACCATTGATGACCTGATGGCCCGGATTGAGAAATACGCAAAGGTGGAAGATGTCACCCGCCTTAACGTAGGAGAAAACGGTCGAGCCAAGCTCGCTACCAAGGGAAGTGAGAAAGTAGACAACCAGAAAAAAGAGGAAAGAATGGGAGCAAGAATGGCTCCAAGAACGGAGGGAACCCTGACGTTGCAAAGTCGTTCCAGGCGGTTAACACCGTCTTCAAAGAACCAATCTACAAAATTCTCGCGAAGATCAAGGATGAGTCGTTCATCAAATGGCCCCGAAAAATGGGAGGAGACCCATCGAAAAGAAACAATGCACTGAGATGCACCTTCCACAAAGAGGGAGGGCATAAGACCGAGCACTGCAAGGCTCTTAAGTCCCACCTCGAGGAGTTGGCCCAATCGGAACATTTAAATGACTTTGTGGAAAGGAAGGTAGAGAGAGTGACTGTCCACAAGGAGGCAAAACCCGACAACGTATTGGAAGACGACGCCGGACACGAATTCGCAGTAATCCATGGGGTATCCGATGTCAAGCAAATCCAGGGTAACTCAGCTCGAATGGAGGTAAAGAAGCTGACAGCGGTAATGCAAGCTTTTCAGATTGATCCAGCAAAATCACAGGCAGGAAAACGTCGGCGAGCAGAGGACATCAACTACAACAAGCATATTGTTTTCACGGATGAAGATCTTGTGGGAGTGAGGACCCCACATCACGATGCCTTAGTCATTACACTCAGGATAGCCAACTTTGATATCGACAGGCTGCTCGTCGATCAAGGGAGCTCATCCGAAGTAATGTACATCGACCTGTTCAGAAAATTGAAGTTTAACATCGCCGACCTAAAGGGAACAACTGTTCCTCTGGTCGGCTTCGCTGGGAAAATGACCATGCCTCTGGGCAAGATTGTACTACCAGTGCTCGCTGGAAATGTTTCAAAAATGATTGAATTCTTGGTGGTCGACATCGATTCACCGTATCAAGCCATCCTCGGCAGGGGATGGCTTCATGCAATGAAGGCAGTCTCCTCGACCTACCACCAGAAACTCAAATATGTCACCGAGCGGGGAGTGATGGAGATACATGGCGACCAGGCGATGGCGAGAAAGTGCTTCATAGCGGCCATCCGACCAAAGCCAGAGAAAAAAGCCGTTCAAACCAGCGAGAAATTGGAGGAAGGTGCAATCCCTTCCAAATAGCAATTAAAATATGGAAGGCCCGGAGTGGAAGAGACCAGGCTCCTCCTCTCCGAGCGTGTTGTAGAGGACCTGGTAGAAGTAATTGCTAAAGAAGGCGACAACAGCAGAGTCTTCCTGATCGGGACCTCACTCACTGACCAAGAGCAAAAGGATTTGTTAACCTTACTCAGAAGCAACATAGATGTTTTCGCTTGGGAACCCTATGAGCTGCCAGGAATCGATCCCAATATGGTCTGTCATCGGTTGCACGTCAATCCCACATTCTAGCCGATAGCGCAGAAGGCAAGACGAACTGCTCCCGAGAAGGCCAGAGCAATAGAAAAAGAAGTCGAAAAACTGCTGGATGCAGGGTCCATACGGGAAGTGCAATTCCCCAAATGGTTATCCAAGCCAGTGGTAGTTCCAAAAAGCAATGGGAAGTGGAGAGTGTGCATAGACTTCACTGACCTCAACAAAGCCTGCCCCAAGGATAGCTTCCCTCTTCCGAAAATAGACCAACTAGTAGACGCCACTGCAGCTCACGAACGAATGAGTTTCCTGGACGCATACTCAGGCTATCACCAGATTCCCCTGTATGTCCCAGATCAGGACAAAACGGCGTTTATCACGACGGTTGGTTTATACTGTTACAAGGTCATGCCTTTTGGGCTAAAAAATGCAGGGGCAACCTATTAGCGGCTGGTTACTAAAATGTTCAAGAATCAGATGGGAGACACAATGGAGGTCTACATCGACGACATGCTCGTCAAGAGCAAGGAGAAGGAAAATCACCTCTCGGACCTGTCAAGTACCTTCGAAATCCTCAGGAAGTACCGAATGAAACTCAACGCGAGCAAGTGTTCCTTCGGTGTCCAATCAGGAAAGTTTCTTGGGTATTTGGTCAGCAAGCGTGGCATAGAGGCTAATCCGGACCAGATTGATGCAATCAAAAGAGTGCAACCTCCTCGCACAATCCGCGATGTACAGAAGCTCACTTGAATGCTCGCTGCTCTAAATCATTTCATTTCTAAATCCTCCGAGATATGCAAACCCTTCTTCCAACTCTTAAAAAGCAGCAAAACAGTAGAATGGACCCCAGGTTGCTCACAAGCATTAAACGAGCTCAAGTCCTACCTAAGCTCCCCACCACTGCTTGTCATACCACAGCAAATGGACTCTTTGTACCTCTACCTCTCTGTATCCAGCCATACTGTCAGCTCAGCGCTAATGTGTGAAGTTACAGGGATCCAACATCCAGTCTATTACGCGAGCAAAACCTTACTTGACGCCGAGCAGCGCTACCTGCCATTGGAAAAGCTCGCTTTCGCCCTAGTAATGTCCTCGAGGAAACTGAAGCATTACTTTGAAGCTCATACGACCATCGTCCTTACATCACACCCCCTCAAGGCTGTCCTAAGGAAGGCGGATTTGTCGGGCAGACTGTCTAAATGGTCAGTCGAGCTCGGCCGGTTTGACATCCAATTTCAACCAAGGACAGCTATCAAGGGTCAAATCCTTGCTGACTTCATAGCTGAATTCACAGGCGAAGAACCCTTCGACCAGCCTAAGCCAACAGAACAAAACAACCAGGCTACAGGGGGAAGCTGGAAACTATTCGTTGATGGAGCCTCCAACTCAAAGGGGGCAGGAGTAGGAATTGTTCTCATCACTCCAGAAAACACAGTCCTCGAGCAAGGAATCAGGCTGGGATTTGCAGCCTCCAACAACGAAGCAGAATACGAAGCCTTAATAATTGTCTCCAAAATATTACTCAATGGAAGGGTCTAAAAGTACATGGTAAAAAGTAAAATAAGTCTAATAACTAAAGCCCAAAACAGGTGGGCCTAATAATAAAATACTATAATAATAATCTGATATCCAACACTCCCCCTCAAGATGGAGCAAAGTGATGTAGATTTAAGTGCGGAAGCGTAAAAATTAAGAAGCTAACTACACAACAACAACATGAAAATGTAGGGAGTTCTTTTATTTCTCTCTCTAGTCTCTCAATATCAAATGGGCAAAAGTGATACAATAAGGATCCCCTTGGCTATTTATACTAAGGATCTAAATAAGGACAAATGCTAAAAAAAGCTAAAAGACAACTATAGCCCTATGCTCCTGCATCATTCTCCCCCCCCCCCCCCCTTGAGAAGAATCCATATATGCGGTGTACTGGTGGAAGAAGTCTAGATCAACATGTCGTAATGTCGCCTCAGTAATCGAAGAGTCCTCGGTCGCCGGACGGCCAACCCAATGGACCAATAAGGGGTGTCTCGCGAAGCGAAATTCAAACAAGGAACCCCCCGATACACTACTACCTGGCAATGTTGATCGTCGGGATTCATTAGGCCCTCAGCACATAGCGCATATATATAAAACTCATATACAAATATATATAGTTCTCACTATAACCTCTGATTCGTCTTTATATAGATCCGGATATATATCTACCGGAAAGGAAATAATACCTTATTATTCTTTTAACCTTATATATATATCATATCTCAATGAATATAATTATACTTATTACAATCACAAGCATAATAACTATCCCACCGAGCTATAACTCGAGGATGAAGTCTCATAGTGCCTATCCGAACCCGGGTTTACTCACTATACCTCGGTACCAAGCCAGATTCTCTCATGGTCATGATAAAAATATACACGACAGTGGAGGCAGTCATATTCCTTCTGCAAGTGGAGTACACACACATCGCACTCGAACGCGGGACGAGATGACCTAGGGAAATAGTCTCCCTGCTCCTCAAGCCAGGGGATTCACCCACATCGCGCAACCTCCTCAGATCGCACTAGAGAAATATATAATCTGGTTATTCCAACCCTACGCCAAAGGAAAGTCCGTGGAACCAGCCTCTAAGATATAAATATACCAATCACACACAGATATATTTATTCATATCATCACATATATATACTTTAACCACTTCCGTATATATATTTATAATATTGTTTCCTAATATATATATGGCTATAACTGCCAAACTCTCATAGCGATAGACAATAATCCCGAATGTTCCCATTCGTAATAGTATATAAGTATTCGCAAACTTAAAATACTAAACCGATAAGTATTCTCTCATTTGAAATATGACTCGCACCTTAATCACGTTTAAGGATTTATATATATTCCAAATATATCAATTTGTAATAATCAAATAAGTATACTCTCAACTTATTTTTAGTCTTATAGGTATCACGTTACCTATAAGAGGATTTAAAATAAGCAGAACTAAAACAGAATATGTGGAGTGCAATTTTAGTAGTAATAGGAGGACAAATGGAGATGTGGTGAAATTGGAGGGTCAAGAGATACCTAGAAATGATCATTTTCGTTATTTAGGATCGATTATCCAAAAAGATGGAGATATTAGTGATGATGTTACTCATAGGATTAGAGCAGGCTGGGTTAAGTGGAGAAGTGCTACCGGCGTTTTGTGTGATAGGCGTATACCTTTGAAGTTAAAAGGTAAATATTATAGGACGGCCATTAGACCCGTCATATTATATGGGACAGAGTGTTGGGCAACTAAGAAACAAAATGTGCAGAAAATGAGTGTGGCGGAGATGCGAATGCTAAGATGGATTTGTTGTAAAACTCGAAAGGATAAAATTAAAAATGAACAAATTCGTGAAACGGTAAAAGTAGCTCCTATAGAAGATAAATTGAGAGAAAATCGACTTAGATGGTTTGGACACGTCAAGCGTAGACCAATGGATGCTCCTGTAAGGAAGAGTGATTTAGTTAGTATTGATGGTAACATAAGGGGTAGAGGTAGGCCTAAATTGACTTGGTGGGATATTATAAAAAAGGACATGATGTCATGTGATTTAACCGAAGATATTGCACTGGACAGAATGGAATGGAGAAATAGGATTCATATAGCTGACCCTAAATAATTGGGAAAAGGCTTTGTTGAGTTGAGTTGTATAGGTATCGCGTTACCTATAATCATAGTCGTCAACCGACCCCGGATAGCCGCTCATGCAACTCTAACCTCTATCCTCAATTTCCATCCTATTCGCATCCTAGGATTTATTCCAAACATATAGGCGGCATATAAATATATTTCTACTCGCATAATGTATATATAATCGCCCGCCGAAATATTACCCCGAGTGTTACTCATTTCGATCACCCCTAAATTAGTAAGCCCTGGACTTTATTCAATTAACCCAAGGCATACATCTCACTCCAATAATAATTTAGAGGTTCCCACTCTATTTTTTGGGAACCCCAAACATCCATCTCCACAATTTATTTTCCTCAAAACCCCTCATTAAGTACCATACCATTTTGCACTTTCCTAGTCCAAATAATTTCCCTTAATTGGCTAGGTATGAATTCCCCTAGTTGGATATCTATTTCCTCACTTAAACAAGCTAGGATTAATTAATTTGGAAATTTATCCCATATACACAACATAAGCCGAAATTGCCAAAATATTTGTAGGATCGATCGATCGACCCTTGGCAGTCGATCGATCAATTGAACAGGGCATCGTCTTCCCCGAGTCTGTTTCGGCCATTAACAAAACCTCCAAGCTTTTATTTCTTACCCCAACCTCAACAAACAACATATCTACATTTAAAGAGGGTTCTAAACATCCTAGAACCAAAAACCAACCATCAATTTCAATAAATTTCTAAATTTCTTAATTCGAATATTTTTCGGGGTTTACTCGTTAATCTTCCGAAAAACCCGTTTTGAATCACGAAAAAACCAACCCAAAAATCTTTATAGTTTTATACACCAACTACAATATGAGATTTTATGCTTAAAGGAATAAAGCAAGTAAACACTTGCCTCGTGGATAAAATCCGACGACCTCAAGTCAAATCCCGTGAAGTTTGGCCGGAATCCCCTTTTTCTCCTCTTTTCTCCTCTTCCTTTCTTGTCTTCTTCTTTTCTCTCTTTTCTTTCCCTCTCCCGTGCCTTTTATAGGAGAGAATAAGGGTTTATCCCTTATAAACCCAAAAATGACTCGTTTACTCAATTACGAGTCCCTACTGGTCCAAAAATTCCCGGAATCCAAACACAACTCCCGAATACTCAATTCTGACTATCTCGGCCATTCCGAAACCAATCGCACACTCAAAATCTCCATCTGAGGTACTTAGCCGCAATTTACTAATTAAACCCAACATATCTCAATACGGGTTTTCCAATTAAAATATTATCCTTTGTCGCTTTACCCAACTGCGACATATAATTAAAATGCTCCGACTCATTCACTTAATCCCAGAAGTAAGTATAGCACACATCGAAAATCATCTAACCCTCGTAAACTCCAAAAATTATTATTCATGATAATTCCTCAAATTTCCAAATAACACTTATAAAATTTAATTATCCATAAAAGTGCGGGGTATTACACAAGTTTCCCCCCTGGAGGAAGAGACACTAACTCCCAAGTACCATTGTTTTCCAAGGCATCCATCTCAATTTTCATGGCAGCTACCCACTTAGGATTCTGGAGAGCCTCATGCAAAGACTGGGGAATAGAAATAGAGTCAAGATAACCCAAAAAAGCACGATAGGACCCTGAAAGACCTGCATAGGAAAGATGCTCAAGAATAGAATGGTTAGTGCTATAGGAGTTAGCATAATGAGCAGGAAAGCGGCGATCACGAGTGGAACAACAGGATTGAAATCTAGAAATAGGTGGGGGAGGGGGGGACTGAATAACAGAAATAGGCGGGGTGGGGGATGGTGAAGAAGGAGCATCAACAGTACTCGAGTCTGTAGGAGGAGAAGGCAGGGGAAGCCGAGGGCGCTGAGCATAGACCTGAAAGGGGGTGTCTCAGGAAGAGAGGGAGACACATCCAATAAAGGCATAGGATGAGTCACTGGAGAAACCTCCCTAAGAGGAGGAGGGGGGGTGGAGGATTAGCAGACCTACCATAAAATGGAGTATCCTCATGGAAAGTAACATCATGGGAGTGATATATATGTCAAGAGAGAGGATCATAACATTTATAAGCTTTAGACATGGCAGGATAGCCTACAAAAATACATTTAATGGCCTTATCATCAAGTTTGTGACGTGAGGGTCGCCGACCCTGAACATAGCACACACACCCGAAAACCCGGAGTAATATAGGGAAAAGGGGGGCAGTTGGAAAGATAGAGTGAAGAGGTGTTTTGCCATTTAAAAATTTGCTTGGAGTGCGGTTAATAATAAATGTGGTAGTGAGAAGAGCAAGGTGCCAATAAGATTTAGGAACATGCATACCCCGTAAAAGGCACCGAACCATTCCCATTAAGTGACGGTTCTTACGTTCCGCCACCCCATTTTGCTCTGGAGTGTAGGGGTAAGTGAGTTGGTGTAAAATGCCCTTTTGGTTAAGTTGTGAACGAAAAGCATAAGAAATGTACTCCCCCCCCCCCCCCCCCCCTTATCAGACCGAATGTTACGAACAGTGGTGTTAAATTGTGTTTGTCGAATCATTTGGAGGAATTCGATAAATAAAGGTAACTCCTCAAATTTATGTTTGAGTAAATATACCCACGTACATCTAGAAAAATCATCAATAAAAGTGACATAGTACTTATGACCGGATAAAGTAGTGATAGGTGAGGGTCCCCAAACACCAGAGTGAATAAGGTCAAACATACTAGGTGCACGACTCATATGAGAAATATAACTAGTACAAATATGTTTAGATAACTCACATTTCTCACAAGTAAACCTCTTGTCTTTACAAGTCTTAGATAAAGAAGGGAAAAAATAAGCATAAGTACTAAAAATTGACATGTCCTAAACGGGCATGCCACAAATGCAAAGTTTATAAGGAAACATAAAAAACAATGGACTCAGTGGAAGTAGAGACACTAAGTCCAGAAATAAAAGTAGTAGGGGTAGGAGGATCCCCAAAGTGGTATAGGCCATCGAGCTCGTATCCCCTACCAAAAATCCTCTGCGAACTCAGGTCCTATAAATAGCAATGCGAGGTTAAGAATATGACAGCACAATTGAGATCTTTGCAGAGTTGACGAATAAAAATGAAATTAAAAGACAGGTCGGGAACATGCAATACCAAAGATAAAGTGAAAGAAGGCACACACTACGACACACATGGATAGTGGGAGAAGTGAAAAAAGATAGCTCACCAGTCATATGATCAGAAGCTCAAGAATACAAAATCCAAGTAGGCTTAACCACCTTTACATAAAAAGCAGATGAAGTACGTGAAGTAATAGTGGCAGTGGAAGTAGAGTGTCCAAGAGAGTAGGTATGTGGGGTATGAGTAACCTCTTTAGGACCATAAAAATCACGCATAACATCAAAATGCCCAAATATAATAGCAAATGCCCAACTGCACAGCACAACCCCAGTACACACCAAAAACGCCTCAACAATCACTACATACCCAATCGTTGAATCTAACAATCAATTACACAGGAACGGTCCCCGGAAACATCACCACCTCCGTACAGAACCCAATGACATAGCCATCAACAAGAACTCCACCAGCCGCTGGCAGGGGTCAACCCGAATCTAATATGAACAGTGCCGACAGCGACCGAGGCGGTGGTCGCCAAGCTAGGTCAGGTCAGGTCAGTGACGGTGGCTAGGGTTTTATTTTTGGCTCTGATACCAAGAAGATTTTTATGATGTACTGGCTTACTAATAATGGTGCCGCATTATGGTATTTATACTAGTCAATTGAAGTACATGATAAAAAGTAAAATAAGTCTAACTAATAACTAAAGCCCAAAACAGGTGGGCCTAATAATAAAATACTATAATACTAATCTCCTTTGAAATATGATTTCGATTCTCATAAATTGTCTTTGATACCAGGTACTTTGCCATTAACCATGAACTCTTGTCATGATCAAACATATTGATTATTTGTTTACTTTCTTTCTATATACTTTGAGAACTTGTAAAAGTCACGTTTGGTCTTTTATGTGCATTGAAATTTTTGTTGCTGGATTTGTCACTTTTAGTTATTTCTTACAGGTTTGCAAGTGTCGGGGACTTTTCGGCAGAGAGCAGTTCAGTTGACATGGATGAGATGGATAGTACTGCACTATTCAAAGACATCCCAGATTCCTTTATTAATATTCCTGCTAAAAATTACCCTCTTGTCATAACATTTTACAAGTTCTTAATGATGCTTGACGGAACATTGGGTAAATCTTACTTTGAAAGGTTCCATAATGTATTGGAAAGTTCAAATTCAGGATCTGTTGCAGTGCAAAGTTTCATTAGAATGAAGGAGGTTAGATATGACAGGTTTTGTACATTGTACTGGCCCCATTTCAGTACCCGGCTTACTAAGAATCTTGATCCTTCAAGGGTGTTTACTGAGATAATTTCTCATATAAAAGGAGGTTTGAGAGCAGGGGATGCCCATGACGGTAAACTTGGCCGCGAAGATTATCTTTCATTATCTGAGGGTCGGGTGTCCACCTTGAGCAGGCAGCAGAGAGAGAGAATTTATTATATTTTTCAAGATTATGAAAAAATGAAGATGAAACGTGGAGAATTCGATTTTGCTGATTTAGTAATTGACCTTCATCATAGACTGAAAAATGAAATATTTAACGGGGACATAATGGATTTTGTGTATATTGATGAAGTGCAGGATCTTACAATGAGACAAATTTCCCTTTTCAGATATGTCTGCAGAAACGTTGACGAGGGCTTTGTTTTTTCCGGTGATACAGCACAAACCATTACAAGGGGGATTGATTTTAGGTTTGAAGATATACGAACTCTGTTCTATAATGAGTTCATATCGAAATCACGAAATTCTGGAAGAAAAGAGAAAGGACTGATGTCAGAGATTTTCAAACTTAAGCAGAATTTTCGCACCCATGCTGGTGTCCTCAAATTAGCCCAGAGTGTAATTGAGATTCTTTACCGGTTTTTTTATGAATCTATTGATATTTTGGAACCTGAGACTAGTTTTATATTTGGTGAACCTCCTGTTTTGGTTGAGCCAGGCAATGATGAAAATGCTATAGTAACTATTTTTGGGGAAAGTGCAAGTGTTGGAGAGAAAATTGTCGGCTTTGGTGCTGAGCAGGTCATATTAGTCCGCGATGATAGTGCTAGAAAGGAAATTTCCAATTATGTTGGAAAGAAAGCTCTTGTTCTGACTATAGTGGAGTGTAAGGGCCTTGAGTTTCAGGTGACTGTTATTTTCTATTTGCTTTATTCCTTTTCTCATTACTTGCTTTGTAGTTTGCTCCGAGTATTGTTTAGGTTATAATTTTCATTTATTTATTGGGGTGATGGTGGTCATTTTTTGAATGAAACCGATAATTTATCAGTTTAAAAGGGAGGAATTAAGTAATAACTTTCCGATTATACGAAATTTTAATTTTGCATCCCGTTTATTATTCATCTAAAAACGTTTAATAACTCTATTCCCTTTTGTAGGATGTGTTGCTGTACAACTTTTTTGGGTCATCACCTTTGAAAAATCAATGGAGAGTGGTATATGAGTTCATGAATGAACAAGGTTTGCTTGATGGGACTTGTCCCAAGTCCTTTCCAAGTTTTTGTGAAGCGAGTCACAATGTCTTGTGCTCTGAACTGAAACAACTATATGTCGCTATCACTCGTACGAGACAAAGGTTATGGATTTGTGAGAACAATGAGGAGATTTCAAAACCTATATTTGACTACTGGAAGAGGCAGCACCTTGTCCAAGTAGAAAGACTGGATGATTCACTTGCACAAGCAATGCAAGTCGTAAGCAGCCCAGAAGAGTGGAAGGCACGGGGCATCAAGGTTTGATTTAGTCCGTCTTCAATGCTTGGAATTTCTAAAAGTCTTTTTATCCTACATGTCAACGTCTTTTTAGGAAAATTCTACGTGACAGTGTCACTATTTTTGAATTGACAGAAAAATTTACAAACGAGTATATCGAATGGTGTTGTTTCTAAAAGTGTTTCTACAATAGAGAATTTTTGGATAATATGTGGCCCAATTATCTTTGACCATGTCATATGAAAATTATAATTATAAATTTCTACATGTAGAAATTTCTACACCTTGACCACGCCATGTCATAGGATGGAGATAGAAATTCCCATTGGAGAAGATTTTTATATTTTACATTTCTATAATAGAAGTTTTGATAGGTATAAAGCCCTATTGGAGATGGCCTTATTTTCCCCTGTTCTTGTTAGTCTTCTATTTCTTTCTTCCCCACATCTTGATGACTATTCTTAAGCATATGACAATTTTTTTACATGTTTTTAAAGCTCTTTTGCGAGAGTAACTATGAGATGGCAACTATGTGCTTTAAGAGAGCAGGAGATACAACGTGGGAGAAAAGGTCCAAGGCTTCTGGTCTTAAAGCAGCTGCTGATCTTATGTGTGGTTCAGATCCTGAAGAAGCCCGCATGGTACTTAGGGAGGCTTCTGAAATATTTTATTCTATTGGCATGTCTGAAACTGCCGCTGAATGTTTTTGTGACTTGGGGGAGTATGAAAGAGCTGGTACGATTTTCTCTTCTTCCACTCCTAAACTTGATCTACTTTTAAAGCTCTGTATGAATTTTATGTATAGTAGTCATGGTTTTAGTTTCTGTGATGTTACTTCTAGTTCCATAAAATTTGTTATATAAGAAAGCCTTGTATTTAGTTTCATGAAAAAAACTATAAACTTCCCTGTTTTTATCATCCACTGTCATACTCAGTAGTTTGTATGTTAATCTAAATAAATTGGTTTTAGTATTATATTCAACTAATTGTGAAAGTTATTGTGGAATTAATACTTGGGGAATTAATCATGATCATAGTAATACTTGGGGAATTTAGAGCATAGTAATTTGCTGTTCAGGTCCAAACTCCAACGTGAACTTGACAGCAGAAAAATTTGTCTAATTTGTCATGATCATGTCTGATGGCTAGTTTTGTGATGTTTGTCTCCGTAGCAATTATGAATATTGAATCCTCTTAGCGTTTGGCATGGTCTAAAATCCATATTTGAACTTGTTTTTGGTGCAGGAAGAATTTATCTTGACATGTGTGGGGAATCTGACCTGAAGAAAGCGGCAGAATGCTTTACTCTGGCAAAATGCTATAACCTTGCAGCCGAAGTTTATGCTAAAGGCAATTATTTTTCAGAGTGCTTATCAGTTTGCAGAAAGGGCAAATTATATGACATGGGTTTGCAATACATTGAATGCTGGAAACAACATGCCCCTAAGGATAATGGTTTGGTCATTAGGTGTAAAGAAATAGACAAAATTGAGCAAGGGTTTCTGGAGAGTTGTGCACTCTATTATTACAATCACAAAGATAATAAATCAATGATGAAGTTCGTTAGGGCTTTTGATTCAATGGAAGCAAGCCGACACTTCTTGAAGTCTTTTGAGTGCCTGGATGAGCTTTTGTTGTTGGAAGAAGCATGGGGAAACTTTATTGAAGCTGCAAAGATAGCGAGGCTGAGAGGAGATCTTATAGTTGAGGCAAATATGCTAGACAAGGCTGGACGTTTCAAGGAGGGATCCTCGCTCATCCTTTGGGTTGTGTTCTCCAACTCGCTATGGGCTCCCGGAAATAAAGGGTGGCCACTAAAACATGTTACTAACAATGATGAACTCTTAGGCAGAGCCAAGTCATTCGCAAAGAAGGATTCGGACCACTTCTATGAGTTCGTTTGTAACGAGGTTAACATTTTGTCAGATGAACAGAGCAATTTGATTGACTTGAACAAGTATCTAAAAACTTCCCAGCAACATGGAAGTCTGAGAGGAGAAATTGTATCTTCTCGAAAAATTCTGGACGTTCATCTTCATTTAAATGCCTCGAAGTATGAGTGTCATGATGAAATTCCCGTTGACATCGTAAAGCACACAGAAGATAGGATTTCACGGATCCGGGTTTCAGTTGAAACTCTGGTGTACTTTTGGAACCAGTGGAAAGTAATGATTGTGAATATGTTTGAGTGTCTCGGTTGCTTTGAAACCCAAGATCATATGGGTTACAGGGAGTTATGTTTGAACTATTTTGGTGTGCTGAGGCAGTTAAGTAGTAAGGTGGAGGATTTCGTTTACATTATTCAGAACCCTGATACCGCTTGGGTGAGAAATATTGATGATAGATGTCTTCGGAAGAGTGGTGGTAAGTTGGTTTCTACTGATGCTCAGCAGTTTGTATCCGCCGCTCGGAGTTATTGGCAATCAGAACTTCTTTCTGTGGGTATGAAGGTGTTGGAAACTATTAAAACTCTCCATCGATTATCAATCAGGAGTTCCATGTCTGTGTTTTACCAAAGCACGTGTCTTCTTCACATCTTTGAGGTAACAAAATTTCTTCTGGACTGCAAGTTTCTCGACTGCAAGTACCGTAATACAAGGTTGCTGCAAAACTTTCTTCAACAGTCTCATATGTACGTGCAAAATGTTTTTCCTTTGGACTGGTGAAAATCAATGGCGGAGAACATGATCTCTCTTAGGGGGACTGATGTATCCAAGAAATTAGTTGAAGATGTTATTAGTGGAGAGATCAGCATCAAGGGCGATCTCACCTATGGGCAAATTGGAAGGGTGGTAATGATGTGGATTGGATCTGGAAAACCAATTAAACTGTGTGAGAAGATTGTAAAAAAGTTTGATTGGAATTTCCCATGGGAATTTATTAAGAATCTTAGTGGATACTTTGATTTAGACTCCTATGGGTCTTCTTCTAGAAATTTTAGTGGAGCTGAAAAAGAGTTCTCTCGAGTTTGCAAATTCCGTACAGCTTTGGAAGATTGTTCTAAAGCCAACTGGAACAAATTATTTGACAATATTTCACCAAGTTGTTTGTTATATCTTGTGGATAACCTTCTGATGTCAGTATATTACTCTTGTGGATTATTCTTCACAACAAAATCTTCAATTGTTGAATGGCTTATTTATCAGCGTTCAAATGCCGAGCCAAGTACCAGAGTTACAGCTGATGTGTCACCAGTGGAAATCTACAGCTTTGTGGTTTCCCTAATCCATCAGATTCTCAATGATAAACTAGCAACATCAGCGTGGATTAATAAATCCGGTATTGATGTAAATTATTACCATCCTCTTCTGGTGTTGAAACTGTTGGTTATACTATCATGTCTCTGTGTCAACTCGGGAGGAGCATATTGTGAAGTACTTGTTGAACTTCTGGGGAGGGGTGAAATTACTTGTATGCTGCCAAGGGAATTCTATGGTGCCTTTCAGAGATGCATTGGTAGGGGACGTAATTATTATTTAAATGCAAGTGAGAATGTGCTTTCAGATGCATTTAATCAGATTGGGGATCCTCTTGTCATTGTTAGGTTGGGGGGACAAAATTGCCCAGAACATGATAGTCCAGTTAATGCCATTGTTCTGGACATTGGATTTAACCAATCAATAGAGGGCATCATAAAAGAGCTGTTTCCTAGGAACAATGTCTCCTCTTCAATGCAAACTAGTTTTTCCTTTGTCAAAGGTTCCTCCACAGTGCAATCTTCAGACTTTACTGCGATGGTAGATCACAACATGAATGGAAACAATGGAGAGAAGCAACAAATGAATTGGGGGCTTTTTTGGGAAATATCTTGTGCTTTAGAGATAGATATAAACAACATTGCCAAGATAAAGGTATTGTCAGCCATTACTGTAAATTATGCTCCCTCAATCCCAAATTATTAGTTTCTAATTGAAACTCAAACGTTTTACCAAAAAATCTACTTTCCAAATTTCTCCTCTTAAAAATGATGAATACCTTTGAACGAACACAAGATGTGCACTTGGATCATTGTTATGTCATAGGTATTGTTCGGATGAGTAACTAAATAATTGCACCTAGTTTTATATATTCCCTCCCATCCGAAATTATTAGTCCTGCTTTTCTTTTTAATACCGTCCAAAATTAATAATCATGTTTCTAAAAATAGTACATTAAACTGGGGGAGATTACAAAGTTATCCATTAATATACTCATAAGTGAACAATGATCCATGTTATGTGTTGCATTCAAAGGTATTCATCAATTTTAGGAGTATAAATTATGAATTTTATTTTTTGTAAGATGTTTAACTTACAAATAGTGAATATTAATTTGGCACAAAGAGACTAATATTTTTGGAAACATGACTATCTTTTTGGGGCTAAAAAGAAGACAAAGACTATTAATTTGGGATGAAGGGAATATTGCTATAATAACTTCTTTATCTTTACATATATTTTCATTCAGTTTTTCCAGGCGGAAGTTGAGAAGAATATAAACTTCTTAAGTATTGCAATAACCCAATCCTTTGGAAAGAAAAGTTGTGATGGTGAGGATCGAAACATTTTTGGTGAAGCAAACATCATGCTTGACGAACTGAAGATGCTATCTTCTACATTGAATATGAGGTTAGTTTATATCTGTTCATTTTCCCTGCTAGGATTGATGTGTAAATAAATTCATGTCTATTTAGGATGTGTTTGATTAAACAATAGGAAAAAAGTTTGAAAAATCGTTTATGATTAGTTGAAAAAAGAGAGAGTTGTTTAGTGACATTATTTTTACTTCTTCAACTTTTTCATGGGATCCAATTCTTTGGGGTTGGATAAAAAATGTTTTCTCACATAACGAGAGCTCATGTCTCATTGAAGACTATATATCCCGTAGAATATAGTTGCAAAACAAACACACAAAAGGCTAAAGAACGTGTAAGAAGAATCCTTTTAAAGCGAAAAAATGTAATGACAATCAAACACATCCTAGTGTCCTAAGAAACAGATCTTGTTTTTATTTTAGCACTGAAACCTATCATCTTGATGGGATGATAAAGTTTGATGGGTTATTTTTCAGTGAGAAGGAAGTGGAGAGAAATATTCCAAAAATAAGAGAAGTAGTGAAGAGTTTGCAATTAAGAAGGCCAAAGCTAGAGGTTTTCTTGAGTCAGTCATTCATGGTTGAAACTACAAATGCTGCTGATGAGAATAAGGGTGGAGAAAGTAGCAACACTGGTGAAGGTTCTTCTGAAACCCAAAGCATCAGTAAGAATCATGATGTTTAGGCGAAAAGGATAGCAAAGGCAGTCGCAGAAAATAAACGGCTCGTTTTTGTTATCTCCGTGTGTGTGTATATATATATTAGCGTATGTCTGTGTCGATGAGACTAATACAATTTGGTCATTGTGTTTAGATACGGATTATTTAGGTGTAAACTTTTGTACATTTGTAATGAATTAATAAGCCTTTAGTCCAGATGTATCAAGACGATTAAAATACGAAGTACCTCTTGGAAGAAAAAAACACTAGTCAGTAGGCCTTTAATGTGCAATCTGATGTTATTTGACATTGTGGGCAGTCCCTATTTTATATTAGCACACTGTTATATTAGAAACATTTTTGTCATATTAAAATATTTATGTTATATTAGAATATATTTTTGTTATATTAGACCACAATACATATTTAGTTAGCTACAGTACTCATTAATATAAGAACCAAGGACAGCACATAATCACTTAAAAAACCAAGGGCTGCACCTAAAAACACAGCTCACCTTGGAGCCTTTTCAAAAGTTCTCTATAATTATAGTTACATAATTTATATCTCATTTTTTAAGAAACCATAGCCATTTAATCCCATTTTTCAATTAGAAAAAAATTCCATGAGAAGACAATCCACTCAATCGAGTATACCTTGTTAGGAAGGTAAATCCTCATCTCCTAACATCATTTCCCCTCATTGGCCGAGGCATTATAAGGTCATATCTTATTTCTATCCATGTGAATTTCCAATGATATATATATATATATAATCTCTGGTGCGGACTCACCGTGCGGACTTTGTCCTTATCCCGAAAATGGTCCCCTCGTGGTTCCAAAGACTTTTGTTATTTACTTTAGATGGTCTCCCTCTTGTCTTATACTAAAAGACTTTAAAAACTCACCGAATTCCGGACAAAACCCTAATTCTGGTATCAGAGCCATAAGACGCTCCTTTTAGACTTATTGTAAAAAGACTTCAATGCCCTTGGGATTTATCTCTCGCATTTACCAAGATATTTTTGGACTCAACCCAGACTACCATCCCATACCTATAACTGATTTAAACCCTGTAGGTTGTTTAACCTCTCACATAGACGGTTGTTCACACACTGAATACATCCCAGCCAAACACGCAGATAGTAGACAAGTTACTGCTAGTGCTATTAATAGCATAATAGACCAAAATAAGTGTATACTCCTTATATTAAGACAATTAATAAAAGACACTCAAACCCTAGAAACAGAGATAAAAAATATCTCTAAAAGATTACTAAAAATAGATAATCAAATCCCAATAGACTTAGTACACGTTTTACAAGAAATAAATATTAAGACTAATCATATAGAAGTCCTTAACAAAGACATTTTAGAAATTAAAACTTTAATTAAAATTCAAGACAGCGAGTTAATTAAACTTACCAAAGAACAAGCTAAGCTTATCCCTAGATTAGATAGTTATCTTTCTAATGGAGATAGTTAGATCAGACTGGAATGAGGTACCAAGAGACCTCTCCATTCAGACTTTATCAGACTTTTATCAAAGAATTTTAGAAAAGATAAATGGTGATAGATTTTATTATAAGATAAATGAAAATGAGATTGCCAACGCGGCTAAAGCAACTAGACTCATATTATGAAGATTAAACTTAATTTCTACATCTATAGCAGCTACCCAAGACTATAACAGTAGCTTTGTTAAAGACTTGCATTTAGATTTAAAAGCTAAGACAGAAGGATTAACCACCTTCTACACAGACTTTGTTAAATTCCAATAAAATTTAGCAAATTATCTTAATAATATGGAAAGCCATAACCTATCTAAGATGGATAGTATTATTAATGAACTTAGACTAAACATGGCCCAAGTAGAAGAAAAATATGAAGAAATTATAAGCGGAATTAAGGCCATATAATAAACATTCCCAAGCAGAAGTAGACTCTCCTTTTATTTTAACTCGTTTAGATAAAATAGAGAAAACTGTAGAATCTATAGAAATTAGATCTATGCAATAACAAGAAAAAGATAATGAAGTAAAAGACTATATAACAAATGTTGCAAAATCCCTTGTTAATTCTCTAGCTAGACATGGTGAAGAAATTACTGATAAGACAAGAAGAGAGAATAAGATTTTTAAAGAAGAAATCCTTAGTCAGATAAAAAGACAAAAAGATTATTCAGACTTCTTAGAAAGAATTGAAAAAATACTTGAACAAAAACAGGTAACCACCTATAAATTTAGAGAACCCCCTCCTATAGAAACTAGAGAAAGGAATACCATAGGAAGACGAGTCATAAATGATGGACTAGATAAGATTAGTAAGATAGTTAGCTATATCCCAAATATTGGACAGAGTAATCATATGCTCCAAAGACTTAAGGATTCATCCTCCAATGTTAGGACATGGTGGAAAGAAAGAAATTTTACCAATCCTCTCCAATGGAAAGAATGGGGTGAAGTTGAATGGAAGATTGTTGAAGACTCCATTCATAATGGACAACTTTCAGCCGTTAGATACATAGAGTTGTTTAAAGAAGGTGCCATTCCTAAGACTCCTAATTATAACATGACTTACCATTGTAGGAATCATATGTTAGACAAATCTTATACTGAGCTCCAAGTATTTGACTCAGAATGGCTTAGAACTAGAGGAACTGATAGGAAGTTCCAATTCCTAACCTTTGGACTCTTTCAAGCAAGGATCCAAGGATTACATAGACCTCATAATAATATCAACATATTATGTTGTTTAGTAGATAAAAGATGGAAAGTTTATGAGAAGAGCCTTATTGGGATAGCCCAATTAGAAATGTCATATAACATAGGATACTTTAATGTCATTCCGGCATTTACAGTAACCGTAGACACAACCAAACATTTTAAGTTAATCTTATATGCTAGTGGCTATGAAGACTATATTATCCCAGACGCTAATATAAATATAGAATTCCAAAGCTATGTGAAGTTCTCCTAATTTCCTTATGAAGGAATGCAATCGGGAATTCCTAGCGGTAGACTTAATGAAGAGATTTTAGTTAGAACTAATGTTTCAGACTATAATCATACTTACAGTATTAAGAATACTGGACCTATGAAAGAAAAAGCTAAGACCCTTTGGCAATTGCGTCACTGGAAATGTTACCATCCAGTTTGGTCCCCCTAAGATTGTCAATAAGAATATCCAGACCGAAGGAATTAGATTTAGGAATATGAGAGAAGCCATAATTAATGATCCTTCAGAAGGAGAATGTAGTAGTAATACTAGTGCTAGTTTACTAAGACAAGCCCCGATAATTAGACCTACAAGATCATTTGAACAAAAAGACTTAATTAAAGAAAAAGCTAGGATCCAAAACTTTGGACAAGAACCCTCAGAATTGGATATGAATACATTAAAAGATAACCTTAAGAAAAGTCATTCTGTTAGATTTCAAGAAAGAGAAAGATTTAATATGATAGCCCAAGACTGCATATTAAAATCAAAAGAATCTAATAATACAAAAGAACTTCTTAGAAACCTAAGACTAATAGAAGAAGGAGAACAAAGATTAATGCCAGCTACACAAGTAGAGCCTAGTAAACAAGAAATAGGAAGTAGTAGTAGGCTAAAAGATGCTCCTAGACTTTTTAGTAAACCAATTAGAATAAATATTCCTATATACTCAAGCACCGTAGTAAAGACTAAACCTGATTATATAAAAGACTTTCCAACTAGTGACAAGAGTTTCACTCCTATTAAGACTATGGCAAGCCAAGCCATAAATCCAGTAGGTATATACCTTAACCTAGACAATGTCCAAGATAGGAAGAAGGCCTTAGATGAATGGCGTAATCAGATGAACATATGTTTTGCATCTAATGAATAATGGGATGCAAATTCATGTAAGCAGTACGATGAGCAATCCATTAGAGGTATTGCAAAAGATTACTTAGATAGTTCAAGAAAGGCTACAGATGACGACTCCTTAGCAAAAGTTGAGAAGATGAAAGAAAACTTAGAAGGAAGATCAATTGAAGAATATATTCGATTGTTCACATCAGAATTCATTGGAGCTGGACATCTAGCTCATATCAATGAACAAGACCTAGCAAAAACTAAGTTAGCCCTCCTTAGCATTTGCAAATTAGATAAGATAAATGAATATAGCAATAATTATGAGCAACTATATTATCAAATTAAAGAATTTGGAGAGACCTTAAAAGATGAATACTTTAGAAAGATACCAGTCATAGGACAAATCCTAATTAATGAATATAGGAATTGTCCAGGAGTAGCTGGAGTTAAGAACAACTCCCTTGGTGAAAGAATCAATTTCGCCAAAGATTATATCATATCTAAGAGACGTGATATAACTCAAGGAAAGTTGATAGAAGAAACTCTCAAACAGATCCCTCCAATTAAAGACGAAAGAGACATTGCTCCAATCCAATGGGGATGTGGTAGCCAATCTAAGAAATTCAAAAAGAAATTAGAATGGAAACATAGGAAGTTTAAGACTAGACCTTTAGGATTTCCGAAGAAGTATAGATTTAGACCATCTACTACCTTTAGAGCGAAGAACTCTAAGACTAAGAAAAATAGATTTAACCAAAGAAGATATTTTAAGAAGAACACTAGTAAGTATAAGAAGGTTCCTAATTATAGGAAAGAAAAAGATATAGCTCAATCTAAGACTTCCACCAAAGAATGTTGGACTTGCGGCAAAGAAGGACACTTTGCTAAATACTTCCCTAATAAGAAATATAAGGAAAGTATTAAGATTATTAATACAATATTAGACTATGCAGATCAAGAAGAGTTATATGCTATAAAAATATCAGACATTAAAAATGATGACAATACTAGTATCTATAGTGCATATACAGATAGTGACTCGGAAGACTATAATAGTGATACTGATGAGTACAAAGACTCTTAGGATACTTCAAATTTGTATATGATGCAAACTAATCAAGACGATTTAGATAATGAATATATAGACTTTTAAGAAGCTTGGTATAAGTGCATATTAAGCCCATTTTTAAAGAAAAGATGGACAGTTAGTAATCCCGAGTTACTAACCTATATACCTAGATGCTACTTTGATGAAAGACATTATTGCACATTTGAAATGAAATGTAGCAAGAAAGACTTTATATGCGTAGAATGCTTTGAGATTATACAAACATAATTATTTATGGTTTGTGTTATTTGTCAATTACACTACCATGAAGACTGTTGAAGAACTAAATTTAGAGCAATTTATACTATCCAGTATGACGCTCAAATAAACTTACATATAAAAGCATATTATCAAGACATTGATAGAAATATAGCCAAAAGATTGCAAGAAAATGAAGACTTCAAAGGAAACGGAATTTTCTATGATTTAGAAGAATACCATTCTGATAATAGTTCAGAAGACCAAATACCCTTAAATTTTATAGATAAACCTCATAAAGGAATATCTATTTTAGAAAAGAACAATTTAGGAATTTCTACTAAACCACATGCTTATTTTGTAGAATTATTTGTTCAACACAAAGACTATCCTAAAAGACTTTCAACTTTTATAGATACAGGATGCTCTCAGAGTATTTGCATGGCTAATGCCTTCCCCGAAGACTATTTTTTAAAAAGTACTCAAGAAATCTATGGTAAAGTGGCTAATGGAGATCCATTTACCTTATATTTTTAGACTATTCCTATTTATTTTAAATTAGGAGATCAGACTAACAAAATCGTTAATCATCGGTTTTGGATAATGGATCCTCATCCTTGTTTCACAGGAAACATTATTTTAGAACAAGAATTTATTAGTAAATATCATCCTTATACTCAATGTAACGATAAGATATTAATTAGTGATAAAGAGAAATTTAATATTAAAGCCTCTCTAATAGATCACAAGACTGCCTTTGACCTTATGCAGGTCAAACCCAATTATAGACCTATAAAACATCAGAGTTCTTCAGCTGAGCATGGTGAACCTAGACTTACAACCCAATAAGAAGTCTTAGAAATTACTAAGACCTTACAAAAACAATGTAAGTGTCCAGATCAAAAGAGTTATAAGCAAATAGTGCTTATACAACAAGACATTTTAGATCAAGCCCAGAACACCTTATTACAGGTTCAAGCTATATCCAAACAGAAAGAAAATGAATATAGAAGTAGAAAAGGAAAAGATTAGGCAACTAGTAGAGACTACTTTAGGAGAAAATCCCATCGCTAAGTGGGATAAAGACCAAAGTTATTGTGAAATCATCTCTATTAACCCTGACGCCACTATTAATGGTGGAACCTATAAGAAAGGATATTCACAAGAAGACAGAGAAGAATTCAAGAAAGACATAAATGAAATGCTTAAGTTAGGCATTATTAGAGAAAGTAAAAGTAGACATAATAGCCTTGCCTTCTATGTTCAAAATGAGTCTGAACGTAAAAGAGGAAAAAGACGCATGGTTATAGATTATAGACAATTAAATAAGAATTGTGAATTTGATTCTTATAAGATACCAGACAAGAATAATTTAATTAATTTAATTGAAGATAGAGTTATATTCAGTAAGTTTGATTGCAAATTAGGCTTCTGAAAAATTAAGATGCATCCATACAGTATTACTTGGACAGCCTTTAGTGTGCCCCAAGAAAAATACGAATGGCTAGTAATGCCATTTAGATACTTGAACGCTCTTCAAGTATTCCAAAGAAGAATGGATAATATATTTAGACCTTATTCAGAATTTTATCTTGTTTATATAGATGATATTCTTGTAGTCAGTAAGACTGAGATAGAGCATGTAGACCATCTTAAAAAGATTATTTTAGAATTAGACAAGCATGGTATTGTTATTTTCGAAAAGAAAATGCAATTATTTCAGGCTGAGATAGACTTTGTGGGAATGCATATTAATAAAGGAAAAATTATCCTTGGCAGAACACATAACCAAAAAGATTCTTGAGTTTCTAGACCAACATAAAGATAGAAAATAATTACAATCATTTTTAGGATTGTTTAATTGTGCTGCAGACTTTATTAAAGACCTTGCCTAAAAAAGACAAAGCTTAACTGCCAAATTAAAAGGAACAGACAAAACTAATCCATTTTATTGGACTAAAGATGATTTTGAAGTTATAAAACAAAATAAAGATACAGTCAAGAATATTCCTGTGACACCCCGCCTAATTAAATACCGGGTGATCACTCCTTTATTAAATTAAAATCAAGGTGAACAGTTGGTTCATTCTTAGCATCACTGTCATAAAAATAACTTTTTTCCAAATTAACACCCTAATTAATTAAGCTAAGTGTCAAAACCATTTTTCAACATTTCTGACCAAATTTATTTTTAAAGGAAAATTATTTATTTAATTAGTAACAACATTTTCAATAAGTAAGAATCATACAACAATTATCCTGGAACATAAACCAATTACTTTAAACATCCAACATCCAAAATCCCAGCATTTAAAACTTAATGTAAAACGTACATGCTGAATAAATCCCCAAGTAACGGTACTAGAAATAACTGAAATATAAATGTCCCAACAAAACATATAAATAGTGGAAAGGGCGACACATGCCCCAATAACTGAGAATCATAGGAGTGGAATCAAGTAAATGAAATCGCCTAAGCAAGTGGCCTGCAACTCCCACCTAAGCTGCAGCACGTTCCTTCCAAGGGATCCTAAGCAAGACGCCCCTGTGGCTGGGCACCTGTAGTACATACATATATATACAAGAGAGAGAGAGAGAGAGAGAGAGAGAGAGAGAGAGAGAGAGAGAGAGAAACGGGTCAGATCCCGATAGTGTATATGATTTAAAAATTGTTTAGCAAGTATTTAAATTGATACAGGCCAATGCAACAACATATTAGTGCGACACTCTCTTGAGAAATTCTCACCTCTCTTCTAATGTGCACACCTATCGCACTAACCTCCTCAATGGTCTGTCTCGTCATATACCACACTATCTTTCCCCAATGATTTAACTTATCTTAGGTTATTCGCAGGATTTACAACTGAACAACACAAGTATTTAAAACGTAAGATTTCAATTTGTAACCAAGGTTCTCCTTTTAACTTTATTAATCAATAAAGTTTTCCAGTGTCATATTATATTTTCTCAAAATAATTATTTATAATTTGAGTCATCAACCATGTCCTACATATCAAATCACAGTAGGCAGTTCCAGATTTCAGAATTTCATATATATATATTATATCAGCACCCCAAATAAAACTATGGTGCGGGCATACTCTACCATCCAATCCCCGTATCGCTCACACTAAGGTAAATACAATTTCGGAATCACTCTCGAACTGTATCAACATATAAACACAAACAAGATTGAGGCGAAGCATAGATTCCAAGTCTCTAAGAGGTCAGTACATACCCTCACGTCTCTTAGGACCGTCTGAACTATCGATTCGATAGCCTGTACCAAGGATATCTATCTCCTAGGGTACGAATCAATATCCCCCATAAGGCAACACAGGATAAGATCGTCACAGTGCGGTAACCTCAGGAATGGCAAGTAGCGCGGGCATGGTTTTCACATGTATATAATATATGTATACACAATCATATAAATATACTAATATTACCATATCAATAATGGGTAAATTCCCAATTCCCATAATTACGACATTTGTATTTATTTCTCATTATTTAGTTATCACGTATAACCATTCACATCTTACTTTAATTTGAGGAACTTTTCCACTTACTACATAACGCTCATGGATTCTATCCTCCCAAGTATAAAATTCAGTAGGTATACTCATTCGTTCCAAAGTAACTCCCTCACGTGTCTCTCTCTTTAAATCATAAATTCACTGACCCTTATGTAATTATCCCAAAATACAATCTTTGCCCGACATCAAGGGTCCCAAAGTCTATTCACATGTCCTACTGATCTTCCCTATCTCCCAAAACATTTTATTAATGATGCTCAAGAATTATCTCACAATAAATTGAATTTAACTCATTTAAAAAAGGGAAATAGGAGTCTGCCAGGAGGGCTTCTCCTCTTCCTCTCCAATGGCCGTCATTAGTATTTCATTGTGTTAACCCTAGAAGATGAAACTTTCCATCTGATATAACCCTATAAAATTCGTGGGTTTAATTACCCAAAAATGTGAAATGTCCAAAATGCCCTCCCGGGTACTAATTAGGCCTAAAAACGCCCCGAGACCCAAACTAAACCCCCGAGTACACTTTTCTGACTATCTCGACCCTTCCGGATGCGTTGGCGCACTCAAAACGACCATACGAACAACTTATAAAATATTCACTTTTATTTATCCACATTTAGTACCGACACGACACAGGCGCGTCCTGACTTAAATTTCCACAATTGTCATTTTATTCACATGTGACAATATTATAAAAATAAATCTCATATATTACTATAATCATCCAGTAATATGCCACAAATAACAAATTTCCAATAATTACTAACTCTCGTCACGCTAGTAAATATTTAAAACAACATTCCAGATTAAAATTAAATTAATTTATCTCAATTAAATTTAATAAATCCTTAAATTTAAAAGCCATGAAAATACGGGGTATTACAATTCCTCTACTTGAACTGCCTAATGCAGAAGACCAGTTTATAGTAGAAACAGATGCCTCTGATAAACAATGGGGTGCAATATACTTTGCCATTGATCATCAGACAAAAAAGAAGAAACTTTGTAGATATACTTCTGGAACCTTTACAGACCCAGAAACAAGATACACTGCCCATGAAAAAGAAGTTTTAGCTATAGTTAGGGCAATAGAAAAATATATGCTTTTTCTTAGACCTAAATATTTTACTGTTTATACCGATTCTTCTTATGCCGTAAAATTCAAAGACTTAGACTTGTCCAAATCAAGGACTAATAGACTTATTAGATGACAACAATTGCTTAATGGTTATGACTTCTCTGTTATACATATTAAGGGAAGTAAAAATACCATTCCAGACATCATATCAAGAGAACTAATGTTTGTTAACACTAATATAATTTCATGTTTTATGTTGCAAACAGAAGACCTAGACAACATGAGTTCCTCTGGAACAAATAGACTAAACAGAGAAGACATTGCAGATTATCTTAGACGCGTAAGACCAAATGCTGGTGCAACGCAAAGACAGACTCATATTCAAGACTCTCAAGAAAGACCAATCCTAGAGAACTTTGATGATATCTTGGTTCTTCTAGGAAAATCTAGACAAGAGATTATTGCTCAAAATAGACTCATTGGGAAAATGTATTTTCCCCAATATAGACCCAATCAAAGATACCCGGACTTGATCAAATTTAGACGAGAATTTTCAGATGACGAAAATACTCTTATAGACGCCATATGGTGGAATGTGAAGAATATACTATGGATAGAGTTCAAACAAAATTTGGTAGCCATTGCCAGATTCATGAGGACTCAAAGACTTGCAGTTATCCAACTCAGTGGTACTGCTATGCCTAGACCACAAACTCAAACCTATGCTCAGACTCTTAGAGAATCCTCCAAAGCTAGACCCACTGATAATTTTTGTTATCAGAAAAAGACTTTTAAGACTAAGATTGTTTTACCATTTGGTCATAATAATCTTCCACTATCAGAAGATTATAAGAAAGAATCTAATAGCATTATTGAACATTTCAATATGTTATTATCTGAGACTAATGGAGATGACTTAATGATGAAAGGTTTCTTCAAAGACGTTCCAAAGATTTATCTTTCTAGGAAAGCAGAGATTGCCCAAATAACCTTAGTAAACTATGGGTTCATTGGACTCATCCAAATTAAGACCATAGAAGACTCTGTTGCTATTGGAAAAATAGTCCATGAGTATGTTAAGAAGGTAGAAAAATTCCTTCCTCTATTTTCTAGAATCTACCAGATTGCTCCAAGTTCCTGTAGAAGAATGAGAGTTGAAGGATTTAGACTTGTTAAATTTTCCAATTATATATTTGAAGATGTTGAGATTCTATCAGAAGACGAGACTAAAGATTTAATTGTTGATAAGTCCAAGCTCCAGATCGCTCAAGCCATGGAGACAATAGAAATCATGGAATTATTAACAGGCGAAGACAGATGGTACACTACCTACCACAAAGAAGACCTAATAATCCAAGTCGATGAGCCATTCAGTGGAAGGCTCAAGAAAGAAGGCAAGGAATTGGTAGAGATAGCTTTGCCATTTAGCCTTAGAATTGTGAGCCTTATTGACGAATTTTTCAATAATGCCCTCCCAGGCCAGGATAAGGCAGAAGAATACACAGACACGACAAGGAAAGGCCCCTCAGTAGTGGATGAATTATTGAAGACGTAAGACTCATTTGCTTAGACTCTGCTTTCTATAAAGCAAAAAGACTCCTTCCCCACACGGGCCACCAGATTAATAAAAAGACGAAGACATTGGCTGTTTGATTCTCTTTCATTATCACAAGACGACATACTTATGGGCCATGACCATCAGACGGTCCCATTCAGACATAGACCTGCCAAAAGAAGACGAATTACTTTATGAAGAGATAAGGCTATAGACTTTAAATATTTATTTTTCTTCTTTAACTGGTTAGCTTTTTGCCTCCGGTAGTAAGTCATATGTATGCTAACTTGTGCTTTAAAAGGGACGTGAAGGTTGTGTTGTAAATCATCAGTTATTAGACTTTCAGTAATTGATATTAGAGAGAGAGTATGCTTGTAGTGAGTAATATGTACATGAGTGAGTAAACCTCTCATAGTTAAGGAAGAGGGGAGAGTTGTATTTACCTATGAAATGCAATAAAAATATTTTCTTTTCCAGAAATCTCTTATGCTAAGTTGTTATTATTTTCCAGATTGTCTCCAACTTTCTATTCATAGAGAACTATTGTGTGGAACCTCTGGTGTAGCACACAAGGTATTATACTGGTGAACCGCCGTCAGGTGCCGATTTGTCGTTACCCTGGTGGGCATTTGGCGTGAAGGCGTACAGGTAGGAAACGGGTTCAACGCCAAAATAGTGGATTGAGGTGCGACACATAAAGAGGGAGTTGTAGGAGGTCGAGACCAGAGAAGAATAGTAGCAAGCCTGAAGAGAAAAAGGAAAGAAGATAAAGATATTGTAGACCAGAAGGAATGTATAACCCGAACCAAACCCTTAACTATTTTTACATATTATTGTTTATAAAGAAACTTATATGAGCCTACAAATCACTGAAGACTTTTTAGCATTTGTTAATCAAACAAATTTAGACTTAACTAGAGAAATCCAAGATTGGACTCTTACAGACCATAAAGATAAAGAACTTATAGAAATCGTTTTAACATACGCAGGTGGTACTTTCAAATATATAGACTAGGTTATTGAGTGGTTAGCACGAGAAGTACCTAGAATATAAATAATTAGAACTGGGATCCGAGATCTCTTTAGACAAAAATTAAGAACTGAAGATTTTGTAGAAGAACTGTCAAGACCTGAAAAATATCAAGAATATACTAGGATACTTGAAGATTGCATAGACGTATTAAAATTTATTAGACGAAAAAGATTAGCTGAAACAAAGGCTATTTTAATTAGAGCCAAAGGTATTCTCCCTCTCATTAAAAACGTAGAAACAACTGCCCCTAGAACATACCGTAGATTTTTGTCATCTTATGGTGATAATAATTTAGACGAATTTATAGATAACGATATAATTTATATTATTAATCAAATATATACAGAAACTAGACTGATAAACCCACGATACCGTATAAGGTATTTAAGACTAGAATATTTTCCATCAAAACCTCTTCCAATTTCTAGACTCCCTGAAGAAACTATTTATATAGATAATCCTCACTATTCAGAGCTCCAATACGATAGTGACGGAAGAAACCTGAGAAGTAGAAGTAGCCCTAAAACTTCTACACTAGACTTCAAGATTAATTAAGCGTTAAAATAAGCTTAAAAGACCTTAGAAATCATTGGGGTAAAAATTTATATTCCCTAAAACTTAGAAGAAGTTAAAAGACATTGCGGTCCCAAAAAGACAAAACAGTCCCTAGATAATTCTTGAACGGTAGTGGTCCGTAAACTAGGTCCGTATGAGAGCCGGTCTCTCTCTCTCTCTCTCTCTCTCTCTCTCTCTCTCTCTCTCTCTCTCTCAGATAGAGATAGAGAGAGAGATAGAGAGAGAGAGTCAGGCTCCTGTACATACCAACGGTGCATACCTATGGCACGGACCCATTTTATAAATGATTTTGAGTTGAGTTTTTTTATATGGTGTTTAAACATTTCAATAGACCCATATAAAAAAAATCAACTCAAAATAACGTTTTTTGCTATTTTAAAAAAATCGGTCAAACTTTTGCAGCGTTTAAAGTGCTTTAAAAGCAGCGAAAGTTTGACGATTTTTTTAAAATAGCAAAAAACGTTATTTTGAGTTGATTTTTTTATACGGACCTATTGAAATGTTTAAACATCTTATAAAAAAAATTTAGCAAAAAAATAAATTTTTTACTATTTTAAAAAATTGGTATGCACCGTTTGGTATGTATAGGAGAGACTCACTATATATATATACTAGCGTATGCCAGTGCCTGAAGGCACGGAAATTTTTTTCCAAAGTACATAATCGTGAAACGACAAAAATTTTCCAAAATTATGTAATCGCAAAATGACTAAAAATTTCAAAGTGCATAATCACGAAACCCCAAAAATTTTATTCCCCAACCAAAACAGTGTAATTTAAAAATAACAAATAATTTTGAAAAGTGTGCCTATGCCTAAAGGCACATAGATAATTTTGAAAAGTATAAAGTCGTGTATAAATTAAATAATAAATATTTTATATATTTTAAGTGTAAATAATTTAAAAAATTTAGGCACAGTTCACAGAAGTACCAAGACCTGTAAAATTTAGACATAGTTCATAGAAGTACTAAGGCCTAGTTTAGAGAAGTACAAAAGGCACGAAAATAATATAAAAGGTACTAAGATGCGTACAATTTACGTTGTAATTGTTTTACATATAATTGAGAGAAGTAAAAACAATTTTGAAAAGTGGACAAAGTTTCCTCTAATTATACGTATCCAACTTGCTTAAAAACTATTAAAAAAATACACCAACAATTAGTCCATTTTGGACCTCTAAACATCATCTTCTTAAATAATATACAATTTTTTGTTAATTTCAACAACATTTCACTCAAATTCGTAATGAGAATTAGGGAAATGACTATGAAAGTATACAAAGGACAAAAAATGAACAATGACAAAAAATGACAAAAAAAGATATATTATGTTGGCACCAATACGATCGAAACATCTCAAAATATTGATAGAGTTCTAAACTGCACTGAAGATGTGCATCTTGAACCTGGGACGTCAATAGTTTCGTGTCACATTATTAACAATTGAAGCAAGTTGTAAACTCCAGTCCTACATCATATATCTGTGAAACTGCAGAACTTAGGCACCATTAACTCCTCAAATCTTCGCACTAAGATTAAAAAGTTTACAAATCTTATTGAAACTGCAGTTTGTATCCATTGATCTACCACGATATGTCAGGGAGAAGGTGGCCCCAATAGAGTCGCAATCAATGAAGCTGGTTGGAAGTAGAGATTCTAAGAACTAATATTTTGACTTTGAGAAGCTAGTCGAGGTTTCTAAAACTGTCACTGCAAATCTCAATAAATAACTAAAAATTATAAATATAATTGTTGATGTAAAAAATTAGATTGCTCTAATTATTCAATCACAGATAAATAAAGTGAGACAAAGATTTTTAAAGTGGTTCAGCCTTATAAGAATGGCCTACGTCCACTGTTATGTTATTGCTGAGTGTTTGGGAATTCTCGATTACAAGTTCTATCAAGAAATTCCGGTCCCTTTGAATGAGGGTGATACAAGGTATTTATAGCCCTTAGGCTGTACATGAAAGGGTTGATACGTTAAATGATATACATATGAAAGGGTGATACATTTAATGCAGGGTGTGCGTCAAGATGATAAACATTCAATGAATAGTTGAACTGTTGATATTCTGGCAATTAATACTACGGCCGAGATGCAGTTCGGACCGCCTCAGTTGCTCGTTGATCAGGAGTTCCTCGGAGTGCTAGTGTACCTCGGAGTGCTGAAGTTCCTCGGTATATCCTCGTTGCTCGGAGAGAACATGAGTTGGTCGGGGAAATGAACTTCCTCGTTGTTATTGTGCCACGTAGATTGACAAGTGTCTTCGTATTATTCGTCCACATCAGCATATTAATTTTGGTATCAACAGAAGCCCCCAATGTTTCATATTTCGAACTTTGAGGAGTATGAAACATTCTTTCTCGGTATATGGCAATATTGAATGATCTTCCTGGGTTTTAGGACCATCGTATTTGAATTTATTTTCAAATTCACAGAATCCGCCTTTTTTCGAACTTTTAAGAGCGCTTCGATCTTTGTGCCCTTTTTGTCCTTTTAGCCGCCGGAAGTTCAATAGTTTCTTTTGTGTAATCATTTCCTTCACCGCTTCCCAAGGAAAAGTATTTAAACTTCTTAGGTAACCATACCGTCTTCTTCTTTTTCTAATTTTCTGCATTCAAGCTTTCTATTCTCTCTTTCTCTCTTGTGCGTTCATCTTTTCCTTCGCTAGTTGTCAGCTCTTCCTTTTTCCCATAAGATTCTCTTCTTTTCTTCTGTATTTCTTTTACTCACTATGGTTTATCTTGTGGAGTCTGTTGAGAAATTCTGTTCTGAATTTTCCATCCCATCTTGGGTGATTTTGGAGGAGCTTTCTGAATCTCAAAATTACTTTCGTTTGGCTGAGGGACATTGGTTCCCCAGTCTATTTGTTGCTGAATGTGGATTTTCCTTTCCACCAAACCCATTGTGTCTTGAGTTTTGTCAGTATTTTGATCTTGTCCCTGGGGTTTGCATAAGAACGTTGCAGACGAGCACATCAGGTCTGCATCATATTTGCTACAGTATAAGAGCTATACAACTTCTTATACTGCTCGTCCTGTTGAGCCAGCTTCAACTCCAGAGGATTCTTCTTCAGATTCTCACATCCTTTTAAGTCAGAGAATGGGCAAGAAAAGAGCTCCTCCTGCTCTATTTGATGACACTACTTCTGCTGCTGAGGCCAAGAAAAGAAAAATTGATGTCCCAGAGGGGATTAAGAAGGTGGATGTTGCGCCTTCAAAAGCTACCGAGAAGCCCCCAGTGGCTCCGAGCAAGAAGGTTGCTTCTGTGGAGATGACTGCTATCTCTCCGACCAAGAGTTCTTCCTTTGTTGAAGCTGCTGAAGTCCCTTTGAGGAGATTGAGGAAATCATCCTCAGTCAATTTGGCTGAAACTGTCTACTCTCTACCAGCTGGTGGTGTTGGTGTTCCAACCATCATTCCTCCGAGCTCTGCAATGAGCTCGGTAAAAACTTGGATCATACCCGAGGTCCAAGGAATTGATGAAAAGATTTCTAGGGATATGCTGACATCCCTAGCTACTCGTCATCTTGCTTCGGTAAATTTCTCACACTCTGAATTTCCTTTCTGTCTTTGAATACTTGTATTTTTGCACTGACCTGTCACTTTTTCCTTTGTTTAGCTGGTGAATTGTTTTAACAACATCGTGAAGAAAGACGAAGCTATTAAAGCTTTCAGCTCCTCGTCAGGTGTAGAGGATGCTCTGCTGGGTTTAACCCAATCTTTGAAGGATTCTCGTCAGCAGTATAACGAGGACAAAGCTGAATGGGAGAAAAAGTTGTCTATAGTTGAGGCCGAGAAGGTGAAGATGGCTGAGATCTCCAAGAGTTTGGAGAATAAGGTGAAAAGTTTAGAGGTCGAGCATCAGAAATATGACGACAAGCTCAAGAACTTTGGAGAGCTTGAAGATAATCTAAAAAAGGCAGAGGAAGAGTTGTCCTCCCTGCGAGATATCAAGGGCCAAAAAGAAGAATTGGATGCGAAGCTCTCCTCGGAGAAACTGAAAAGAAAGCTCGCAGTTAAAAAATCCTTCAGTGCTGGCTGGGATAAAGGATGGGACAAAGGGATTGCTGCGATGACATCCCAAGTTCAATACGGGAAGTTGAAATACTTTCGAGATGGCTGGGTAGCTACCCTACAGGAATTGAAGATCAAGGACGACTCTGGGCTATTCCAGCTACACCTCCCTGGTCCTCCCCCACCAATTGTAGAAGAAGAAGAAGATGAGCCTATCTCTGATGAATCTTCCATGGCCATAGGTGATCAAGTCCCTGCATCTCTATCTTCTGCCAACGAGGACATTTCTTCCATGCCTCCTCCTCCTGAAAAAATTTCAACTCCTGCAGATCAAGTCGCTGTTACCACCGAGCAGCCAAGCTCCTCGTCCCAGCCTCCCGAGAAAGTCTTGGGAGATAAGGAAAAGGTGTGAAGTTGTTCGGTATCATTTCTATCTTTCATTATTTGTAATCAAACAATGTAATCCTTTTGTGATCTAATAAAATACATCTTTGTTCATCTCTGTTGTTGATTATTTGTTTTTGTTGATTGTTGTCTTTTTCTCATCCTTAGTTTGTTGCTAGAATGGAACTGATATCTGCACATGATACAAAGCTGATGCAGCAATGTCATGAGTATTATAAAACTGGTCAAACAAATTTGAGTGGATTAGAAATTGCTGACATCCTTGGCCATGATGCCTCAGAACAAGCAATTGAGGCTTATCGGTACTTGAAAGATTTACTCGACCGAGCTGTGGCCAACAGTGTGGCCTACTATGAATTGATCGAGGAACTTCATTGTACCTTAGAAGATCTACAACATCAACACAATGAATCAACTGCTTTGCTGCACAAGGAGTATGAAAATAGATATCAGCAGCTTTCTTCTGAAACAGGACATAAAAAGATCCTTGTTGGATACGATGTTAGGGAAAGAACTCTAAAATGTGAAGTTGAGGCCTGCAGGCAGATTGCTGAGTTGCTGGAACTAGAGAACAATAATTTGTAGAAAAAGTTGGCACAGTATGAATCTGCAGCGTCATCTTCCACTGCTTTAGTACCAGTTACCGATGAAGGTTTTTCGTTCTTAGAGGTTGAGAATGCCAAATTAAGGCAAGAACTGGATAACTTAAAAAGATCTGTTATTCCTGTGACTGCTCGGGGACGAGGAAGAGGGTCTCGGGGGCAAGGAAGAGCTGTTCAAAATGTTGTCGAGGAGCAAAATTCTCCACCTGCTCGGAGTCGATCAAGAGTTCTTAGTCGTAATGTTGAAGAAGCTCGTACTCAGTCGACGTTGGAAACTCAAGCATTCCAATTGAATGCAAAAGACCGAGCTTTGTCTGAAATGTCCAAGAAAAATCTGTCTTTGGAAGATCAACTTACTGAAACGAAGTCTGCTTTGAATGATAAAGATGTTTTTGCCAGGAACCTTCACGAGCAACTAGAGAGAATAACTTTCCAATTTCATAAACAACCTCGTGAGTTTTGGATGGCAGGCTACAATGAAGCCCTTTGTCACTTGGATGCTCGTCTTGAAAGTGCCAATAACGAAGGTTATAAATAAGGATGGTTGAACGCCCTGGGTGTGTTAAAGCTAGAGCAGGTCCATTTCTTATGGGATTATCATGCTCCTGGGCTACTAGACTTGCCTGTACCACCTTATAAACTAGACATGGAGTGGATCCCAGCTCGTGCCATTCCTCGGAGCTTGATTTCAAAATACCTTGGTGACTACAGTCTTCATTCCCAAATCGACGTATCTCGTCCAGAGCATCTCTTGGATACACCTTCTGTGATGAACGTCAGAATGCTCAGAGATCTTAACTTCATCAATTCTCCTCTTTGTCTGGAGGATCCTCCTGCTGGCGAGGTGCCTGTTTCAAAAGCTAAGGGGAAGAAACCAATAGAATAGGTTTTTCAATGTAACAGTTAGCACATATATGTAGCTTGTAATTCATTTTGACCTTAATGCGAGAATTTCATTTATGTTTTGAAATTTGTATTGCTATTGTCTTGTGTTTATCAAACACTTTTATATTTGTGCATATGTATCTGTTAAAAAGATAACAATAGTGTTGTTCATCGACCAACTTAATAAAAAGTTACAAGTATCAAGGTTGCTCAATCACTTAATAAAGTAATGAGTATAAGATGTTCAAAATGTTTCCAACCAACCAAGGTTGTTAAATTGTGTTTGTCGACCAACTATAGTTGATGGGTTTTTTATCCCCGACCAGCCATATTTGGTTCATCAAATGTTCATAAAGTGCGTCCGACCAACCAAGGTCAATAATTTATCCTCGTCAACCAACTACAGTTAGTGGGTTTTGATCACCGACCAACTATATTTGGTTTAGTTTGGAATTTTTGTATTTTCTGGAATGATTTTGCCTTCCGACCAACATAAATTGGCATATTTTGTTTCTTAACCAGCCAAAATTGGCATTTTTGAGACTGTTGTTCTTGCCCTTTTACCAACCGGAGTAGGTCATGGGTTTGAACTATCAGATTCTTTCGAACTATCTTGTCCACTAGTTATTTTACCAACCGAAGTTGATCACGCCAGTGTACGCCTCCTAACCAAAGGAGTATAGTTTGTTCTCGCCCTTTTACCAACCGGAGTTGGTCGTGGGTCTGAACTATCTTGTTCTTTCGAACTATCTTGTCCACTAGTTATTTTACCAACCGAAGTTGATCACGCCAGTGTACGCCTCCTAACCAAAGGAGTATATCAGTTGTTCTCGCCCTTTTACCAACCGGAGTTGGTCGTGGGTCTGAACTATCGTATTCTTCTTGCTATCAAGCAACGTAGTGTACAACACTAGTAAAAACCCGAAAAACTTTCAAACAAAGGAGAGAAAAATGGTGAAAAACATCATCGTTTTATTCATATTGATGGAACCGTTGTACATTTTACATCATTGATAATACTTGCGAAGGTGTTCAGCATTCCAAGCATTCTTGAATTCTTCTCCTTCTAGAGTTGCTATTCGGTAAGTTCCTGGTCGAACAACTTCTGTAACTCGGTAAGGCCCATGCCAATTTGCCTCCAATTTAATGTGCTTCTGAATTACCTTCTTTAGCACATAATCTCCTTCCTTTAAATCGCATTTCCTCACCCTTTTGTTGTAGAAAAGAGCTGTTCGTTGTTGATAAGCAGCATTCCTAATGGCTGCCTCTTCTCTGACCTCCTCGAGCATATCCAAATCCAGTCTTCTCATCAAGTCACTGACAGGAGAATTGAAATTCAGTACTCTATGCGTTGGAAGACCCAACTCGGTAGGTATTACAGCCTCACTTCCAAATGCCAGCATATATGGTGATTCTCCAGTCGCTGCTCGGGGAGTTGTTCGGTAAGCCCACAATACTGATTGTAGCTCATTAATCCAGTTAGCTTTAGCTTCACTTAGCCTTTTCTTCAAACCATTTAGCAGTGTTCTGTTCGTCACTTCAGTCTGTCCATTTCTTTGAGGATGGCCTGGTGCTGAATGAACCTTCAAAATGTTCGATTGATGACAATAGGCAGCAAATTCCTCGTTATCAAATTGGGTTCCATGGTCTGTGATGAAAGCATGAGGGAAACCATATCGACAGATGATATTCTTCCAAACGAACTGGTATACCTTCTCGTATGTCATATCAATAAGCGGCTCAGCTTCTAGCCACTTAGTGAAATAGTCCACTGCAACGACGAGGTACTGGAATCTTCCTCGGGTGGTCGGCAGTGGTCCAACCAAATCGATTCCCCACATGGCAAATGGCCAAGGGGAAGTTATTGGTGTCAGCATTGATTGTGGATTTCGTCGGATGGAGGAAAAACGTTGGCACTTGTCACATTTCTTAGCATAGGCTATACAATCAGCCCTCATCGTCGGCCAGTAGTATCCTTGAGTCATTACCCTTTGCAAAAGTGTTCGACCTGCTACATGAGCTCCACAAGACCCTTCATGGATCTCTTCAATCAATTCTTTCACTTCGGAGGGATGTACACATCTCTGCAAACCTGCCATAATTCCTCGTCTATATAAAATATCATTAGTTAATACATACCGAGCAGCTTTATACTTCAATTTCTTGGCAGCGAGCTTATCCTCTGGCAATTCTCCCTCTTCAATATATACCCTGATGGGATCCATCCAAGATGGTCCTAAATCAAGGGCAATAACATTCATCGTCAAGTCTTCATCTATGCTCCGACTTTCCAGTACTTCAATTGGTATTGTTCTTCGCAGCTCGGTACGAGTAGCTGATGCTAGTCGGGCCAGTGCGTCTGCTTGTGCATTTTCTATTCTGGGTATTCTGATCAACTGAATCGCATCAAATTCTTCCAATAACTCCATTACCTTGGCATGATATTTGACCATTAATTCTCCTTTAACTGCATACGTTCCCATCATCTGATTCACAATCAATTGAGAATCACTGAATACCATCACTTGTTGCGCTTCCATAATCTTTGATAAATTAAGACCTGCTATCATGGCCTCATACTCAGCCTCATTATTGGAGGCTTTGAATTGGAATCGCAAAGCATATTCCATGTCAATCTCGTCTGGGGTGTTCAAAACAATTCCCGCCCCACAACCTGCTGTGCAAGATGAACCATCTACATATAATCTCCATATGGGCAACCCGTCTTCAAATTTCTTATCTGATAGAGTTCCTCGGTGAAATATTTGTTGCTTCTTTTCATCCTCCCCTGACACTTTTCGCTCCTCGTTGACCATCTCTTCTCGTTCTTTTACCAACCGGAGCTGGTCTGAGTTTGAAGTTGATGATCCTTCTACATCCACAAGCCCTTTTACCAACCGGAGTTGGTCTGGACTTATGTCTGTTGATCCTGTAACATCCACAGGTTGGTCAGCGAGCAATTTTTGCTCCTCGGGGGTATCAGGATATGTAAATTCTGCTATAAAATCTGCTATAGCCTGCCCTTTTAATGATGATCTGGGTTCATACACAATATCATATTCACCGAGTTCTACTGCCCAGTACATCAGTCTTCCTGACTTTTCTGGCTTATGAAGGGCCTGTCTCAATGGCATGTCGGTATAAACGACGATGGTATGGGCCTGGAAATATGGCCTCATTCTTCTACTTGCTTCAATTAATGCCAATGCCAATTTTTCCAGCTTTGGGTACCTGATTTCTGCACCTCGGAAAGCCTTACTTGTGTAATAGATTGGTTTCTGGACTCCATTCTCCAATCTGATCAATGCTGAACTGACTGCATTCTCTGATACTGCCAGATACAAATACAACTTCTCTCCTGTTATTGGCTTGGACAACAATGGAGGTGCTCCCAAATACTTTTTCAAGTCTTGAAAGGGCTTCTCACATTCATCAGTCCACTCAAAAGTTTTTCGAAGTGTTTTGAAGAATGGGAGGCATTTGTCAGTTGCTCGGGACACAAATCTGTTGAGTGCTGCAACTCGTCCTGTAAGACTCTGCACTTCTTTCTTTGTTGTTGGAGATCGCAACCCTAAAAGAGCTTTGATCTTATCTGGATTTGCTTCAATGCCTCGCTGGTTGACAATGTATCCGAGAAACATTCCTTCTCGTACTCCAAATGTGCACTTCGTCGGGTTGAGCTTCATCTGGTATTTATCCAGTTGATCAAATGTCTGAGCTAAGTCAACTAGATGATCTGCAGCTTTCTTGCTTTTTGTCAGCATATCATCGACATAGACTTCCATGTTGCAACTGATTTGTTCGGTGAAAACCTTGTTCATCAGCCGCTGGTATGTCGCTCCTGCATTTTTCAAACCAAAAGGCATAACATTATAGCAATAAGTTCCCCTAGGGGTAATAAAAGAAGTACTTTCCCTGTCTTCAGGTTTCATTTTGATCTAGTTGTAACCAGAGTAAGCATCCATGAAGCTAAGCAGCTCGTGCCCAGAGGTAGCATCTACTAGTTGGTCAATTCTGGGCAATGGAAAATGATCCTTTGGGCAGGCCTTGTTAAGATCAGTGAAATCAACACACATTCTCCATTTGTTGTTTTTCTTCTTTACCATCACCACATTCGCCAACCAGTCCGGGTACTTCACATCTTTAATGAATTGAGCTTTCTGGAGCTTGTCGACCTCCTCTTGAATAGCTTGATTCTTCTCGGGGCTAAATACCCTTCTTCTCTGCTTTACAGGCTTGATCTCCTTATTCACATTGAGTTTGTGACATAAGAAGTTTGGATCTATTCCTGGCATGTCCTCATGACTCCAAGCAAAAGTTTTCTTCCTGTTTCTCAAGAAAATTATCAACTCCTGTTTTATTGAAGCATCCAACGTTGAACCTATCTGGGTTACTCGTTCAGGGTGCTCGTCGTCTAGAATAACAATTTCTGTAGATTCCACCACCTGTCCTTTTACAAGTTGGGATTCATCTCTGGGATTGAGAGTTTCAATCTCTGTATCTTCTTCCACATGGTAGGTAGTAGTCTTTTTCTTTGATTCCTTAAGTTCTTCTTTCTCGGCAGATGAATAATAGCATTCCCGAGCTACTTTTTGATCACCTTTCACAACTCCTACTCCGAAGTTTGTTGGGAATTTTAAGCATTGATGCACTGTAGATGGAACTGCTTCGAACTTCTTCAAACCGACTCTTCCCATGATGATGTTGTAGGCTGAGTGCACATTCTTATCCATCACAAAGAAGCATATTCTTTCTGTTCGACAAGCAGGCCAAGTTCCAATGAATATATCCAACTTGATCGTCCCAAGTGGAAAAACTTTCTCGCCAGCAAAACCCAGGAGGGGTCTGTGATAAGGTTCCAACTGAGATAATTTTAGATTCAAGCTATCAAAGCATGAATAGTACATGATGTCTGCCGAACTTCTATTGTCTACTAACACCCTTGAAATCACTACTTCCTTCATCCTCATTTTGATTACCAGAGGATCGTCGTGAGGATAAAGAACACCTGCCAGGTCATTTTTTGAAAAGCCAATGACCAGCTTCTCTTTGTTTACCTTCCTCGGACGATCGTCCTCGGCCAGATTTATTCGCTGAATATATGAACAAGCTTGAGCCTCTCCAAGGTAAGCTTTTCTTTCTGCAGTAAGGTCTCCTCCTCCCGCATCTCCTCTTGTAATAACATTACAATCAAATGATCCAAAACGTATGGAAAATACCTCTCGTTCTGGCTGCCTTGGCTTCTTGGGAAGGTCGGGGTCATCATCTGGATCGTCTTCGTGGTCCCTCTTCTTTTTCTCTTCTGCTCGACGAGGAGATCTAGACCTTTCTCTAGTCCGGCCATATTTTTTTCTTTCACCTCCCCGATCAACATATTTCGCTAGCTTTCCTCTTCGGATGAGTGTTTCAATCTCGTTCTGAAGAGCTATGCAATTTTTGGTCATGTGACCATGATCTTTATGAAACTCACAATATTTATCCTTACTCCTCGAATCAGGGTCTGACTTCAGTTTCTTTGGCCATTTTACCTCCTCTTTGTTCTTGATCTCTTCCAAGACATGATGAATACCCATTTTCAAAGGAGTATAATTGTCGTACTTCTTCAGGACTTCCCATGATGATTTATTATTTCTGGAACGTTTGTCACCGCCATTGCCCTTATGTTCTTTATTTTTAGACTTGTCGACGTCCACCTTGGTGTCTTTATCCATATTCTTCTTTGCAGCCATAGCTTCCTCGGCATTCATGATCTTGCCCGCTTTTGCCATCAACTCTGACATAGTTTTAGGTGGATCTTTCGCCAAGGTATAATACAATTTATTAGGCAACAACCCACTCATCAAGGCGGTGATCGCTGTCTTTTCTTCGTAATCTATGACTTCCAACTTCTCGTTATTGAAACGAGTTATGTAATCTCTAGTACTCTCACCAGATTTTTGTCTAACACTTAACAAGTGTGCTACTCGTTTTACTAGTTTTGCTCCAAAACAGAAATTGACAATAAACAACTCGGCCAATTGAAAGAAAGTTAAAATCTTACCCCTAGGAAGATTGTTGTACCATATCTGGGCAGCTCCAGTAAGAGTTCCTGAGAATGCTCTGCATCTCATCTCGTCGGGGACGACATTGATGTCGGCAGCAGCTTGATATTGCTCTACGTGAAGAACAGGATCTGTCTTTCCATCATATTTGGGGGTCACTACAGGTTCTTTGAACTTTGACGGTGTAGGAAAATTCACAATGGCTTGTACAAAAGGTGTTCCTCGAACGAAAGTTCGTTGTAGGGGGTTCTTTGCTTTGGCCATTTCTCCCAATTTATCCTCCAACCATTGGAGAGATCCTTTCCACGCTTCATTTCCTTCCTCGGGCCTATTGGTTCGAGCAATTGATCGTTCTGAGGTAGCTTCTTGAGATCTATCTTGACGAACGACTGGTCGTGACTGTGCTGATCCTTCTCTTAGATCTGATGGTTGTCGAAAACTCCTTGACATGGTCTTAGGTGGACTCCTATTCCTCCTAGGGCCTAATCGACTGAAAGGAGACACCCTACTCAGTCTTTCTAAAGCACTGGGTCTTTCTGGAGAGAGGGTGATATGTTGATCAGTATCTGTAGCCCTTATTGACGAAGTTCACCCAGGTTGATAAGAGAAATCATCGGATTCCTCATTACGACGTGACTCAGTACGCCTGGATCGTGAAGAAAGTAAATAAGTTTGCCTCTGACCACTTTGCTGTCCTGAACGTGCAGGTGCACCACCATGAAGGGTTTGTATGAGTTGCCTCATTGTTTCTTGCATGGCGGTTTGTCCTTGGGCCAGATTCGTCATGATCCCGGCCAGATCCGGAGGTGCAGAGGGATTTGGAGGGTTTCCAGCATTTCCAGCGTTTCGATTGCTAGATTCTGGGTTATCCGCCATTGATGATGAATGAATTGTGGTGAAAAACGATAATAAAAATCGTTCCCACAGACGGCGCCAATCTGTTGATGTAAAAAATTAGATTGCTCTAATTATTCAATCACAGATAAATAAAGTGAGACAAAGATTTTTAAAGTGGTTCAGCCTTATAAGAATGGCCTACGTCCACTGTTATGTTATTGCTGAGTGTTTGGGAATTCTCGATTACAAGTTCTATCAAGATATTCCGGTCCCTTTGAATGAGGGTGATACAAGGTATTTATAGCCCTTAGGCTGTACATGAAAGGGTTGATACATTAAATGATATACATATGAAAGGGTGATACATTTAATGCAGCGTGTGCGTCAAGATGATAAACATTTAATGAATAGTTGAACTGTTGATATTCTGGCAATTAATACTACGGCCGAGATGCAGTTCGGACCGCCTCAGTTGCTCGTTGATCAGGAGTTCCTCGGAGCGCTAGTGTACCTCGGAGTGCTGAAGTTCCTCGGTATATCCTCGTTGCTCGGAGAGAACATGAGTTGGTCGGGGAAATGAACTTCCTCGTTGTTATTGTGCCACGTAGATTGACAAGTGTCTTCGTATTATTCGTCCACATCAGCATATTAATTTTGGTTTCAACAATAATCATATACGTGACTTAAGTATAAACATTAGATATGTGTGACTTAAGTATAAATATAATCATATTTTTCATTTCCACTTCAGATGTCGAAACATAAGTAATGAAAAGTTAAAACTAATATGATATGGATCAATGAATTGCGTATGCAATTAAACAACCAAAAAATAAAGCACAGTATCTGTTATGGGTAGTGGCATCGGGCAGCGGACATGAAAGCGCTAGCTTGAATACTATGAAAACTTAGTGCATCGGACAACGAGGACTCCTCCAATCTCGTAGCGCCTATTTTAAGACAACTGTAGACTTGAGACAAAACATGGAGTGCAAAAAACTGGATACAAAACACTGAAACAGATAACTAATTCTAGCTATTCAGAGGACATGAAATCATTGAACCCCAATTTTAGATGATTGAATGACAACATAACATTCAAAGCATCACATTTTAGATCTTGTGAGGATATCTCGAGGCCTAATTATTCAGCCTGAAGATTTTCAAACTCTTCCCTTGACTTATATGGATCATGGGATGCAAAATCATAATCGGTGCCACTTTTCCAAAAAGTTGTTTCTCAGATGTGAAACATGCATTCCTCTCCACTAATTTGTCAACTCTCGAAGAATAATCTTTCTGCTCCATCTCCATCTGCTTCACCTCATTGATTTTATACTGTATTTGAGGCCGAAGTATCTGCTGCTCCTTGAGAATGCAATCCTCTGCCTTAAAACTGATTTATAACAAATTGAGATACAAATAAATTACTTTAGAGAGGGAGAAAGAGAGATGATCAAAATAGTTTGGATAATCATGTAATCGATCCCATATGCATCTTTTGTTGCATGTTATACTACCCCCCAGTTATTCCTAGAGATGAATGGCTACTGAGAAGGCTTCCTATAGGTAGGTTCACACTGCCACCAGTAGGTCCGAATGGCTGCTGAATGGCAGCTGAAAAGCCCAGTAGGTTGGTTCACACTGCCACTAGCCATCTAGTGTAAGGCATTATAATGGGAGCCTGGAACAATTATCCCTCTTAGATCGTCTCTTTTAGAAGCACCGTATGCACGACTTACATTGGTGTTACTCGCTTCGCTGGGGAATAATGGCCTCCTTGATCTAAAGTGGAGGAAAACATAATGAATTTTCGCTGCACAATTCGTAGCTTGTTAAGAGAATGGAAAAAATCACAATTAGTCACCCGAAAAGTAAATGAATTTCAGCTAAACAATTCGTAGCCTGTTAAAACAACTACAAAAAATAACAAAGTGAATTCAAAGAATGAATGATAGGCAACCTGATGAGCATTGCCTATTCACAGTCCTAATTGGCATAGTTTCTCCACAACATTGATAGCATACTTATGAATAAAGATGAGCCTTTCAAAACATATACAACTATGAATGTAGTAATATTAAAGAATATACTACAGCAATCCTGTATTCACTTGATTTTTGGAAGCCGGGAGCAAGCATAGTTCCAATAATAATGTATCTAACTTCACCTAGGCTTAGATTTTTTGTCTCTATCAATTCATGTACCAAACAATTAGCATGAGAAGAAAATATTACAACTTGATCCAACTGTGAATTTATAATCATTATCAGAAGACGTAAATTGAATCAGTGTTGCATTTATATCTGACGAACTCCCAATAAGAAGAACCATTTTCTTATCTCAATAAAAACTGCAATTAGAAGATAGAAAAAGGCCCTAAAACTTACACAACTCAATTAAACAATTCAGTTGAGAAATAGAAGAAAAAGTTCCTAATTAATTTTCGAGTACTAAAAAAATACCACAAAATTGCTTTCATTTAGGGAACGGACAAAAAAACAAAAAGATTTTATCAGTATAACAGTACAACATTTGAAAATTTCCATCATGAATCTATACAACATTTTATCAGCATGAATCTAGAAACATATAGTGATCAAACATATAGTAGAAACTTGGCGACTATATGAAAATGTGAAAATGTTTGATCAGTATATGGCCAAACATCTTAAACATACACATTTGATCAGTATAACAGTATAATAGTATCCAACATAAAATTCTATCAAACATATAGTCGCCAAGATGTTGTATATGGCCACTTTACATGGGAACAAAACAATGTAACAATATACATTTGATCAGTCAATGCATTATTAACCATAAAAGCGTCTTATCATATTCAACCCTAATTTGAAAATGTTCTTGAACTATACAAAATAAAAAGTAAACAAATGGCACAAATATGTGTTAGGCAAAGAAAAAAGGGTGGAAGAGCATAGATGGTAAAAAAGGTGGAAGAGCATAGATGGTAAAAAAAGTTGTTCAAAATTTTGACGGCATATATCAAATTGAACTACTTTTCATTATTATAGTACAATCATTTAATGATTGTATTTCTAGTGCATTAAATGATTGTACCTACACTTGGAGTACAACCATTTAATGAACTTGGGATATAAAAGTTGGTAAAAAAAAACTTGAGCTGAATACTTCATATCTATGTTCCGAAACCAAAAAAAACATAAGCATGATATGTACAAACTAACCTGAATCAAATTAGAAAGTATTAAAAAGCACTCAAAAAACTAACCATAGTGAATCAGCAAAGGTTAGTGAAGCACTTAAAAAAAGATAACAAATACCTTCACAAACTAAACTTAAAATAACCACAAACTAACTTTCCCAGTTCTAATTCAATTGCAAAATCAGTGTACATTTCAAATAGGACCTTAGATATATCAATCACCATAATTTGAGCCTCTAAGCTCAATAATCAAAAGACCTTAAAGCTGAACTATATTATAATTGAGTTGAAAAAAAAATTACCCAGGCCCTATTAAGTCCATGCTTTCGAACCATATAAGATTAAAGATGAAAATATAGAGGAAATTGACAAAATTACACCCACACTTCAGTTAATACCATAGTTCACCAAACGAATTTACCGAGTAGCCCAGAAAGCATGTCAAACTTATCCCAAAAGCAGAAATTTTGCATAACTTCCATTAAAGAGTTGCCACCGATTTGAGTGACTCCAACATTGGTCCTCTTTTCACCAATACTATAAAATAACTCTGCAAATAGCAATAAAGAATGTTAATGAGCTATACGTCATCACATTTTAATTCAAGCCAGTGAAACGTAAGCCTCAAACATGTATAAACGCATAGGGAAAATAAAGTTAGTAGCCTCAAAATATGTGGATACTGCTGAACAATTATGCAAAACTTAAATCTGTGGGAATCAAATATTTGATATCTACACCCCATAAACTGCATTTCACCCACTTAGACCATTTAAGAACCTCAAGCTTCTTCACTAATTCAATAGGGAAAGCATAAACGACACCAATCATTTCTTTGATTTAATCTGTTTCAATGACTTAATGTAAGAGCTTTAATTATAAGTGAAAGGTATTTAAAATATATAAAAGTCCAAATATTTGATCGAAGTATGCGTCTAACATTTCAGATATCATTCTGAATGTAAACCATTTTTCAAAGAGTAAAACGTAGTTTATATAAAATATTTCGTGAAAGGAGCATAAGAATTTCATCTATCAATTTAAAAAACTTACAATTTTTAAAAACTACCAACATCTGAATAACCTACCTGTTTCCTTAACATGTTTCCTTGACACTGCCAATATTTTCTAAATCATGCCTACAACACTCTATCAAAAATCACGTGACATTTGATTTTTATATGCAAAAACAACAAAAATAAAAGTATATTATCACTGTAAAAGACCTATAAGTAAGTTAATGATGCATATGATTTAGATCAACTTAACACATCAAAGTCCAGTGTATTATCGCGCTCGCGGTTCTTCTTGAAATTGACCCCTTGCAACAAGAGTTATGGAAGGTTTCCTTCGACGCTCTTTTCGTCTTCAATATTCAATATTATGTGCTGTGTGGTAGCATTACTTTGTTGAACATAGATGATTCCGTTCTTTGGTCGAAAAGAGATGATAACCTATCAAATAAATATTTAGTGCACCTGTGAGTGAAAAAATTGACACTAATGTAAATATTTAGAGGTCTGAATCAGAATTTCTTACCGAAGTAGTACATGATATACCCATATATACCCTCCAACCAAATGACCCCTCAGGGGGCCGACCCTTCATCAGGCTCCGGACGATCCCTCAGAGGGCCGACTCTTCATCAGGCTCTAGACGACCCCTCAAGGGGCCGACCCTTCATCAGGCTCCGGACGACCCCTCAGGGGGGGGGGGCGACCCTTCATCAGGATCCGGACGAGGCCTCAGGGGGCCGACCCTTCATCAGGTTCCAGACGACCCCCCAGGGGGCCGACCCTTCATCAGGCTCCGGACGACCCCTTAGGGGGCTGACCCTTCATCAGGCTTCGGACGACCCCTCGAGTCTACGACAGTACGAGGCCCAAATTAGGCCAGACTCATTACCAGAAGGAACCTTTCCCTCTGCCTCATATCAAAGGCCGAGGGTGACATCATCACAGCGCGTGGTTTGGGAGACGCGTGGAACAGTGCGCGTGAGGCTCACATGGCACATGGGAGACCGTTATAACAAAATCACACCCTCACGTGAGGGAATATTATGTCATCATTTGGCATCTACAGGTGTCAACAGGGGATTGGCTAGATCACCATTCATATGAACCATGCATACTTGGGGGTTACACTACACCCCCCAAGACCAATATATACTTGTCACCTACAACCCTATAAGGGGATCGATCAATTTATTGTAACCCTAGCTAAAACTCTGCTTGTACACACAGTAGAGAGATAAAGTGAGCTTATGTGCATTGTATCCAAGGCCATTAGTGCCCATACTTAGTGGATCACACACTCACAGTGGATGTAGGCCAAATTGGCTGAACCACTATACATCATTGTTTTATTCCTCTTACACTCATCTCTTTCTACACACTTATATACTTACATCTCTACGACTTCCATGGTTTCCACAGTTTGAGCTCACTATCACTTATCCGGTGGTGCTAAATCTTAGCATCATCAGTTTGGCGCCGTCTGTGGGAACGAGAAGACATCTCTTCCTTTGTACAGCTTGACCTCACTGGGCACTCTGGTGGGGAGCCAACTCTCCCCTTGAGAGGATATGTTTCACCATTGAAAGAGACCCACTAAGGTTCTCAAGCTCACGAGTCTTTTCTTCAGTTAAGCTTTTCATAGCTCAAACACATGGCACCTGAAATGCCACCGCCACCGCTTCCCCCGCCGGATGATGGGGGAAGACCCAGTTCCAGTAAGCCGCCACCTCAGTCTGAGATGGCTAATGTGGCGGCAGCCTTAAAGTCTCTGGCAGCAAGCTAGCAGATGATGCAGGAGTAGTTCACAGCTCTAAGCCAAAACATGCTAAGACCACCAGGGGTTTCACCTGAGATGATTACTCCGACAGCAGCTCCAGGACAGCATGAGGCCAGGGGACCACCCCAGGCACCACGCAAAGACCTGCCACCCCCTCAGCGGCGTAGGGATGTTGCTGACCCCCGGCATCTACGCCTGGGGAGGCAAGGAAACCCTTGCCCTGAGGACAGGTATGACGATCTGGAGGGAGAGGAGGCCCCTATAGAATGCGGGGAACCATATGAGGTCTCCAACAATACTGTACGACCTCTCCGGGATAGTGGAGGATAAGATCGGTGATATACTGAAGAGCCGGGACCCTCTTCAGAAGGGATACACCATAGGCTCACCCTTTGTGGCGAAGATAGTCAACTTCCCTACGCCATCAAGGTTCAAGCCACCTATGGTCACCCTAAGATACGACGGGAGCACCAACCCTGTCCACCATGTTGAGATGTATCAATCAGCAGCAAACATATACTCTATCTCAGATGAGATGAGGTGTCGTGCCTTTTCTGGTACCCTGACATGGGCTGCACATGTCTGGTACACGTCTCTTCTAAAAAATTCCATTGAAAACTTTAAGCAGTTGGCAGACTGGTTCATCCACAACTTTTTCTTTGGGGTGAGGCCACAGAAGAAGACCACCCACCCGCTCTATGTTAAGCAGGGGAAGAATGAGAGTCTGAGGGACTACATAGCCAGATTCAATAAAGAAAAGCTGGAGGTGGAAGACTATGAGGAGAGCATAGCTATGACAGCCCTGATTGGAGGACTCCAAAAGGGGAAGCTGTTATGGAAGCTTGCTAAAGACCCCCCTAGGACGATGGCTGAATTGCTGTCAACAGCAGGAAAGGTGATGAACGCCGAAGAGGCGATGGCTGCAAAATACGAAGACGAAAAAGGAGGCGCTAGTGGGGGTAAATACCCTAAGAAGAACAAAGAGGGGAAGAAGAGGTCCACGGATGACAAGTTCGCTGGTTACACCCCACTGACGGTCAGCTATGAGAAGATACTCAATGAGATAAAGAGTGACCGATCCCTGAAGTGGCCTGAGAAGTTGGGGGCAGCCCCCAACAAGAGGAATAAGAACCTGTGGTGTGAATTTCACCAAGATCACGGCCACGTAACAGACAAATGCTTTGCTCTGAAAGATGAGATTGAGAAGATGCTGAAAGAAGGGAAGCTCAGAAAGTACGTCGACAAAGGTGCCTTCAAGAGGGGCCGAGGGGACGACTCCAGAAAGAAGCGGGGCGATGCATGCAGAGAAGGTCCTCAAAAAAGAGGGGACGACCCTTCTGACGACGAGGATGACCCTGACTTCCCGCCGAGAGACGACCAAGGCCCTGTGAAGAGGCTTAATATAATCTCGCTCGGAGTGGGAATGATCTCCGGGGGTCTAGTAGGAGGAGGGTCTGAGGTCGCTGACAGGAAGGCCCATGTGGCTGAGGCCAAGGTAGTGACGAAGACGGTACACTCGACCTCTCTGGAGGTCAAGTCAGAAAAGAGGAAGAAGGTCGACGTGGACACTCTGATAGTGGGATTCTCGAGAATGGACTTTAAAGGCCTCCTAGCCCCACACGACGACCCACTCGTCATCACAACTAGGGTGCATGGGTGTGAGGTGCCGAGGATATTGGTCGACGGGGACAGTTCTGCAGATGTAATGTTTTGGCCATGCTTCAAAGCCTTAGGTTTCAGCCGTGCTAGACTCGTCCCATACCATCATCCATTGATTGGGTTCAGTGGGGAAAAGGTTCATCCCCTTGGGGTGTATGAGGCCGATGTCAGGGTGGGGGACGAGTGGCCGAGATGGCTTACCAAGAAGGTCAGTTTCTTTGTGATGGATGAACATGTGTTTTCGGCTTACAACATCATATTGGGGCGTGTGGCCTTCAAGGGGTTTGAAGCTGTACCGTCTACGGTCCATCAGATGATTAAATTTTCTACCCCTTATGGGGTGGGGGAAGTTCAGGGAGACCAGACGACAGCGCGAGAATGTTACTACAACTCCGCTGAAGAAAGGGAGGCACACAAGAGGGCTACGACCACTTACAATATTGATACCCTAGACCCCAGGGACGAGACGAATCTCAAGAAAGGAGAGGCCACGGAAGAGGTAGAATCCATCATCCTCGATGAGGATGACCCGGAAAAAAACGTCCAAGTCGGCAAGTCTCTGAAGCCCAATATCAAGGAAGACCTCATTAAACTGTTGAGGAGAAGACGAAGCGTCTTCGCATGGAGTCATGTAGATATGCCGGGGATTGACCCTGAAATCATGTGTCACAAGCTCAATGTGGTAGAAGGAGTGAAGCCGGTAAAGCAGAAGAGGAGAATTTACTCTAGAGAAAAGTATGAGTTCATTAGGGATGAGGTCAAAAAATTAGAAGACGTTGAGTTTATCAGAGAGGTCATCTACCCCGAATGGCTGTCCAATGCAGTCATTGTTCCAAAGGCCAACGGGAAGAGGAGAATGTGTGTGGACTTCACAGACCTCAACAAGCTCTGTCCCAAAGACTGCTTCCCTCTCCCCCGCATTGACCAGATGGTAGACGCTACCGCAGGCCATGAGCTCATGAGCTTCATGGATTCCTATTCAGGGTATAAACAGATCTTCATGAACCCTGAAGACTCGGAGAAGATAACCTTCATCACTGACAAGGGGACATACTGTTATAGGGTCATGCCCTTTGGCCTAAAAAATGCGGGGGCAACGTACCAGCGCCTTGTAAATAAAATGTTCGAAGACCAAATTGGGAAGTCTATGGAGGTCTATGTAGATGACATGATGACTAAGAGTTTGAAGGCAGAGGATCATGTGGCAGACCTGGAGAGGACCTTTAATACGATGGACAAATACCAGATGAAGTTTAATCCGGCCAAGTGTGTCTTCGGGGTCGGAGCAGGGAAGTTCTTGGGGTTCATTGTCAACCAAAGAGGCATCGAGGGCAATCCTGAAAAGATAAAGGCCCTTGTTGAGATGAAGACCCCCAAGTCCATTAAAGACGTTCAGAGGCTCACAGGGAGAGTTGCTGCCTTGAACATGTTCGTATCTAGGGCAGGTGTCTACCATTCTTCAAAATTCTCAGAAAAGCCTTCGAATGGAGTGAAGAATGCGATGAGGCCTTCAGGGAGTTAAAATCATACCTGTGGTCTCCCTTGCTGTTGTCACGACCCGTGCAGGGTGAACGACTTTATGTGTACCTCGCCGTCTCAGAGTCAGCCATCAGTGCAGCCATTGTGAGAGACGAAGACGGAATACAGAAGCCTGTGTATTTTAACAACAAGGCACTCCAGGGGGCAGAACAAAGATATCCAAGGATGGAGAAGTTGGCCTACACCTTGATCCATGCATGAAGAAAGATGAAGCCATACTTCCAGTCCCATACGATGGTCATCCTCACTGACTCTCCCCTTAGGCAGGTTTTACACAAGCCTGAAAAATCAGGGAGGTTAATGGCCTGGGCTATAGAACTGGGGGAGTTTGACATAGTGTATCAGCCTAGGACGACCATTAAGGGGCAAGCATTGGCAGACTTCACGGCTGAGTTTACTTGGGAAGATGATGAAGCTGAGGATGAGGGCCTCGGGAAGATAGATACCCGACAGTGTGAGCTCACCGACACGCCTACAGATAAGGCTGAGACGAGCACCTCTAGAAGGAAAGTGGTTAAAAATGAAGAGGGAAGATATCTCTTTAGACAGGGGTCACTCACCGAGGGAGGTTTCTCAAAAGAACACACCGTGTGGAGTCTCTTCGTCGACGGGTCCTCTTGCGAAAGTGGGAGCGGAGCTGGGTTAATAGTATCAGCACCCGACGGCACAGACATTAAGTACGCCCTGAGGTTCAACTTTAAGGCCTCCAACAACGAGGCCGAGTATGAGGCCTTGATAGTAGGCCTCTCCTTGGCCAGATCACTTAGTATCGGCCAGATTTTGGTTCACAGTGATTCGAGGCTAGTAGTGAATCAGATACTAGGAGCCTACGAGGCCAAGGATGAGAGGATGGCTAGGTACCTTGAGAAGGTAAGGTCATTACTGAAAGGCTTCAGAGAAGTGAAATTAAAGAGGATACCTAGGCTCGATAATGGCCGTGCTGACGCCCTTGCGAGTTTGGCCTCGGCAACTAGGACAGACATCAGGAGGACGGTCCCAGTAGAAATTTTGCTTCGGCCAACTATTGAAGACGCTGAGGGAACACTTAGCAATTGCCTAAATGTTTCTCAGGAAGCATCGTGGATGGACCCTCTGATCAGGTACATTAAAGAGGGGGAGATGCCAGAAGAAAGGCAAGAAAGGAAGAAGTTGAGATACAGGGCTGCAAAGTTCATTGTCATTGGGGACACCTTGTACAAAAAGGGATTTTTACTCCCCTTACTTAGGTGTGTGCACCCATCTGAGGTCTCATCCCTTTTGCAAGATGTGCACGAAGGATCGTGCTCAAGCCACATTGGGGGCAGATCCTTAGTGAAGAGGGTGATAACCCAGGGGTACTGGTGGCCGACCTTGGGGAAAGACGCAGCGGTATATGTAAAAAAGTGCGATACATGCCAGAGATTAGCCACCATCCCTTTCAACCCCATCAGCCTCTTACCTCCATTACATCCCCATGGCCATTTGTAGTGTGGGGGATCGACCTCGTAGGATCCTTACCAAGAGCAGTCAATAACTATCGGTTCCTCATCGTAGCTATTGACTATTTCTCAAAATGGGTGGAGCCCGAACCGATGGTCACGATGACAGAGCAGAAGACCTTCCAGTTCATTTGGAAAAATGTTATATGCAGATATGGTCTCCCCAACACCCTCATCTCAGATAACGGGACTCAGTTCAAGAATACCTCTCTACAGAGGTACTGTGAAAGGGTGAGTATCAAACAATTTTTCTCCACCCTAGGCCGACCTCAGGCCAATGGGCAAACAGAAGTTACAAATAGGACAATCCTAGATGGAATCAAGAAGAGGCTTGAGGAGGCAAAAGGAAGATGGGTCGATGAGTTATATGTCGTGGTGTGGGCATACAGGACGACAATGAGGACCTCTACCGGAGAGAACCCATTTATGCTAGCTTATGGCTCAGAAGCCGTCATCCCCACCGAGATTGAGTTTCCTACTCATAGGGTCCAAATGTATGACCCCCAGAGAAATACAGAAGAGAGGAGACTCGACTTAGACCTGATTGAGGAAAGGAGGGAGGACGCTGAGATAAGGCAGGCCGCCTACCAGCAGAGGACCGCAAGGTTTTACAATCAGAGGGTGAAACAGAGGCCAATCGCAGTGGGGGACTTGGTCCTCAAGAAGACTTGTCAAAATCCCAACAAGCTCCATCCTAATTGGCATGGCCCATATAGGGTCATCGATGAAGTCGTCCCTGGGACCTATAGACTAGAAAACCTAGAAGGGGAACCCTTTTCCAACCCCTGGAATGCAAATCATTTGAAAAAATACTATCAGTAGTGTTGTAAGGTCTTGATAGACCATAATTGTAATAAGAGTTGCTCCAAAAGAACACTTGGAAAATTAATGAGAAATATCAGTGTTTCCCCTCATCCTGTGGTTATCAGTTCTAGTACGCGTGAAAGCATCTACTAGAGAACTACCCTCGGCTATAATGAGGGTCAATGGAGGGGACGACCCCACCATTGTCCTCAAGAAAGACGAGGGAAGACTTTATTAAAAACCATTAATCTGGTAATTGGAACCCTTGGCTATAATGAGGGCCAGTGGAGCGGATGACCCCACCACTGTCCTCAAGAAAGATGAGGGAATACTTTGTTTAAGACCATTAATTTGGTGATTAACCCTCGGCTATAATGAGGGCCAGTGGAGGGGACGACCCCACCACTATCCTCAAGAAAGATGAGAGAATACTTTGTTTAAAACCATTAATTTGGTGATTAACCCTCGGCTATGATGAGGGCCAGTGGAGGGGATGACCCCACCACTGTCCTCAAGAAAGATGAGGGAATACTTTGTTTAAAACCATTAATTTGGTGATTAACCCTCGGCTATGATGAGGGCCAGTGGAGGGGACGACCCCACCACTGTCCTCAAGAAAGACGAGGGAATACTTTGTTTAAAACCATTAATTTGGTGATTAACCATTGGCTATGATGAGGGCCAGTGGGGGGGGGGGGGGGGACGACCCCACCACTGTCCTCAAGAAAGACGAGGGAATACTTTGTTTAAAACCATTAATTTGGTGATTAACCCTCGGCTATGATGAGGGCCAGTGGGGGGGACGACCCCACCACTGTCCTCAAGAAAGACGAGGGAATACTGTGTTTTAAACCATTAATTTGGTGATTAACCCTCGGCTATGATGAGGGCCAGTGGGGGGGACGACCCCACCACTGTCCTCAAGAAAGACGAGGGAATACTGTGTTTTAAACCATTAATTTGGTGATTAACCCTCGGCTATAATGAGGGCCAGTGGAGGGGACGACCCCACCACTGTCCTCAAGAAAGACGAGAGAATACTTTGTTTAAAACCATTAATTTGGTGATTAACCCTCGGCTATGATGAGGACCAGTAGAGGGGACGACCCCACCACTGTCCTCAAGAAAGACGAGGGAATACTTTGTTTAAAACCATTAATTTGGTGATTAACCCTCGGCTATGATGAAGGCCAGTGGGGGGGGGGGGGGGGGGGGGGGGACGACCCCCCCACTGTCCTCAAGAAAGACGAGGGAATACTTTGTTTAAAACCATTAATTTGGTGATTAACCCTCGGCTATGATGAGGGCCAGTGGGGGGGACGACCCCACCACTGTCCTCAAGAAAGACGAGGGAATACTGTGTTTTAAACCATTAATTTGGTGATTAACCCTCGGCTATGATGAGGGCCAGTGGGGGGGGGGGGGGGACGACCCCACCACTGTCCTCAAGAAAGACGAGGGAATACTTTGTTTAAAACCATTAATTTGGTGATTAACCCTCGGCTATGACGAGGGCCAGTGGGGGGGACGACCCCACCACTGTCCTCAAGAAAGACGAGGGAATACTGTGTTTTAAACCATTAATTTGGTGATTAACCCTCGGCTATGATGAGGGCCAGTGGGGGGGACGACCCCACCACTGTCCTCAAGAAAGACGAGGGAATACTGTGTTTTAAACCATTAATTTGGTGATTAACCCTCGGCTATGATGAGGGCCAGTGGGGGGGACGACCCCACCACTGTCCTCAAGAAAGACGAGGGAATACTGTGTTTAAAACCATTAATTTAGTGATTAACCCTCGGCTATAATGAGGGCCAACCCAGGGGACGACCCCTCGATTCACCCTCTAGAGAGACGAGGGAGAGGTTTGTAGCATTAACAAAGATTCACAACACAAATAATGCAAAAGGCAAAACATGGAAGACAGCAAAGGAGATAATAGTATAAATGAAATATCAAGTGTTATATAAGATTGAGTACAAAAATGTTAATTACATCAGAAGGGTGTGGGCTACAGACAGCCACCCTATGGGACAATATCAGAAGGCAGGGCCTCCACATCCACAAGAGGGGTTTCCTCAATGACCACAAATGGCTGATCTTCATACGTGACAATCCCCTCGACTTGCACTTGGTATTCCACCTGGGTTAGAGCCTCGGCAATCAGGGGGTCGTCCAGTTGAACGACCTCCAGAGAGGGACGGACGGAAGAGACGACATCGCCGAACTTGAGGACGACCCACCGACAAGCCGTCCTTATCCCTCTCTCCAAGTACTCAAGGCCGAAGCCTTGGAACTCATCGGAGAGTTTATAGGCTTCCACAGCGTCTGCCTCGGCTTTCTTCACAGCCTCAGATAGCTCAATCTTAAATTGGGCCTCCCGATGGGTCATGGCTTCATCCTTCTCCTTCAGAAGCAAGTCTTTGGCCTTCAGGTCCTCATCATGCTGTCTCGTCAGCTCGTCCATAATTCGTGCATGTTCAGTTCTGGCACTCTCTAGCTCAGCCTTTGCAGTATCTAAGTCAGCCTGCAGGTCGGCCTCATGCTGGATGGCCCTCTCGGCCTCATGGAATTTCTCCTGATTCTCAGCCATCCATTTAGTTGCCGAGGTAAAGGTGCATACAGACTGCACAGAAAAATAAACAGATGTCAAGAGGCCGAGGAAACAGTTGGTGAAAGAATGCAATTAAAGAAATGAATCAAGACCAAAACCTGGGCTAGAGCGTGCAGACCATAGTCATACACTTTGGCTGGAGGCATCTTCGACAGAAATTCGTAATCAGCAGCCGAGGGAGCAAAAAACATTGATGCCTTGGCTGCCCTCAAATTTGCGATGAGAGATGATGGATCGGCCCTCAGATGTGCTAAGTTCTGGGACCAGAAGGCCCCCATGCTAGATGAAGAAGCAGTCCCTTCAGATGCTTCGACCCTTGCCCTCGTCCGAGAATCTGGCCGAGGGTCAACAGGAATCTCAGGCTCTTTTCTTTTATGGCTATCAGCTGTCGGCTCAACAACCGTCGGCCCCACGGCCTTCGTCTTCCTCGGAGCTTGCTGAGGCTCCTTGCCTTTCTTCATGGCCAAGCCTGATAATAAACTAGGAGCAGTCATTTCCCAGAGAGAATTTGATATACCAGGAGGATGATCTGAAAAGAAGATGACACGTCAGAAAAGTACAGAGATGAAGAGGAAACAATTGAAAAAAGTAAAGAAAAGTACAACTCACATAGTTCTGTAAAGGGAGTCTGACACCTACCTTGAACATTTGTTCATATACTGCAACCTCACCCTCTTCACCCTCAAAAACCCTCTCGTCCTCAGAGGGAACCCTCATAGTTATGCTGTGGGGCACTCCATAGGCATGCCTCCACAATAAGAGGTCGCGATCCCTAACTGAGGAGATATAGGACGAGGCATGGGAGGTATCAACCTGGTCATCTGAATCATCGCTCTCGTCCTCAATCCCCTCTCCCTCGGCCTGAGCATCTTCCAGAGGCCCCTGGGGAAAGGCCATCTGAAAAGCATGTGGAGATAGGGTCATCACAGGGACAGCCTCGAAAGCAACTATACCCTCGGCCTATTGGCCCGGGCTTAGATCAGACGTCTCTTTTCTCCCAGAAGGTCCAACGCCAGTTGGCGACGACGCTCTCTCATCCATCTCACTTGAGTAACTCTCGGCTGGACAACAAGACGACCCACAAGACTCAGACGGTTAAAATGGTTTTATTATGGCTAGAGGAATGGAAAAGATGGGTCGTACCCAGTTAGGGTCGGCCCCTCGTCTCCTCTCTTCCTCTTCCTTTATTCGTCTGATCTCTGCAAAGAGCTTCTCTCTCAAGGATGGGAATTCAGATGCTAAACTATAAAGCCTCCTAAGCATTAAAGATAAGACCCCACACTTAGAGATTTTAACTAAGCTAGCTACAAAAAAGTTTACAGTTGACCAGGTTGGACTTTTGGATAGAAACAAAAGAAATCAAGGGTTTTACTCAAGAAAGCTCAAGAACACTCAAAAATCAGTCGCCGGAGAAGATGCCGGAAATAATATAAAACAGCCTAAGTCCGACCATACAAGCCTAAAGAAAAGAAAGAAATGAAAGTAAAAGAGGACACTGGGGTAGAGGGATTACCAGAGGAAGGAGAAAGAGAGTGCCAAACTCGAAATGTCGAAATGTGCATGTCTGTCTGTTGGAAATCTAGAGAGAGAGAGCTTGGGCACGAAGAAGAAGAAGAGAAGGAAAGGTTTCAAAAATCTCTTAAATACCTTAGTAATGAGTGGGCCCATTAACCAAGGCAGAGAACAGCCCACGAGGAGGGCATCATTAGGGCACAAAGTCCTAGGTCGTGTGCAGCCGCCACACCTTGGAAACTGGAACAACAACGAGTATCTGCCCAGGTGTCACTCATCCAACAGACAATACACTTGTCTCAAAAGCAACATTATCCCTCAGCCATCTCAGCATCATCTATGGCTGAGGGCTGGGGGGTGATTGATATACCCATATATACCCTCCAACCAGATGACCCCTCAGGGGGCCGGCCCTTCATCAGGCTCCGGACGACCCCTCAGAGGGCCGACCCTTCATCAGGCTCCAGATGACCCCTCAGGGGGCCGACCCTTCATCAGGCTCCAGACGACCCCTCAAGGGGCCGACCCTTCATCAGGCTCCGAACGACCCCTCAGGGGGGGGGCGACCCTTCATCAGGCTCCGGACGAGGCCTTAGGGGCCGACCCTTCATCAGGTTCCAGACGACCCCCCAGGGAGCCGACCCTTCATCAGGCTCCGGACGACCCCTCAGGGGGCCGACCCTTCATCAGGCTCCGGACGACCCCTCGAGTGTACGACAGTACGAGGCCCAAATTAGGCCAGACTCATTACCAGAAGGAACCTTGCCCTCGGCCTCATATCAAAGGCCGAGGGTGACATCATCACAGCGCGTGGTTTGGGAGACGCGTGGAACAGTGCGCGTGAGTCTCACATGGCACATGGGAGACCGTTATAACAAAATCAAACCCTCACGTGAGGGAATATTATGTCATCATTTGGCATCTACAGGTGTCAACAGGGGATTGGCTAGATCACCATTCACATGCACCATGCATACTTGGGGGGTACACTACACCCCCCAAGACCTATATATACTTGTCACCTACAACCCTACACGGGGATCGATCAATTTATTGTAACCCTAGCTAAAACTCTACTTGTACACACAGTAGAGAGAGAAAGTGAGCTTATGTGCATTGTATCCAAGGCCATTAGTGCCCATACTTAGTGGATCACACACTCACAGTGGATGTAGGCCAAATTGGCTAAACCACTATATATCATTGTCTTATTCCTCTTACACTCATCTCCTTATACACACTTATATACTTACATCTCTATGACTGCCATGGTTGCCACTGTTTGAGCTCACTCTCACTTATTCGGTGGTGCTAAATCTTAGCATCATCAATACATACAAATTATTAATATGAAAAAGAAAAAATACATGATTAGGTCCCAAAATTGGAGGGAATACCTATTTAGATCCCAAAATTGGAGGGAATACCTCTCATAATCTGCAAAAGGAAAAATAAACAACAAAACATAAGAAACAAAGCCCTAAATTCAGAATTTCTTACCAAAGTAGTATGTACCTATTTAGATCCCAAAATTAAGGAAAAATAAACAACAAAAACATAAGAAACAAAGCCCTAAATTCAGACTTTCTTACCGAAGTAGTACATACCTATTTAGATCCCAAAATTGGAGGGAATAACTCTCGTAATCTGCAAAAGGAAAAACATAAGAAACAAAGCCCTAAATTTATACAAAGTCGTAAGCACAAAACAATCGCACCATAACATAAAACAGATGTTAGCTTGAAATGATGATGTGTGCGTGCGTGTCAGAGAAGCATCGCGGAGAAGCCTAAGAGAGAGAAGAGAGAATGTCGAGGGGTGAATACAGGGCATGAGAAAGAAAGAGAGGGAGAGAATGAGGGCAAGACGGGTGTGAGCGGGGGGAGATGTCGAGAAAGAAAGATGGGTTTGTGTGAGTAAAGTGGAAGTCAGTTACCAAAATATTCTCATTTTTGAATTAAAGTAAAAGTTTGATGGGTAAAAAAGAGGGAGAAATCAAATAATTAAGGGGTAGGATTGTAAAAAAGAAAGAGGTGTGATCTCAGCCATTAAAATGTATAAGGAGGTGGCATCGATCTGTACCGTTAAAAATGTGTATATTTTCAAAAACCGCCCTATCATATATATATATATATATATATATATATATATATATATATATATATATATATATATATATAAATTGGAAATTACAATATTTCAATATATGGTTAGAACTTGAGGATGAGGGTGTGATACACTATGCCCTGTTTGGTTGTCTCGAATTGAAATTGGCTCATTACTAAATTGGTCCATTTAGAAATTGACAAATTAATTGTGTTTGGTTTCATTAATGGAATGATTAATTAATTGCGCCATTTTAACTCATGTGTAAAATATGAAATTGAATCATTTCACAAAAAACGTGAAACGCATGAAATATGAGTCACGTAAAGTGCATGCTCATGTTTCTCTTTTCCTCTCTTCCCCCCCCCCCCCCCTTAATTTTCTTTTATCTTTTTTTTTTCTCATATAACCTTAAAATCAATTTCAGATTACCAGACATTGTATCCACCTTGATTGCTCCAACGGTAAGGGACAAACTCTTTAGACGAAAGGTCGGGAGGTCGAAACCCCCAACGGATACCAGATATTAAGTGGTACGTGTCTTAGGGTGACTCTGTCATAGCGTCACCCCTGTTTAACTCGCGGGGAGAGTCCAAATGGGCTTGTTCATGTGGAGGTTCAGGGTTATTAAAAAAATACTAAATTTTGCGTAAAATTGGATTTAAATCATTTCAAATCCACTCATTTACAATTCACTAATTTACAATGAACCAATTTACATAATCAAACAATTTGCGCAACCAAACAAGCCCGATATAAATGGGGAAATTAATGTTTAGTTTCTAGAGAGATAAGTATATTCCTCTTTTTTTCCAAAAAAAAGTTATTCATTTATTTTGCAACATTTTTTTTATTTGGGGAAAGGCGCTAGGATTTAGGGTTTAGCATCTTACAATCTAGAAATTAGCGACTTTTATTTTTTTGATTTTTTTTTCATTTAAGGCGTAGGATTTAGGATTTATGATAACAAAAAATAAAGTGTTTGTGGGTGTTTTAGATGACAAGGACTTTTGGAGAAAAATCATAAATTCATGCAAATAATGCCAATAGTATTTGTCTAGATTCCATAACAACCATGAACTCCAAAATAAATCAAAAGCAAGTTGAGAAATCAATAATTGTTCCTTAATAAGGGTTTGATACACCAATCAATACTTTTTTGTTTACTTTATCTACCTTCCAATAAAAATTATTTTATGTTTCCTTTATTGATAAACCAAGAGATAGCAACAACTCAAACTCATGCAATATTCGTACTTTAGATATAGACTGCCAGGGGTTATATGAAAGATTATGACACACTTACACTATGGAACACACAAATATGACAGTCATAGTCTTTTAGCAAGATCTAGCCATGACACACAAATACAAATTAATAACAAGATCAAATTTAAGTACCATTATTGGAAGATTTCCATTGATCTCTCAACTACGCTCTTGTGCTCGTGCACACACACACACACACACACACACACACACACACACACACATATATATATATATATATATATATATATATATAGGGAAAGGATCAAGTGAGGTCCCAGTTTGAGGACTCTGAATGAAGTCCATTTTTTTAAAATAGTAAAAGAAATATTTGTGGGCTGATTTTTTTTATGGTTTTTAAACATTTCAATAGGAACATAAAAAAATAATCAGCTCCCAATGAATTTTTTTTCTATTTTTAAAAAATCGATCAAACTATGTCAGTTTTTAAGTGATCCACCATAAGCAATACCATCCTAAATTAATAAGCAATACCATCCCAAGTCGGTCAAAATCGGTCAAACTATATCTCTATTAATCGTGATCCACCGACTTAAAAATCAATCACATCCATTCAAGGACAAAAATGTATAAGCACATATGTATAGCAATTTATAGTGTTATATATATATACTAGCGTATTTCCCGTGCTTGAAGGCACGGAGAAAATTTTCCAATTTTTTGAATGTGTAAACAATTTAAGTCATAAAGTTTTTCTTACAACACAGATGGGTAAACATTTTAAATTTGTTTAGCAAAGTCTCGTTTGTTTATATAAGACTATCCACCATGTTTAAGAAATAAAAAAATAATCGAAGAACAAAAATACTAATAGTTTGTCTTGGACCTAATATAAATAATACCATAACCATAAAATACTAATTTAAATCAATGTTTTTTTACAACGCATGTAAAAAAAATTAAAAAATTGGGCAACAATTCCTTTGTTTATAAGACTTTACACCCTGTTTAAGAAATAACAACTACTCCAACAAAATACTAAAAGTCCGATTAAGAAATTGGTTACAACAAAATACAGGAAAACATTGTCCTTTCGGCACCAAGGTTTGCGATGTCTGACAACGAAAATTGGCATGACCTTCCTACGGAGCTCATGCTTTCTCTTTTTTATGGTGGCCACCACCATATTACCTTCACGTGCTGAAGGCGACCTGTTCAATCTTCCCTTGATCTCTTCACTAATATAATGTACAAATTTTTAGCCCCGGTGTTAGTTGTTGTCACTAGTAGACCCACAATGTGCAACCTTCTAATTCGTTATAACCGCAATGTGTAACATGAATGAATAATAAAAAGTCAAGAATAGGATAATTTTAACCAATACAATACTTACAACATCCTAAAATAGCCGAGATCCATATCCACGCAACAAAACATCAATTTCAATTATGCCTATAATTTTTTAAGCTAAGGAAGGTTAAATCCTATCATTTAATAGATAAAATTCGTCATCAGTTAAGGGGCATTTGGTGGCATCCCGGTTCATCTTACAAAGTTAAATATAGGGAATTTTATAACACTTATACGTAATATCATCTCAACATAGCTGCATTTTAATTACTAAGATGAGCACATTGCATTCCAATTACACTAATCTGTTCGATGTATGTTTTAAAAAATGATTTCAATCCAATTTCTGAAATTGCATCCATAACCAGCATAAACCCATTAAATTTCCAACAAAACCCCTAGACTTTTTAGACCTCAAAGAATAACGGCCCCCCAGCCCCTTTAAACATTCAACCTTGTCCTCAAATTTACACTTCAAATCCCATGTTTCAGTGAAGCTCTAGGAATTATAAAACATTCGATGAAATTATATTAATTGAAGGCCTACCTCCATTAAAAGTCTATTAGCAGACCCAAGTCGTATACTCAATAATAAACTAACTTATTGTGTGCCGAGATTACTACTAATCAATAAGCAAGCCCATTTGTAGGCAAGCTCGTACGCTCAACCTCAAACCTTTTAACATAAAATGCTATATGAATTCTTAGCTTGAAGAACTCAATAAAATATGATGCCTGGTATATTGAAGTAATTCAATCCAATTCTTTAATATGCTTTCAAAGTATACATCACTTGGATGGGTTCATGAACCAATTCTGCAATTAAATCTATTATTGTATGCATATATTTAACTTTGTAAGATGAACCGGAATGACATTCGATCACCCGTTTATGGGAGTGGCATTATGAGCCAATTGTACATGATGACAAGTATACTTTTAAGTACTTTTTAGTAGTAAGGTACAAACTTGTCATTTGCTACACTGGTTTGAGGAAATCATCCATGCCCCCCTCCCCCAATCCCAATACTGACTTCTGGGTAATAACAAAGATTGTACCGATATCACCTGGTAATAACAAATATATATTTTATTATAAGAAAAAACTAACTACAAATAATTGAATAAAGAAAATCATACTACAATATCCAATGGAGCATATATCATAAATACCTGTGATCTATGTGTTGTATTTGATATTGAAGATCTTACATCAAACTCAAGGAGTCAATAGTTCAGTATAGTTCCTGCAACATGGAGGTTAAAAATAGTAATGAATGAATAGCGACGTGTATCTTGCAGCAACTTACATTGTATAATCATATAATATGAACGATATTACTTTAAATGTAACAATGTTCATGATTTATACTGCCATTAATATAAACATGTTAACTACTAAAACTGGAATATCAATGAAAAACTTTGACAACAAATGTACATGTGGATGAAATCAATGGTTATGTTAGTTCCAAAGTTCTAAGTCAACTTCAAATTCTTACATATTCATTCAACACTAAGAAAATACAGAAGAACCCATGAAACCCAACCTCATAATACAAAACCTGAGTTTGCAATTAAACAACAAACCGAGTTTGTAAAAGTGTAAATAAGTAAATAAGCATGAATACCCAAATGTACACATTAAATTTCTATAGAAAAAAAATTGAGTTTGAAACCATAAAAACATAGAAGAATCCATGAAAACCAAACTCTTAATACAAAACCAAAGTTTGCAATTAAATTAAGGGGATCTTCCTATTAAGTCCTATTTATATGGAACATTTCCTAATAGGTCCTATCGCAACACTTTTTTCTTAATAGGTCCTATTTGTACATACAGTGAATATTCACTGTATGTTTACAAATAGGACCTATTAGAACAAAAATCTTTTTTTATGTGACCTCATGGAGCAAAAAAAAATGTTGGGACCTATTGAACTACATACTTAGTAAATGGGACTAATTGGTAAAAAACCCTTATAAATGAAAAACTGAGTTTGATGTAAATAAGAATGTAAATAAGCAATAGCACCTCTGAAATGCACGAAAATAAGGACTAATAGCATCTCTCAAATGCACGAAACCCAACCTGAGCCAACCTGGAAATACATGAGTGTGTAATGAATAAATAAGCATACATGGGCCAAGAAATCCAAAATCTAATAAATCCAAAATCTAAGAGAGGAAATGTATAAATAGTAATAGTTAATGAATCCAAAACCTAACTTCTTGAACCTATATACAATAAATCTATGGGTATAAATAGTAAAAGTTAATGAATCTTTAAATCGATAATATATATATATATATATACAATGGACATGTTAAAAAAAAACAAATAGTAAATATCATAATCACATTAATACTCATACAATTCGAAAACTAAGAACAAAATGCATAAAACAAAGAAATTTACTCAAACTAAGAACAAAATGCAATCGAAGAGGCCGAAGGAGTTATATAATATGGTATGAGACATCCCAGTTGTTTAGCTCACTACAACAAAAGTAGCAAACCAGATTGGATCTCATTGAAACATATAAAAAATTAATTCAAGTACTCCTACTTGGCTCGCACCATGTGCTTACATATGCACTTAAGGTTGGTATCCAACAATAAAAAATAGATTATATAGATAATATACCCAAGTATAAGTTCTAGACTATCAAATTTGCATTACATCCAACATATATTGGTTACTTAGATACTTTTTTATCTGAATTAAACCAAAATATAAACAACCTACACACTCAATTTGGAAACACAAAATTAAACGACAACGCAACCGAAATAAACTCTGTAAGTGGCTAGCAACATGGAACTAATGGAGTACATTCTATAAGAGAAAACTCAATTGCATCTACTATGCAATTGGATATATCTCTATTGTGTCGCCGATTATCACTTGAAATTTAAAGAGAAAAATTTACTAACACGTAAAACCATATGAATAAGTGAAAACTAAAATCAAATCAATTATTCACCCTTAAGAAGCTTCAACATGTTCATTTACTCTCCATTATGCTCTGGGATTAGTCTCAGAAGTTACAGGTTTTGCTTTCCTAGCTCTTGAAGTGTGGGCTGTAACAGAAGAAACAACTAATAAACCTTTAACAATGACAAACTAACCAAAAAGTATAATTATAAAGGAAGATGCAAATATAAACCTATAATATTTGTGGATTTGATTGCACCATTGAGCGCAATGCTTAAAATTAAAATGAAAACAATGAAAAAAAGTCAATAAACTTATTATGTGCCAAGATTACTACTAATTAATAAGCAATCCCATTTTTAGGCAAGCTCGCACTCTCAACTTCAAAGCTTTTAACATCAAAATCCTATGAGTTTCTTAGATTGAGGAACTGAATAAAATAGGATGCATGATATTTTAAAGTAATTCAATCCAATTATTTAATATGCTTTCAAAATATACATCACTTGGATGGTTCTTGAATCAAAAAGTTGGTGTCTAAAAGATAAAAGTAAATAAAATTTTAAAAACATACCAAACTGAAGTAATTTTTTCCAATTATTGGAAGATCTTCTCCTATGTCTTCTATGATATTTTATTATTTCGTCTGATATTCCCTTATAAGCAATTATCTTCTATGAAATCTTACTGCCATAAATTAATACTGGTGTGATAAATATTATCACGGTATGCGGAAAACATAAACTGGAAAGATCCTAATCTTAGTAGCCCCAAGCAACAATGTAATATTTATATTAGTTAATGTAAAAACAAAAGACATATTCAAAGGGAAAGACTATACATGTTTTTTATACGAAGTTAGAGTGAGGACAAGGAACTATACAGATCTACATACAAAACTATATATGAAGTTCCATACATGAATTTCTTACAGTACATGTATAACATTTCTAACAGAGACCATGTATAGAATTTCTAATAGTACATGTATAGAATTTCTAACAAAGACCATGTATGAGTGAATTTCTAACAGAGACCATGTATCGAATTTATAACAGTAACATGTATAGAATTCCTTCATAATGAAATAGTACAAATGTTATAGAGACCATAGTTCAAGTAAAGCTTCGTGAATATTGACCTTTTTTTAATGTAGGAAATAGAACATAAAAATGAAAAAAAATGCTTATTGATGATGCTGTAAATAGCACCACCCTTTAAGGTGTTTGTAAGCTTAAATCAGTGATAACAATGGCAGCACAAGAGAATATATATATAGATGTAAGCATATATATATGTAGGAGATGAGGAGAAGAGGATGAACACCAATATATAAGTGGTTCGGCCAATTAGGCCTACGTCCACTGTGCAAGAGAGTGAGTAAGGTCACTAAAATAGGGCACTAACGAGCATAGATACAATCTCTCAATATTTCTCTCTCTACTGTATATAATTTGACAGAGTTTCAGCTAGGGTTGTCATTCTCGATCCCCCTCTATGTAGGAGAAGGCAAGCATATATAGTGTGTGGGGGGTGTGATGCACCCCCCATGCATGCAATGAGCATGTACGTATTGATCTATCCAATCTAATGAAGACATCTGTTACTCTCACATGTAGAGAATGATGATGAAATATTCCCTCACGTGAGGGGAATGATTCGGTTATAACTGATTTAGCACAGTGTTCCCAGCCACACACATGCGAGTAATGGCTCGGCCATCTTCGATTGGTACCAACCTCGGCCTGGAAGAGTACGAGGTTGGCGCAGTCTGGCTGCCCAATCCGAGGTTATTCGCGATAATCTCGGCTTAGCAGGAAAACCGAGGTAAGGCAGGTGGAGTTGTAATGTCGGCCTGGGTCGGGGTTATGTAGAAATAGTTGGAACGTCGGCTGATTCCCAGCCGAGGGTGGTTAAGATGATTGTGTAGTCTCTGCTTCCTCAGCTTACACCTAGCCGAGGTTGCTGTATGATGTCGGTGTGATGTCGGCTCCGACCGACCTTATGGATAACTGTCCCCATGGATCACGAAGACCTCAGCTGTTTGTCTGACTGTGAGGCAACTAGTAACGTTGGCCATGGTCGACCTTGCCCGGGACGAGACCGCTGGTTACCAATCTGGGGCCCTTCTAACCTCGGCATCTCCGTGGTCGAGGTTGGTGTCTCTGAGCTGTTGGGTAGATATAGGGCATATCACTTATATACCAACATAAGTAACAATTTAAATGTTACCAAAAGTAGTGTACAAAAAGAATACCTAAAACATGCACTTCATTTCTTCAAGACCCAAAAAGATATATAAAACAAAAGTCACATAATCTTCAAAACATAATAAAAAATATCTCGCACATGTGTGTGTATAAGATAGAGAGAGAGAGAGAGATAGAGAGAGAGATTACCTAGCAAATCGAATAGTGTGTGTGCATGTACCTGTTAATAACATATCAAAGATCTAAAATCAATGGAAAAGAGAAAAGAGGGGACAGAGTTTCATATTAACATAAAACTCAAATGCAATACAATGAAAAGAAGGAAATAGAATATATGTCCTACTATAATCACCTAATAATAAAAGGGAAAATACTAAAGTACCCTTGATGCTAAATAAAACTCTAATATTCCCCTCAAACTCGCGATGTTGAAGTAAGAATTATTGAGAGTTTTCCAACTAAAAAACGAAAATGATGAACTGGATGAGACTTCGTAAATAAATCAGCTATTTGTGTGGAAGAATAAACAAAAGGCAAAATGATGACGTCGGGTGTAAGATGATGACGAGTGATATGACACTCAATTTTGATGTGCTTAGTCTTCTCATGAAAAACTGAATTGTGAGAAATTTAAATAGCACTCTTATTATCACAGTACATAAGAGTGCGCTGAGAGAGAAAGACATCCATATCTGTAAGTAACCGACATAGCCAAACAACCTCACGAGTAGTAGAAGCCATAACACGATACTCGGCTTCCGTGGAAGACACAGAAATAACAACTTTCTTTTTACTCTTCTAAGAAACAAGAAGAATCTCCCATAAATACACAAAATCTAGTAAATGACTTGCGATCTGTAGGATTACCAGCCCAATCAGCATCAGAGTATGCATGCAGCTCCAAAGAAGAAGATGAAGGAAGTAAAAGACTCTGAAAGTGAGTGCCTCTCAAGTATCGTAATATACGATGAAAAACTACCCAATGAACCGTAGTAGGGGCAGTAAAAAACTGACTAACAACATGGATCACATGAGCTATATTTGGATGAGTAATGGTAAGATAAACTAAGTTTCCCATAATAGTGCGATATAAGGTAGGATCAGACAAAAGAACACCATCATACGGGGAAATACGGACATTAAGCTCCATAGGGGTATCAATAATCTTAGTATCAGTGAGGCGAGCATGCTCAAGAATGTTTCGATATACTTAGACTATGAGAGAAGATAACGCTTTAGAGAATGAACTACCTCAATACCCAAAAATTAATATAGGGGACCCAAATCCTTCATCTTAAAACAACGATATAATTCAGACTTCAATGCTGTAATTCCACTAACATCATCCCCAGTAATAATCATATCGTTAACATACAAAGAGACTTGAATATGACCACCCGAGGTGCATATGATAAAGAGAGTTGAATCATGCTCACTGGGAAGGAACCCAAAGGAGCTAATCACGATAGAAAACCAAGCCTGTGGTGTCTGTTTGAGACCATACAAGGCTTTCTTAGGCCTATAAACTTCACTAGGACCATGAGGAACACCCAGAGGAGGAGTCATATAAACCTCCTCATGAAGATTATTATTCAAGGATGCATTTTTAACATCCATCTGTGATATATGCAAATGACGGACAAATGCAACAACAATAAGAGTGCAAATAGTAGTCAATTTGGCAACAGTAAGGACAAACTCTCCCCAAAACTCACTAGGGACATATGCATATATTAAAAGAGAGCGGGTCGTTTCAATAATGTGCCTATGTGTCCTTTCATCAACACCATTTTGCTCAGGAGTGTCAGTAAAAGATGATTGGTGAATAGTTCCATCTAATCAAGCAACTCACATAATTTTTTAGAAGTATATTCCCCACCCAAATTGCATTTAAAACATTTGATAATAGTAGAATGTTGAGTTTTGACAAAGGCATGAAATTTATTATAAATATAAAAAAAATTCGAATGTCATTTCATGAGTAAAACCCAATAGTAACGCGCATAATCATGAATAAAGGAGACATAATATCGAGACCCTCCTCTTGTAATAATAGGAGAGGGTCCCCACACATCAGAATGAATGGGATCAAAGGGTACAAAAGTAGAGGAAATACTTCTATTAAATAGTAAAGATAAAAAATTTGCAAGTTTATAACCGCTACAATCAAAGATATCATGACATTGCAAATCTCCTAATATTCCTGTTAAAGAAAAATATTTTAATCGTGACCCTGAGACATGACCAAGATGGGAGTGCTATAGATAAAAGCTAGACGAATCTGAATTCAAACGAAAGGATGACAAGTCAACACTGGAAGCTGCAACCATTGGTACATTGAGTTTCTCCACGATGTACGATCCCCCATGCCTATGGCCTGTCCCCATCACCTTCTGAGACTGTGGATCCTGCACATGATAAAATGTAGAAGAAAAGGAAACTAAGTAATCGACATCACATAATTGACCAACATAAACAAGATTCATTATAATCTTAAGAATGTGGTAAACATTAGAGAGAGATAAGTTGGGTGAGCAATAGTCTCAACACTCGTTAAGGGCGTGGGAGTACCATCAACAGTAATAATGAGAAATGAAGAAGTGGGACAAAAAGAATCAAAGGAGGAAAAATTTGGTTACATGTGATTGGAAGCGCCGGAGTCTTGAATCCAAATACCTGAGGACTTACCTGGTGAAGAGATGGACATAACGTGTGACTGTGTGGTAAGAAACTTTTGAAACTACTCAGCAAGAGAAGACATGGATGGATTTTATGATGAAGGACCTGATGCAAATGAGTCTGATGGCGGTACAACTCCCACAGTATTAGGATGTGAAGGCCTATACGAACGCTGCTGAGATTGGTTGTTGGATTTTCAAGTAGAAAACTATTGTTGAGGTGGTCGACTATTTGATTGTTGTTATTATTGAAGTGCTCGCAACTTAAGGCACTTAGACTTCCAATGACCCTTATCCTTACAGTAGCTACATTCATTACTAGAAACTCTAGAAGAAGGCTTGTTCTAGTTACTGGAAATTAGCAGAGAGGAGGCTGCGAAAATAGATGAATTAGGGTTTAAAAAAAATTTCTTCCCTGACTGAGTCTTGAGACGAATCTCCTCAATTAAGAACTCGTGAAAAATAGAATCAACAGTTGGAGGTGGGATGAAATGAAGAATCGACCCACGAATACCCTCAAAATCATCACGTAATGCCATCAAAAACTGAACCAATATATGGTGCAAATGCCCGCAATTCAGTTGACTCTGTGAGAGCCAACTGATCTCAAAGATTCGTCATAGAAGAATAGATCTCCTGGATACTCAATTTTTTTTGCTTAAGAGCCCGAATATCGCACTCCAACTGGTACTTTTTACGAAATGAGATTGTGTATACAATCTACCCAAATGATCCCAAACATCCTTTGCATAATCATACTTAGCCAACTGTATACCTATGGAAGGCGCAACAGAGTTGTTGATCCAAGTGATGATTTTCGAGTTGTTTGCTTCCCAAACATCCAAAAACTCTGCATATTTTTTAATGTTTGTATTATCATCAGGCTTACTCAAATCGCCATTAATGTAACCTCAAAGATTCTTTCCCTTCAAAAAAATCTTCATAGCATAACTCCAATATGTATAATTTTTTCCATCTAATCTGACATTAATCGAATACAGCAAATCATCTCTTTCACCAACCATCCTTTTCATAATCATACTTAGCCAACTGCATACCTATGGATGGCGCAACAGAGTTGTTGATCCAAGTGATTATTTTTGAGTTGTTTGCTTCCCAAACATCCAATAACTCTGTATATTTGTCAATGTTTATCTTATCACTAGGCTTACTCAAATCGCCATTAATGTAACCTCAAAGCTTCTTCCCCTTCAAAAAAATCTTCATAGCATAACTCCAATATGTATAATTTTTTCCATCTAATCTGACATTAATCGAATACAGCGAATCATATCTTTCACTAACCATTGCGAAAATAAACAATCAAACAGTACCCAAATGGAACCAAATCGAACGAATTAAACAATTAATCGAACAAACAAGAGAAAAGAGGAGTTGGATCCGCTAAATCTGTTGATGAGATTAAGCTTTGATCCCTCTCTGATACCATGATAACATATCAAAGACTAAAATTAACGAAAAAGAGAAAAGAGGGGCTAGGGTTTCATATTAACATAAAATTATAATGCAATAGAATAAAAATAATGAACTAGAATATGTGTCCTACTACAATCACCTAACAATAAAAGGGAAAATACTAAAGTACCCTTAATGCTAAATAAAACTCTAATATAAAAAAGCTAGTACTTGTAACTTAAAACCCCCAAATGTCACATCATGTACCTGCAACTTGAAACCCCTAAATGTCTACTGCAATAGATAAAAAAAACTCTGCAAATCAACCAATATAGAAAAACCCATAAAAATAGGGGCTCAAAGTTTGATCTAAAGTGTACAAATGCAACATCAAAATAGTGTGTGTGTGTGTGTAAGAGAGAGAGAGAGATTACCTCGTCTCAGGCGACAACGTGGGATGAGGTAACGACGACAACGTGGGATGAGCCAACGGGAGGGGTATTGGGATAGATGCAGTATGGATGTACGATTATTTTGAGAGAGAAAGAGAAAGATTCGTGTTTAAGCAGGATATAGAATTTAGTTATTTTGTGTGTAGACCAGTTCCAACAATTTTTTTTTTGCATTGATCCTGTGTTTTTTTTGTTTGGTTAAAAGTCACATAACCATTCAGTTCCATCCCATAACTTTTTCGATTTGCAGACAGTTTTGCTATTTTTTTTGTCCTACTTTTATGGAGATAAGGCCACATTATTGTCAAGAGGACCAATAACAAAAAGAAAAATTTATGGGATCTCTTGCTTATTTATTGAAAATGGGGACTAAAAACCTGCAACCTTAATAAAATTTAGGGATCTCAAAGTGGGTTTCAATTAAAGTTGTAAGAATCAATCTCAACCCTTCATTTTGTGAAAATGTGTAAGAATGTGGAAGTCATTGTCACAATTAAAATGTGTACATAATTAAAAAACTTCCTTATATATATATATATATATATATATATATATATATATATATATAAATATATATATATATATACAAGTGTCTGTGCACACTAAGTTTGCACATCAAGTTTGCACATCTATTTTTAAAATATTAAAAAAAAATTAGTTGTTTTTTTTATGTGATATTTAAACATTTCAATGGACCCATATAAAAAAATCAGCTAAAAAAAAGTTTTTTTGCTATTTTAAAAAAAAATCGGTCAAACTTTCCCAGCTTTTAAAATGTTAAAATATCACATAAAAAAATCAACCCAATTTTTTTTTACTATTTTAAAAACATAGGTGTGCGCCAGCACGTCTGCAAACTTAGTGTGCAAAGGAGTCTACCTCTCTCTCTCTCTCTCTATATATATATATATATATATATATATATATATATATATATATATATATATATATATATATATATAGTACTGCTCTTGTGCGGATTATCACGCATTTTAATGGTGCGGACGAGACATGTGTCACCTGACGGTGAGCCCAGAAAAGAGAGAGAGAGAGCGCTTATAATTTGGGCGATAACTTCTAGGCTCACCGCTAGGCAACACATGTTCGATTCGCACGGTTCAAATGCAGGACAGTTCGCACAAAAGCATTATATATATATATATATATAGGATCACAAGTGGACCTAAAAAGCGGACTTTTTAATGGACCTTATAAAAAAACATCTAACAACCCATTAATTTTAATTCATGTAGTGTAATTGGTTCGCGCCAACGGTCTACCATGGTGTATATATCGGGAGAGGATCACAAGTGGACCTAAAAAGCGAACTTTTTAATGGACCTTAACAAAAAAATCTAACAACCCATCAATTTTAATTCCTATAATGTAATTGGTCCGCGCCAGTGGCCTACCATGGTGGGGGTGGGGTATTGGGGTAGCTGGGATAAGGGAGTCTCGGGTCACACGCGTGTCTATTACCACTATTGCGAACGAATTACACTATATGAATTGAAATTAATGGGTTATTAGGTATTTTTTGTTAAGGTCCATTGAAAAGTCCATTTTTTACGTCCACTTGTTATCCTCTCCCTATACACACACACCCCCCCCCCACACACACCCACACCCACACCCACACCCACACCCACACACACTAGTGTAATACCCCGTATTTTTATGCTATATTAATTTGGGGATTTATTAAATTTAATGTGAGTTAATTATTTAATATAAATTCGAAAATTAATTATGTTATAATTATTAACGTGATGAGAGTTAGTAATTATGGAAAATTTGTTGAATATTACTAATGAGCAAAATAATATATAATATTGGTTCTATTAAATGTCACGAGTGAATAGAATGACAATTTTGAAAATTTAAGTTGGGACGCGCCTGTGTCGCGTCGGGATTAAATGTTGATTAATAAAAGTGAAATATTTTTAAGTTATTCGTATGGTCATTTTGAGTGCTCCAACGTGTCCGGAAGGGTCGAGATAGTCAGAAAATTATACTCGGGGGTTTAGTTTGGGTCTCGGGGCATTTTTAGGCTTATTTAGCACCGTGGGAGGGCATTTTTAACATTTCGCATTTTTGGGTAATTAAACCCATGAAAATTATTAGGCTATATCAACCATGTAGAATAGTCTTTTAGGTTTATTAGACTCAAAACTTTAGAACGTCCATAGGAGAGGGAAGGAGGAAGCTTTCCAAGCAATCCAAGGACAAAAAGTCACCCGATTGCACCGCCACCACCACCAACGCGTAGATCGCGCGACGGGGAACGCAACCACACCAAAATCGTCCACAAATCAGAATTTTGAAATTTCCAGGCAAGAATTTACCTTGCTTAATTTTGTTAATGCATCGTTCATGTTAGTCTAGGGTGATTAGGATGAGTTTGGTAGAAGAAAATCCATGTTGGAGATATGAAAATCGCATGTAGTAATGATTTGAATGATAATCTGGAAACCCCTTCACATGTAGAGGCTTAACCACGAAATTATGATGAATTGGGAGTAGAAATTTCTGGAAAAAGACTGATTAGAACCATGTTAAAGAAATTCTAGGGTTCTTGAGATTAATATGAGTTTTGGCCTATTAATCCATGGTTATTGATGTAAATTTGCATGCTTTACGTAGAAGATGTATACTATGGGTTTATACTGTTAGTAGTACAAATTTTTGGGCGATTGGGAATGAAAAATCTGGATTTGGATGAGGTTGTGTGATAGAACCCGTAATTGGTTACCTGCAGAATTCGCCATACCTGCTTGATCGATCGATCGAGCCAAGAGCTTCGATCGATCGAAGGTTCGATCGATCGAGCCCCTGCCCTCGATCGATCGACCCCTTCTGGCAGACTTAAATTCCCCATTTAAAATTGTTGAATTAATTCTAAATGAATAATACTCCTTAGACATCCTTATTAAAACATTTTGGGAGATAAAGATGACCAGTAGGATTTATTAATGATTAAGAGACCTTTAATGTAAGGCGGGATTTACATTTTTGGGTGTTTATATATAAGAGATGATGGAATTTTGTATTAAAGGGAGAGATACGTAAAATAGTTGCGATGGAAAATAGATGAATACCTACTGAATTTTACACTTGGGAGGATAGAGTCCATGATTGTTACGTAGTAAGTTGGAATAATCCCTGAAATTAAATTTAGAGACGAATCGTTATACGTGATAACAAATAATGGGAAAATAAGCATAAATGTCGTGATTATGGGTTATGGGATGAACCTAAATTGATATGATAAAAGTAGTATATTTATATGACTGTGTGTATGCATATATTATATACATGTGAAAATCATGCCCGCGCTACTTGCTATCCCTGAGGTTACCGCGCTGGGACAGTCTTATCTCGATGGGACCTTTACGGGGGATATTGACTTGTACCCAAGAAGATAGTAATCCTAGGTACAGGCTATCGAATCGATAGTCACGGTCCTAAGAGACGCGAGGGTATGTGCTGACCTCTTGGACTTGGAGACTATGCTTCGCCTCAATATTGTTTGTGTATGTATTAATACAGTTCGAGAGTGATTCCGAACTTGTATTTCCCTTTGTACGACTGATACGGGGATTTGATAGAAGAGTATGCCCGCACCATAATTTTTATGTGGGGTGCTGTTAGAATATATATATTATACGAGTATTTAATATATATATGAAATTCTAAAATTTGGAACTGCCTACTGTGTTATGGTAAGTAAGAAATGCATAATGACTTCAAATTGGAAATACTTGTTTTGAAAAGTATAATACGACACTGGGAAACTTTATTAATAAATAAAGTTAAACTGAGAGCTTTGTTACTGAATGAAATTTTCCTCTTAAACAATTATATTGTTCAGTTTTAAATCTTATGAGTAACCTAAGATAAGTTAAACCATTGGGAAGATTAGTGCGATATAAGATAAGATAATCCGTTGGGAAGATTAGTGCGATAGGCGTGCACATTAGAAAAGAGGTGAGAATTTCTCAAGGGAGTGCGCACTAATATGTTGTTGCATTGGCCTGTAAACATTTTAAATACTTGCTAAACAAATTTTAAATCATTTACACTATCGGGATCTGACCCGTTTCTATTTTCCTTTCTCTTTTGTATACATATGTATATATTACAGGTGCCCAGCCACAGGGGCGTCTTGCAAAGGATCCTTTGGAAGGAACGCGCTGCAGCTTAGGTGGGAGTTGCAGGCCTCTTGCTTAGACGACTTCATTTATTTGATTCCACTCCTAGCTTATTTATTTAGTTGGGCATGTGTCGCCCGTTTCCATTATCCATTTGTTTTATTGGGCATTGTGATTCATTTATTTCTAGTATTGTCACTTTGGGATTTATTACTGTCTGGATGTTTTACTTTAAGTTTTAAATGTTGGAATTTAGTTGTTGAATGTTTAAATTATTTGGATAATTTGTTCCAGGATAATTGTGGTGTGATTCTTTAATATTGAATTATCGTAAAGATTTAAATCTTGGTTTATAAAATAAAATTTGGAAAGTAATGTCTAAAAAAAATGGTTTTAACACTTAGCTTAATTAATTAGGGTGTTTAAATTGGAAAAGTTATTTTTTCGACAGTGATGCTAAGAATGAACCAACTGTTCACCTTGATTTAATTTAATAAAGGAGTGATCGCCAGGTATTTAATTAGGCGGGGTGTTACAGGTGGTATCAGAGCATCAGGTTCTAGTGTCCTTAGGATCTGTACGGCTTATTTCGCTTTCAGCTTAACATTTTTGCTATAGAGCCCTATTTTAGGATTGTTGTATTATTGCTTTTACGTTTATGTCTTCAGCTATTTGAGATTTGATAATAACTGTAGACTAATAAATTTCTTCACGTTTCAAATGCCTCCGAGACGTGCACCAAAGGATAGGCGTGCCCAAGCCGAGCAGCCAGCAGCTTCGGCACAGGGTACGATGAATGCTAATGAGGTAGCCGCTATTGTTGCTCAGGAGGTGAATGCCGTGCTAGCGGTGGTACAATAGGCTCCACCCCAGATTCAGGCAGTGGCGCGCACAGCTTCCATCTGCATGGGAGCGGGTTAGGGATGCCTTTCAGAAGGCGCATCCCCCTGAGTTCTCAGGTAGTTCAGATATCATCATCGTCAGCCAATGGAAGAAAGATATCCAGCGGTATCTTCGTATGTATGAGTGCACAGATGTGCAGAAACAGTTGTTGGCTTCCTTCAAGTTAATGGGGTACGCTTTGCAGTGGTGGGAATCCACCACCACCTTGGAGGAGAGGGACACTATTCCGATTCAGGTATTCTGGGAGCGGTTTGACCGCAAGTACTTTCCACCCTCCGTGCAGACTGAGATGAGGCAGAAATTACTGAATTTGAAGCAGGAGAATTCTACCGTTGCTGAGTATGAGGAGGAGTTCACAAGACTTCTCACCATAGTACCAGATGAGGCACCCACTGAGGGTAAGAAGATAATGTTGTTTGTGGACGGGTTATCTTGGAGGATCCGTCAGCATCTTATAGGGAATTTATCTAGGAGTACTTTTACAGATGTACTCAATGCTACCTTACTACATTTCCAGGATCACCGCTTCCATCTGCAGGGAAGCAAGCGAGCAGGAGAGTTCGGCCAGCATGGCAGGACAGGGGGTAGTGGCGCTGGTGGAGCACCGACATCCCAGGGACAGACTCGTCAGCATGAGCAGAGTTCCCATCAGGGGGACCCTGCCAAGCGCTTCCGATCAGGTGATTCCAGGCAAGGATTTAGGGGTTATAGGCAGGGTCAGCAGGGCCATCCTAATCAGCAGGTCCAGCAAGGCCAACACCGACAACAGCAGGGTCAGCAGCAGAGCCAATAGGGCCAACAACGTTTTCATCAGGGCCAACAGGGCCAGTGGCAGGGTGGTAACGGCTAGCAGGGCTGTGGTCAGCAGGGTCAGAGGGGAGGTAACTTCAGAGGCTGATGTTTTGTGTGCGGCAAGCATGGCCATAAGCGCCAGGATTGCCCAGAGGGTGATAGGGCCCCACAGCAGCAGGGTGCCCGTAATGATCCACAGATGCCACTTTTTCTAGCTGCCCTCCCAGCACCAGCCCAGGTACCAGCCCTACCAGCCATTCCAGTAGCTCTAGTGCAGCAGGGGCAGTTACAGTATGGACGTGTCTATAACGTCCACCAGGCAGAAGCTCCACAGGCACCACCCGCAATTGAGGGTATGTTTCCTATCCATGGTACTATGGTTCGAGTTTTATTTGATACTGGGGCGACGCACTGCTTTATAGCTACCCATTTTGAGAAGGCCTTAGGGTTATTAGACACAACAGAGAGCACTGTGACGTGTGTAGACTCACCACTGGGGAGTGGATCGCTTATTTTCTTTACATGTCGGGGTGTGGGGGTAGAGATTGGTAGCTTGGTATTACCTGCATACATGTTAGTCTTAGATATGCATGAGCATGACGTTATTATCGGTATGGATTGGATCGCTGCTTACAGGGCCATGATAGATTGTTTTGGTGGGAGTATTGTTTTTGCCATTCCGGGGCAAGAGATGTTTGTAGTGGCGATGCCTCGCCCAGAGGGAGGCTCGACCGCTCATTTGTATTATATAAAGGTGGATACCTCTAAGGCGGTTATGATTCCCTTAGACTCGATCCCAGTTGTTCGTGAGTATTCCGATGTATTTCAGGAGATACCAGGCCTACCCCCCAGTCGAGAGATAGACTTTGTCATAGATTTATTACCGGATACTAGACCTATAGCATGCGCTCCATACCGTATGGCTCCGGCGGAGATGCGAGAGTTACGAGATCAGATAGAGCAACTGTTAGGTCAGGGCTTCATTCGAAGGAGTAACTCACCATGGGGCGCTCCAGTTTTGTTTGTGAAAAAGAGAGATGGTTCACTGAGGCTATGTGTGTACTACCAGGAGTTGAACAAGGTCACGATACGAAATAAATATCCGTTGCCTCGAATCGATGATCTGTTCGACCAGCTGAGGGAAGAAACATTCTTTTCGAAGATAGATCTGAGGTCGGGGTACCATCATCTACGTATTAGGGAGCAGGATGTTTCAAATACTGCCTTCTTGACGACATATGGGTCTTACGAGTTCAGAGTGATGCCATTTTGCCTCACAAATTCTCCAGCCGTATTCATGGACTTGATGAACCGAGTGTTTAGAGAGTTCTTGGATCAGTTTATCATCGTCTTCATAGATGACATTTTGATATATTCACACTCTGAGGAGGATCATGTCGAGCACTTGAGGCAGGTTCTTCAGACTCTACGAGAGCATCAGTTGTATGCTAAGTACGAGAAGTGCGGATTCTGGTTGCGAGAAGTATAGTTCTCGGGCCATATTGTTTCTGAGCAGGGGATAGCAGTCGACCCGAGTAAAGTGTCAGTGGTGAGGGAGTGGGGATAGCCCACGACACCTACAGAAGTGCGTAGTTTCTTGGGATTAGCAGGATACTACAGGAGATTCATTCGGGGATTCTCTAAAATAACGGGTCCATTGACGAACCTGACTCGCAAAGGGGTTCCATATGTTTGGGATGATGCTTGCCAATTGGCTTTTGACGAGCTGAAAGACAAGCTTACTTCAGCACCGATCCTTGCTTTACCGAAGCCGGGTGTGGAGTACCTAGTTTACACCGATGCCTCTTTACGGGTACTTGGGGGAGTACTTCAGCAGGAGGAGAAGGCTATAGCTTTTTCCTCCCGCAAGCTTAAGCCGCATGAGAAGAATTACCCCATCCACGACCTGGAGTTAGCAGCGTTCATTTTTGCATTGAGGATATGGAGGCACTATTTATTGGGGAAGAAATTCCGCTTGTTCACAGAGCACAAGTCACTGCAGTACCTGTTCACTCAGCGAGAGCTGAATATGAGTTAGCGCAGATGGTTAGAGTTTGTGAAGGACTATCAGTTCGACATACAGTACCATCCGGGGAAGGCCAACATAATTGCTGATGCGTTGAGCCGTAGACCGGTAGACGATGTAGTGGACGTCTGGAAAGCAGAGTGGAAGGAGTTGGGTTACCAGGACATAGTAGCCCGTTCCTTCATATCTGTTATGACAGTGACACCCGAGATTGTTACGAGGGTGATACAGGCATAGACCGCAAACCCGTTTTTCCAGGAGAAGATTGTACGACTTTTAGCTGAGGGTGTCGAGTCCTATTATGTTAGTTCTGATGGGGGTTTGAGGTTTAATGGGAGATTAGTGGTCCCAGAAGGATCAAAATTACGTCATGCAGTGATGACCCAGTCTTACGGGTCCCGATTTGCAGTACATCCTGGAGGAGATAAGATGTACCAGGATATGAGGCGGAAATACTGGTGGAGTGGGATGAAGAAGGACATTGCTGAGTTCGTGTCCAAGTGTTCTACTTGCCAACTGGTAAAGGTGGACCATCAGAAATCGTCAGGGTTGCTTCAGCCATTAGAAATACCCGCGTGGAAGTGGGAGAGTATTTCCATGGATTTTATTACAGGGTTTCCTACATCACAGCGGGGCCACGACTCTATCTGGGTGATTGTAGACCGTTTGACCAAAGTGGATCATTTTCTGCCGGTGCGAACAGACTATACCACAGGTCAGTATGCTCAGTTGTTCATTGCTGAGATTGTCAGATTACATGGGGTGCCCCTGAATATTGTGTCAGATAGAGACAAGATTTTCGTATCGCGTTTTTGGGAAAGCTTTCAGGAGGCTATGGGTACTGAGTTGAGGTTGAGTTCAGCTTATCACCCACAGACAGATGGACAGACAGAGCGTACTAATCAGATGTTGTAGGATATGCTGCGCATGTGTGTTCTTGATTTTGGAGGAGGTTGGGAGCCACATCTTCCACTGGTAGAGTTTGCTTATAATAACTCTTATCAGTTCACGATTGGTGTGGCTCCATTCGAGGCTTTGTATGGCAGGCCTTGTCATTCCCCAACTTGTTGGCTCGAGGTGGGGGATAACAAGTTGCTGGGACCAGAGGTAATTCTAGAAACCTCCGCGAGGATTGAGATGATCAGGAGTCGTATTCGAGTAGCCCAGGACAGACAGAAAAGCTACGCCGATGTGAAACGGTTCTTTTGGGAGTTTAATGCGGGGGACCAAGTGTTACTACGTGTATCTCCTATGAAAGGAGTGATGAGGTTCGGGAAGAAAGGTAAATTGGCCCCGAGGTACGTGGGACCATTTCCCATTACCGAGAGGATTGGGCCGGTAGCATACAGGTTGGGACGGCCAGAACATTTACATTGAATTCACGATGTATTCCACATCTTGTCGTTGAGACAATATCTTCGGGATGATATGGCCCATACTCACATCGTGATAGATGAGATAGACTTACAACCTGACAGCTCTTACGAGGAGAGACCGGTGGCTATCCTAGACCATAGCGAGAGGAGATTGAGGTCGAAGGTAGTTCCATTTGTACGGGTCCAGTGGGAGCATCATAATGTAGAGGAATCCACTTGGGAGCGTGAGGCAGATATGCGCGATAGATACCCAGATTTATTCTTACCAGGTATGCCTTATATTTCGAATTTCGGGACAAAATTCCGTTATTAGGAGGGAAGTATGTAATACCCCGTATTTTTATGATATATTAATTTGGGGATTTATTAAATTTAATGTGAGTTAATTATTTAATATAAATCCGAAAATTAATTATGTTATAATTATTAACGTGATGAGAGTTAGTAATTATGGGAAATTTATTGAATATTACTAATGAGCAAAGTAATATATAATATTGGTTCTATTAAATGTCACGAGTGAATAGAATGACAATTTTGGAAATTTAAGTCGGGACGTGCCTGTGTCGCGTCGGGAATAAATGTTGATTAATAAAAGTGAAATATTTTTAAGTTACTCGTATGGTCGTTTTGAGTGCGTTAACATGTTCGTAAGGGTCGAGATAGTCAGAAAAGTATACTCGGGGGTTTAGTTTGGGTCTCGGGGCGTTTTTAGGCTTATTTAGCACCCCGGGAGGGCATTTTGGACATTTCGCATTTTTGGGTAATTAAACCCACGAAAATTATTAGGCTATATCAGCCATGTAGAATAGTATTTTAGGGTTATCAGGCTCAAAACTTTATAACGGCCATAGGAGAGGGAAGGAGGAAGCTTTCCAAGCAATCCAAGGCCAAAAAGTCACCCGATTGCACCGCCACAACCACCAACGCGTAGATCGCGCGACGGGGAACGCAACCACACCAAAATCATCCACAAATCAGAATTCTAAAATTTCCAGGCAAGTATTTACCTTGCTTATTTTCGTTAATGCATCGTTCATGTTAGTCTAGGGTTGTTAGGATGAGTTTGGTATAAGAAAATCCATGTTGGAGATAGGAAAATCACATGTAGTAATGATTTGAATGATAATCTGGAAACCCCTTCACATGTAGAGGCTTAACCACGAAATTATGATGAATTAGGAGTAGAAATTTTTGAAAAATGACTGATTAGAACCATGTTAAAGAAATTCTAGGGTTCTTGAGATTAATATGAGTTTTTGGCCTATTAATCCATGGTTATTGATGTAAATTTGCATGCTTTACGTAGAAGATGTATACTATGGGTTTATACTGTTAGTAGTACAAATTTTTGGGCGATTGGGAATGAAAATCTTGATTTGGATGAGGTTGTGTGATAGAACCCATAACTGGTTACCTGCAGAATTCGCCATACCTGCTTGATCGATCGATCGAGCCAAGAGGTTCGATCGATCGAGCCCCTGCCCTCGATCGATCGACCCCTTCTGGCAGACTTAAATTCTCCTTTTAAAATTGTTGAATTAATTCTAAATGAATAATACTCCTTAGACATCCTTATTAAAACATTTTGGGAGATAAAGATGACCAGTATGATTTATTAATGATTAAGAGACCTTTAATGTAAGGTGAGATTTACATTTTTGGGTGTTTATATATAAGAGACGATGGAATTTTTTATTAAAGGGAGAGATACGTAAAATAGTTGCGATGGAAAATAGATGAATACCTACTGAATTTTACACTTGGGAGGATAGAGTCCATGAGTGTTACGTAGTAAGTTGGAATAATCCCTCAAATTAAAGTTAGAGACGAACCGTTATACGTGATAACAAATAATGAGAAAATAAGCATAAAGGTCGTGATTATGGGTTATGGGATGAACCTAAATTGATATGATAAAAGTAGTATATTTATATGACTGTGTGTATGCATATATTATATACATGTGAAAATCATGCCCGCGCTACTTGCTATCCCTGAGGTTTCCGCGCTGGGACAGTCTTATCTCGATGGGACCTTTACGGGGGATATTGACTTGTACCCAAGAAGATAGGAATACTAGGTACAGGGTATCAAATCGATAGTCACGGTCCTAAGAGACGTGAGGGTATGTGCTGACCTCTTGGACTTGGAAACTATGCTTCGCCTCAATATTGTTTGTGTATGTATTAATACAGTTCGAGAGTGATTCCGAACTTGTATTTCCCTTAGTATGAGTGATACGGGGATTAGATAGCAGAGTATGCCCACACCATAATTTTTATGTGGGGTGCTGTTAGAATATATATATTATACGAGTATTTCATATATATATGAAATTCTAAAATTTGGAACTGCCTACTGTGTTATGGTAAGTAAGAAATGAATAATGACATCAAATTGGAAATACTTGTTTTGAAAAGTATAATATGACAATAGGAAACTTTATTAATAAATAAAATTAAAATGAGAGCTTTGTTACAGAATGAAATTTTCCTCTTAAACAATTATATTGTTCAGTTTTAAATCTTATGAGTAGCCTAAGATAAGTTAAACCATTGAGAAGATTAGTGCGATATAAGATAAGATAATCCGTTGGGAAGATTAGTGCGATAGGCGTGCACATTAGAAGAGAGGTGAGAATTTCTCAAGAGAGTGTCGCACTAATATGTTGTTGCATTGGACTGTAAACATTTTAAATACTTGCTAAACAAATTTTAAATCATTTACACTATCAGGCTCTGACCCGTTTCTATTTTCCTTTCTCTCTTGTATATATATGTATATATTACAGGTGCCCAGCCACAGGGGCGTCTTGCATAGGATCCTTTGGAAGGAACGCGCTGCAACTTAGGTGGGAGTTGCAGGCCTCTTTCTTAGACGACTTTATTTATTTGATTCCACTCCTAGCTTATTTATTTAGTTTGGCATGTTCCGCCCGTTTCCATTATCTATTTGTTTTATTGGGCATTGTGATTCATTTATTTCTAGTATTGTCACTTTGGGATTTATTACTGTCCGGATGTTTTACTGTAAGTTTTAAATGTTGGGATTTAGTTGTTGAATGTTTAAATTATTTGGATTATATGTTCCAGGATAATTGTGGTGTGATTCTTTAATATTGAATTATCGTAAAGATTTAAATCTTGGTTTATAAAATAAAATTTGGAAAGTAATGTCTAAAAAAAAAATGGTCTTGACACTTAGCTTAATTAATTAGGGTGTTTAAATTGGAAAAGTTATTTTTTCGACCGTGATGCTAAGAATGAACCAACTGTTCACCTTGATTTAATTTAATAAAGGAGTGATCGCCCGGTATTTAATTAGGCGGGGTGTCACAACTAGGTTTTAGCCCGACGCGATGCGCGAGCACTTTGTAATTTTTTTTAAAGAATTTGATGATGCATGAAAAATTACTTTAACAAATACATATTTGCTAAAATAAAGAGTTAATTTCAGTGTAATTATAAACGTGTAATTCTACTCACAAAGAAAATGAAACACCAAGTAATGCCTACTAAGGTTCTTTCAGAACAATATAACTTTTTAATTGGGTGTGACACCCCGCCTAATTGAATACCTGGTGATCAATCCTATATCAAATTAAACAGGAATCTCATCTGGTTAATTCTTAGCATCACTGTCGAAAACTTTTTAAAACATACTAACCACCTAGTATTCAAAAGACACGTTGTCAAATTTTATCTTTTTATTAAACATCACGAACAACAAGCAAAAGAATATATAATAAACCATTCACACAATTACTGATTCAAACAATACTAAAAATGAATGATTACAAACTTTTCGAGAAAACCACCGGCTACAACCCAAATATAAAATATAAACTACAAGAATGACAACATGAGTACATCATCTAGCGGAATAAAGAAAATAAATAGGGTGACATGCCCAAATGAATTACTGGAATGACTGATACGTCTAAGTCAAAACCCTGCAACATCCACATGTGTCGCAACTGCATAAACCTGGAATGAAACATTTCCGGCGTCCCTGTGGCTGGACACCTAAAAGGTTTTGAAAATATTTATAGCAAGGGTTAGAACCTAAAATATTTTGAAAATATTTAGCAAGTGAATTAAATTGTAGCAAATTAAAATGCATGAATTCTCTTCATATTTAAGCTAGTGTCGTACTCCCTTGAGGACCGTCTCACCCCTCAACTATTGTGCACACCTAATGCTTTTCTATATAACCCGCCTAGTCACCTACCCCGTGACTAGTTCTTGATGATACCCTTTCTGATTAACTTAATTAATCATTTCTCATTTGGAACCATATAACATTCTCACAGTTTATATATCATCAATACAGTTCAACACATGTATCTTACCCGTACATATTTATTCGCACCATATATACGTATCAACTACTTACAACATTCTCACACATTTAGTATAATATATATAACCATCCTCCCGAGTAGGCACTCACCGGATGTTCTCTAAAATACTATCATTCCCAGGTACACTCATCCACCCGGACCCCTTGTAATACCCCGTACTTTTGTTAATTTTAATAATTATGAGATTAATTATTATTGTGGGATTAATTAAATTAAATATGAGAAATTAATTATTAATTAATCCAGTTTAAAATAAATATTAACTAGCGTTCCAAGGGTTAATACTTATTGCTGAAAATTAACGAATATTACTGTATGAGTAATTAATATGGGAATATGATATTATACATTTGTCGTGAGTGAGAAATACGACGGTTTGGTAAATTAAGTCAGGATGTGCATGTTAGTCGTGTCGGGTCTACCTTAATGGGTTAAAAATATGATTTATTATTAAGTAACTCAAATGGGTATTTCGAGGGCGTCAATGAGTCCAGAAGGGTTTATATAGTTTGAATCCCATACCTGAGTGTTTTATTTGGATTCCGGGGCAATTTAGGCCAAACCGATACCCCGGAGGGGTATTTTGGTCTTTTGGGATTTTGAGTAAATTAAATGGATGAAAATTGGGAAATTAAATAGAAAAGTACGTGGGTTAGAGGGAGGTTTTCAGTTCTAAACCTAAGAGAGAGAAATAGAGGGAGAACCAAGGAAGAAGAAGGTGCTCTTGGAGCAACGCTCAAGCTCTCACACCACAAATCCCACCAAAGAGAGGATCGCATCCATATCACTTTCAACCTAAGAATTAGAATTCCCATTCCAAGGCAAGTGTTTAACTTGCTAAATTTTGTGCATATATTACCCATGTTAGATTAGGCTTTATGAATCATCCATGTTGTAATGAATTTGATGATTAATGTGATTTCAAATGACGAATTTGGGTAGGCATTTCATGTAGTTTGAGGAATCATGTTTAGAGATATAAATTCTGAGATTTATGCATGATTAATTACGAATATAATCTGGGTTTAGTTTGGATATTAATGGTGATTGAAGAAATTTAGGGCTTTTAAGGATTTCTTGAATTAATACATCTATACATGAGATTAATGGAGTTTTGATGATTAAAACTATGTTGAGAGACATCCTGTTAGGTGTAGAAATGAATTAGGATGTTTGATTTTATGTTGGGAGAAATTACATATGATTTGGGTGAATAAAAATAGAAGAAAAATGCAGAAATTAGAAGTGTTAACGAACTTGCAGAATCTCGCTCGAACGACCTGGGTAACTGAAATTTTGCTCGAACGACCATGTTCGAACGAGATTTCCAACGAGATTAATAATGATAATTCAGAGATTAGTTTTTTAGATTTAGGTTCTGTAGGAGGGTAGTGAGACTGGGGTCTATGAATAACTGGAAAGGGTGAGGCGTGACCCACTCCAATGGACACTGTCTGCAAGTCTTCAAGGTCTCCTGGTGCAACTTCTGAAGAAAACTTCTCCTTCTGGTAACAATGGAACTCAAGCTTCAACTCACTCCCTGCAAGAAGATGAACTTTCACAGCAAAAATAACAATTTTCTCAAGGGGAACACCTGAGAGTGATGGCTGTCAGTGGGGAGTGAAGGAACAAGGCACTCAACACTAAGAGAATGAGCAGGGAGAGAATATTAGGTAGGTCTAGTGATATTTTAGCAGAGTAACAGTGCAATTTTTCTTGTTTTTTCTTTTGACCTTGCCCAGAGGTCTATTTATACATGGGCGTAAGGGGTGAGCTGGCGATTTTGGGCGCCAAAATTGAGAGAGTTGGTGGGGAACAATGTCTGAAGTGTACCATTTGTCCCTACCTGCAGGCAGCCTACCTGTCCCCTCTGCAGGCGCCACCTGGCGCCGACCAAAACCCAAAAAGCACATATGTCCCCTAATGGAACCAAAATAGCAGATTTTGGTAGTTATCTTTTGAAACGGTAACTTGTGGTACAATTTTGCAAATCTTTGAGAGAGGAGACCTTAGGGCCTCCTCCCCTCTAAAAGTGTTATTTTTCTTGAGAGGGACCTCGAGGACACCCTTTTCTGGAAAAGTCATTTTCTTGTAAAGAGTTTACTTCTTCTGAGTAGCCAGCTCTTTGGCTGCTCACTTCACTTGTGACCAAGTGTGCAGTGTGTGCGGTCCCGAGTGACTTCTGGGTCTTCCTACTAGTATTCTCTCAATCCTATAGTGCTAAGTGGTTGAGCTTGCTCAACATACCTTGTCCCTCAGCCGCCAAGCCAAAACTCCCAGGAGGTCCCGACGCGCCTGTTCGAGCCCTGCTTGCTCGACTAGGCTACCTGTACAAGAAAGTAAAGTGTTAGTGTTGCTGTTCATTTAGAGACTGATGTTTCATGATGAAAACTCATGTAGCAGCACTTCTCGAATAACATTTCTGTAGCGACCCTTGCAGTGGCGCTGACGCTTGAAGCGGCGCCGACCCTTGTCCTGGCGCCGTTGCTCGGAGTGGCGCTGATGCTGTGAGGCGGCGCCGACCCTTGTTGCGGCGCCGATGCTCGAAGTGGCGTTGATGCTTTAAGTGGCGCTGACGCCTGAGGTAGCGCTGATGCTTGAATCGGCGCTGACATGTGAGGCGGCGCCGACCCTTGTCCCGGCGCCAACGCTCGAAGTGGCGCTGATGCTCGAGGTAGCGCTGATGCTTGAATCGGCGCTGACATGTGAGGCGGCGCAAACCCTTGTCCCAGTGCCGACACTCGCAGTGGCACCGATGCTCGAAGTGGCGCTGACGCTCGAGGTGGCGCTGATGCTTGAACCGACACTGACATGTGAGGCGGCGCCGACCCTTGTCCCGGCGCCGACACTCGCAGTGGCGCCGACGCTCGAAGTGGCGCTGACGCCTGCGGTAGCGCTGAGGCTTGAATTGGCGCTGATATGTGAGGCGGGGCCGACCCTTGCCCCGACGTCGACGCTCGAAGTGGCGCTGACGCCCGAGGTAGCGTTGATGCTTGAACCGGCGCTGATATGTGAGGCGGCGCCGACCCTTGTCCCGGCGCCGACGCCTGAGGTAGCGCTGATGCTTGAATCTGCGCTAACACGTGAGGCAGCGCCGACCCTTGTTGCAGCGCCGACGCTCGAAGTGGCGCTGACGCCTGAGGTAGCGCTGAGGCTTGAATCGGCACTGACATGTGAGGCGGCGCCAACCCTTGTCATGGCGCCGACGCTTGAAGTGGCGCCGACGCTCGAAGTGGCGCTGACGCCTGAGGTAGCGCGAACGCTTCATAATGGCTTTTGGGCTTCTTGGTGACCCTCGCGGGTACCTCTCGGATGTTATTTAATAAAAAAAGCATATTTATTTTATTTTGGTTTTTTTTTTCTGTTTATAACACCCTTCTACATTAGCCCCTCGTGCAAAGATTTTTTGGTTGGGTAGACTAAAAAAACTTTGTACGCTATAAATCTGGTTTCAATAATTATATATATATATTTTTTCTGAGGGATCCTTCGATCATTAAATTTTGGGTCCCTTTATCCGAGGTATTTAATTTTTTGAAAACTCACGCGTCAGTGTGGGAACTGTCATCTCATCATTTGGGAAAAAAAGATCATCAACTTTTTGCCTTCCTGCACGTTTTCCCATTTTGGTGCAAAAAGCATAAGCCCCTTATCTTGGGGTCCTTCATCTTCTTCAACCAAAACATAAGCATCTTTGGGTTTGTAGTGAGAGAAAGTGAGAGAGGGATTCTTTTAAAACCCCATAGCCACCCATCTCCTTTTTTCACTCCAACCTTCCCAACTATCATATCCTCTCATCCATGGATTCCCAACCAAAGAATGTATCTCCAAATGTAAGCCACTCTAAAACCCCCAACATTCCAAGCTCTATACCCTATTTGTCAATCGTTTATGACGATTACATGGCCGAAATACCCATCGCCGGCGGTCCCTCATTCCGCCCGACTAGCGGCGTCGACGTACTGTCCTCGGTACTCGCCTCTTCAGATTTTGGGTCGAGAACCCTCGTGGGTTCCTCGCCCTTGCCCTTGGCGTACGCGGATATTAATTTGGGTTCTTCAGGAAGGGACATCTCGCCCGAGGCTCCGCTGATGGCGGGGGGTGTCTCGAGCGTGGGGTCAGGTTTTTTGGTTGAGATGGTTGCTGAAAAGATTTCTACCGCGGAAAGAGGTATCTCGAGCGGCGTTGTCAACGAGGGCCCGGGACGGACGGTTCTCTCATCCTCGGGTCTCTCGCCTGCTGGTTTGGGCTCCGATGGGAAAATCGGTAGCGTTGAGGGAGATGTCTCGACCAAGGCTGTACTGCTGGTGGGGGGTATCTCGAGCAGCGCTGTTGACGAGGGCCCGGGGCGAATGGTCCTCTCGTTCGCGGGTCTCTCGCCCGTTGATTTGGGCTCTGATAAACAACTCAGTCGCGTTGGGGGACATGTCTCGATCTCGGCTCAAGAAATTTATCCCTTACATTTGGCTAAGGGTATCTCGAGAAGCGCTGATGACGAGGGCCCGGGGCGAACGGTCCTCTCGTCCGCGGGTATCTCGCCCATGATGAGTTTTTTTAGGAGTCCTCCGCGTGTGGGGGTCACGACAAAGTCCTCTACACATGCCTTAACACGCCGTAGCGCTGACAGCGATTCCTCGCGCGCGGGCGCGAATATGGGGAATACCTCCTTGTGTCCCATATCCGAGGATCTCTCGCTCAATCCATTATCGGCGCCTGGGGGTGTCTCGACCTTGAGTGTCTCGGCGCCCACGAGCTTTTCTGAAATTTATCCAATTAGTGTGGATAAGGGTATCTCGGATTTTTCTGGCGCCGTCAGTGGTTCCTCGCGCGTTGAGCTAGGCGCGGGGGGTTCTTTATCTGTTGAAGATGAGTTTGGAGGAAGGGGGGTCTCGACGGGTTTTAGTGCTGACGCTCGTATTTCTCCCTCTGGTGTCTCGATGCCTTTGACTGTTTCTGAGATGGGTATTTCAGCTTATGGCGCCTCAAGACTTGGTCTCGCGTCCACAGGTCTCTCGTTTGTGGAAGGGGGTGTCTCGACCTTTCGTCACCTCAGGGGTTCCGTGACCCAGGGTGTCTCGACGACTATTGGTGTTACGGAGAGCATGCCACTGCCCAGGGGCTCTTCCTATGATTATGATGGGGTTTCTGCCTCTACTTCTTTTTTTGCGACAAGGGACCCCGGGGGTCCTTCGCTCGGAGTCCCTGCTAGGATGAGTTCTTTTCTTGAGCTCATGGCTCTTGGTGGTTCATCAGCTACGCCAACTTCTTCTCAGGCATGGAAGGATTATATGCGCATTCGTCAAGGGCGAAACTTTGGTATTTATCGTAGAGCTCCTTTTTTTGGTCCTGCCGACAGTTTCATGATTTCACTTTCTGATTTTGGGGAAAAATTTTCGAGTGCTGTTCTCGATCGGTCTCATGTGGGGTTAACTGAGTCTGCTGATCTTCCTACTATTTCTCCGGATTCAATTCTCTGAGTCCGAGTTGACCGAGGTGACTTTCCTTATTCCAACGTTGAGGTTAAAACCCCCGGTGGACCTACAGAGGAGTGGGCCAGTTGGGTTGACTATGTTCTGAGCATTCCTGATTACGTGACTATTCTTAGGGAGGTGGGGATCTTCACCGCCATCAGCAGTCTGAAGTCCTGCACCATCTTTAAACACGGTTCTTCGCTCAATCTCTTATTGTCTCGATGGAGTATGGAGTCTCACACCTTTGTCACGGGCTGGGGGGAATTTACTGTTACTCTCGAAGATATATGTGAGTTGTACGCCCTTCCTTTCTTTGGGCAACAGGTCTTTACTGATGACTGCGAGGACTCCCTAGAGCAGGAGTTGGTGGGGGAATTACGGTCATCTCTCGGAGAGTGCTCGAGATATGTGGCCATAAATGTAACGGGTCATTCCAAGCATTCCTTTGCCAAATGGCAAAGATATTGGTTCAGAGACTTTGAGCAGTTGCCAAAGGGGGAGACTTCTCGTGCAGCGCCCAGATCCCAGGATGGTCCTAAGCTTCACTCTCCTGCACATTTAGCCGCTTTCCTCGTTACGTTCCTGACTCGGTTCCTTCTTCCAGGTAAGCCTGAAGATTGCCCTCGCGAACTTCTTTTTAGATTGGCTGTGCGATTGTCTCGCGGTAGACCAGTACCCATGGCTGCCCTGACCTTGGGTTCTCTTTACACCTGGATAGATCAAGCACACATAGACGTAGAGAGGTCCTGCGGTCGGTATGACGTTGCTAATCATGTCAACGGCCCTCTCTTGATGGCCTTTTTGTTTGAGCATTTCCCCCACTTTACTTCAGGGGCCCACGCTTGTTATAGTGATGCTGCGAGACTTCTTCGGTGGCATAAGAAAACTCCCAAGCAGTCTCTGGGAATGTTTATTGATGATATCAAGGAATTTCAGTTTCGGCCTTACACCAGGCGCCCTGGGGGTACTTTCAGCTGGCTTTCTTTCCCTGGCGACGGCGGGACCTTCTATTGCCCCTCAGCGGTGGGGTCAGTTTCCACGTGTCCTCATATTAATGTGGTTACGATGCTCTTACCGTGTCATCTTCCTTCTTGGACCGAGATAGGTCCCCGTGCTGAATTTTATCATTCCGAGAGGGCAAGACGACGGGTTGGTTATGATCAGGGCGTCCACACTCCTCCTCTTCCTACCTACGACAGTCATTCTGAGGCATTCTTCGAGGCGTGTGCTAGTTTTACTCTTCAGGGGTTATTACGCAGAGTCAGTGGTTTGGGTGGTCTCTATGTGCCTCCCAGTGATTATCACCCTTCGTTCACTTCATCCTGGTTTCTTCTTTGGCAGCAGCAGGTTCGTCTTATTCGAGAATGTGTAGTTGGCCCTCCGCATGAGACTAACCCCATTAAATATACCAGAGCTCAATTTTTGGTCAGGCGGACGCAGAAAGATCCTTGGATTCTCAGCACCACTTCTACGCCACCCTTGGAGCAGGCCATCCCTATTTTAGTGAAACCTCTCATTGACGAGTCACTTCCGCTTCCGTCGATCGAGCTTCCCCCTACAAAGTCTAAAAGTCAACCAAAAAACAAAGGGAAGGCGGGCACCTCTACTACCAGCAAAAGGAAACACCCTGACGCCGATGTCTCCAATTTTATTCCTGCTACTACTGCTTCTCCTCCTTCTTCTCCTGTGAGGACCCGGGCTGCGAAGAAAAAGAAAGGAGGTGGCGCCGGCATAGCTGCTTCATCTACGGTGGATCAAGAGTCCCATACTGGTGACCTTGGTGCAGGGGGGACTTCCCAAGTAGTGATAGGACAGGGTTACTCCTCACCGAGCCTTACTTCCCAGGAGACGCGGGTCGCGTCTATTCCTATTGCAGAAGGTACTATATCACAACATACTTTACTTAGTGGAACCAGTTCTCATGGGGTTCCTTCATCTCCCCCCCTTCATTGGAAGAGGAACTAGTTGATTATGGAAGCACCCCTTCCTATGACGACCATAGTTCTTCTTCGGATGATATGGTCGGCCGGGGTTTCCACAGCGAAAGCACTACTGACACTTTTGCTTTGTTATCAGTCTCCGGAGAGTCTTCTAGCGATGATGAGGCCTCTCATTCTTCTGGGAGGGTCAGCCCCACCCATCTTCCTTATAGCCAGACTACGCGCCCTGTTACTGTAGGCGTTCTCCCTTTACTTGTCTATATTTTTTTTGCATATGATTTTCTTTCTTCCTCTCATCATACATATATTTGTGCAGGCCACTTCCATCGAGGCAGGTAGTTCTCCTCTTCCCCCACTACGACCGACGCCCTTTCAGCGGAAGAGGAACTCCATGCTCATTTCCTCCCGAGGCCTGTTTAGAGAGGTTTGCTGTCTCCTTAATTCATTTAACCTCTGTTGTAATTTATTCGTCTTCTAACTGTCTTTTGGTTGCGTATACTGTCATTTCTTCGCAGCTTTCGTCCGTGCATTTTACTGTCACCCGGACCACCCCTGTGGCTTCCCCTTCTCCTCGGGTATGCCTCGCTATTTTTAAAACTTTCATTGCGTCATTTCCTCTTTTACTCCTTCATTTTATTTACCGGTTTATCATGCGTAGAGAGCTGTGTCTTCGGGCGTTGCCACATCGTTTTCTCTTGTCTCGGCGGTGGGTACTTCTGCAGTTGGGCCCCTGGAGGCCTCTTCATCTGAGGTAGTATTCATTTTTTTGAATATTTGTTTCCTCTTAGCAGGAGTCTTAATGGCTCTTGGACTTTCTTCTCAGGAAGGGGCTCCTCCCTTAGCTGGCGTTATCGCCCCAGGTTTATCCTCTTCGGGGAGAATTTCTATCCCTAGGGTCCGCGTATCAATGGATGGTAGATATTTGGTTCAGGCGATTTCTCGTGGCCCAATATTTACCGTGGCATCCACCAGTGAGCCCACACTTCAGGTCAGTCCTTTCTGTTGAAGCAATGGGATCTCCTTTTCCTCGAACATGCAGTAAACAACGCATTTTCATTCTTTACAGGCTATCAGTACAGCCCCTACTGCGCCGACCGTCTTTTTTCGCGCTTCCCCTTTAGATGGGGTTCAGGTATTCTTTTATTTTCTTAGTTCTATTTTCTTATCTGTCCAGCCTGTGCTTATCGTAGCCCTCTTTTACTTTGTCACAGTTATCCCTTGGCGCTGTTTCGAGTGCGGCTCCTGCCACTGCCGTTTCAGCAGCCCCTATACAAGGGCTGGTTTGTCCTGTCGTTGCGCCCCTTCAGGTAGCTATCCCTACGGTGCCTGAGGTTGAGGTAGCTTCTTAGGAAGTATTGGTCACTGAGGCAACCTCTTCTGGAGCATCAATCAGTGTTATTTCCCCTACGGGGGCCCCTGCTCCTCCTTCTATGACCGTTACGGAGGGCATTGTTCAGGTACTGCGTATAAGAGTATCTACTTTCCTCCTTCTTTCATATACTGTGCAAGAATTCTCATTTCACCCTTGTCTCATTGTTTCCAGGTGCACGAGAGTACTCTGATGACTATGGAGGCTGGCAGTGGGGCCGCTGTGAGAGAGGTATTAGACTGGCATACCCCCTCTTTTTACTTTTCCCCTTTTTTTTCTTCTTGCGTATACTGTGCAAGCATTCCCATAACACCCTTGTCTCATTGTTTCCAGGTGTATGAGGATACTCCGATAACTGTGGAGACTGGCAGTGGGGCAACTGCGAGAGAGTTATTAGACTGGCATACCCCCCTCTTTTTACTATTCCCCTTTTTCTTCTTGCGTGTACTGTGCAAGCATTCCCATAACACCCTTGTCTCATTGTTTCCAGGTGTATGAGGATACTCCGGTGACTGTGGAGTCTGGCAGCGGGGCAGCTGTGAGAGAGGTATTAGACTGGCATACCCCCCTCTTTTTACTATTCCCCTTTTTCTTCTTGCGTATACTGTGCAAGCATTCCTATAACACCCTTGTCTCATTGTTTCCAGGTGTATGAGGATACTCCGATGACTGTGGAGTCTGGCAGCGGGGCAGCTGTGAGAGAGGTATTAGACTGGCATACCCCCCTCTTTTTACTATTCCCCTTTTTCTTCTTGCGTATACTGTGCAAGCATTCCTATAACACCCTTGTCTCATTGTTTCCAGGTGTATGAGGATACTCCGATAACTGTGGAGACTGGTAGTGGGGCAACTGCGGAGGGAGATCACAGTTCTGAGCTCACTCCTTTAGTCGGTGATGCTGATTCTGGTGGGGAGTCTTCTTTTCTTCCCTCTGAGGCGGGGTCTCGCCACTCCGAGGGCGATGATGAAACAGAGGACGCTGCGACTATTTCTAGTAGGCTATGGCGTGAGGAGTTACCAGGCCGCTTCAGGGTACATGAGCGTCAGCTCTTGGATCTCATCTTGGAGCACCATCCCGAGACGTTCACTTCTCAGAGTATACTCTAGGTTGACAGTCTTGTGGCCTTCAACCTGAGGGCTCTTGCCAGCCATGTTCATGAGTTCTTGGCTACCTCCCTTGCTAAGCTGACTATCTCTTCTATCTTGCTATTCTTGGATGCTCTCCGCGACTTACAGCAGTTCTATCATTTTCGTTTGGATTGGCTTGACGCAGGGGTTCGCCCCTTCCTGAGTGTTCCTTTCCGAAAGATAGTGAGGTTTCACACGTCCCGGCAGTCCAGGGTTGAGCAACGACACGCTGAGGCTACGAGGATCCTGAATCAGATCGCCCTACTGCAGGTGAAGCTTGCCAGACTTGAGTCTGGAAATGAGGAGGATGATGCTAAATCCGTCAGGTTGGAGGAAGAGTTTCTACGGGAGGCTGGTCCGTCATATGCTGGCGCCATCGCGCGCGATGATTTATTTTTTGTGGCTTCTAGCCGATAGGCTACTTCTTACTTTGTAGTGTTCAGAATTCTATGTGTACATCACTTATCATTCCTGTATGAGACACTTTGTTTCTTCTGCACTTTCTTTTTCTTTTGTTCTCCCTTTATGCTGTGGGTGTTTGTTTTACATGACTTGCTCTAATTTCTGTGAGCCTCTAGTCTACTGGTGGCTACCCCATATACTGCGGGGTATTTGCATTGATATGAAAAGTTATGTATTATTATATTGTACACATTTTTTTTTTTTTTGAAAATGCACCTCTTGTAGCTGTGACTTTCTTGGGTTGCCCCTCCTGTCTGTGGGGGTATTCCTACATATTACTGCTTATAGTCGTAGAGGCTGGGCTGGAGAGGAGGGTGACCCCCACCTCTTTTCGAAAGCCTGATTTTATTATAAAACTGTATTAATTTATGTCTGGGGGACTTTGCTCAGTATACTTTCTCTTAGGATGGACTTACCTCCCAAGTGTAGTGAGCAAAGTTCCCGACCTCTTTTTTTTTTTTTACTCTCTTCTAACTTAATAGGGAGCGTAAATGTATATATAAATGAGTAAGCAAAGTAAACGTCAAAATGACCAAAAGTGTTGCTATTTCATTTCTTTTACTTTTGTCTACCGTTTACAGTGTAGTATTGCTTCAAAAAAAAAAAACTTTTCTGGTGTAGAAGCAATCCTTGACATCCGTTGCCGACATGCAAAATACAAACAAAACTTGTTAGTTATTACTAAGCATAGTACCTCTTCAGCCACTTGCAGTTGATGGACTGGAGGCAATCACTCTCAGGTTCTGATATCTGGCAGTAGGCCGACTTCCCCACTCCTCTGACAACAAAAGGGCCTTCCCAGTTAGGTTTGAATTTTGACGCCGACATGCTATGGAGATGGTGGGTTGATGCTCGCAGGACTAGATCTCCCACCTGGAATTCCCTAGGCTTAACCACATTTTCATAGGCCCTGAACAGTTGCTGAGTGTAGACTTTGAAATTATCTCTCGCCTTGTCCGTGTGCTCATCTAGTGCCTCCAGTTGCACATGCCTTGGGTCTGGGATGAGCCCATTGCTAAGAGAAATTCTGGCTGAAGGTACCTCCAGTTCCACTGGTAGGATAGCTTCGGTCCCATATACTAGAGAGAAGGGAGTGAACCCCGTTGGCTTTCTTTTCGAAGTACGGTAGGCCCATAACACCATAGGCAACTTCTCATCCCATGCTCCCGGCATGTCTTCTAGCATCTTTTTCAGAATATTTATCAGGGTCTTATTAGTAGCTTCCGCTTGGCCATTGCCCTTGGGGTAGGATATGGTTGAGCTATTATGCACAATCTTATACTTGTCCGTGAGGAGGGCCATCTCTTTGCATACAAATTGCTTCCCATTATCCGTTAGGATCACTTTGGGTATACCAAACCTACATATGATATACTCCTTTATAAACTGGGTTACCACTTGGGCAGTGATCCTCCTTAAAGGAATGGCCTCCGCCCATTTGGTATACAATTCTGTAGCCACAATGATAAAGGCCTTGCCATGAGATGCTGGGGCAATCTTACCCACCAGGTCGAACGTCCATGTGTGGAAGGGATAGGGGGTTGCCAAGCTTTGTAGGCTGACGGAGGGAGCGTGCACCATGTTTCCGTGCACCTGGCATGCTCTACACTTTTTCACGTATCCAATGGAGTCAGCCTCCATGGTCGGCCAGTAGTATCCCAACGTCATCAGCTGATCATACAGCTTGGCGCCTCCCATGTGTGAGGGCTCATGAGCTTCTTTCAGCACCCTTTCCACTTCCTCCTTGGCTACGCACCTTAGCGCCTTTTCATTATACCCTTTCCTATACAACTCTCCTTTAACCAAGTAGAAACGTGCTACCCTTTTTCTAAGGTAAATTTCATCCGCTTTCTCGGCGGGCAGCTCCCCATTCTTCAGATATGCTAGGTACGGCTGTCTCCAATCTTTGAAGGCTTCCACGAAGTTAGCCTCCGTCGGCTGATAAAAATTAGCTTGGCACTTTAAACAACTTTGTTGCAAGCGGGCCGCTTTTACGCTCATAGAGGGACAAAAATACCCGCTTCGCTGCAGTCTTCTGTAAAGGGGGATATCTGTATCTCCACAGTGCCTCTGGTGCATTTCTATTAACCTCTCCTTGGCTTCTTGCTCCCCTACGCACCGTGCCAGAAACCCTCCGGGACTCTTGAAATAGAGAGTTCCCTGCAGCACATGATAGTTGGCTAACTCCAATATTTTCATTGGCCCTTCCCTGGTTTCAAGTTGCCTCTCCACCAGACGCCTCCAGTCTTCCGGCTCGTCACTTGGGAATAAGGACTTTACGATAGTAGGCACCGTTCTCCGCCTAACTATGATGGTTGCTTCTGACTCCTCCATGTCCAACTTTTGTGGTATGGTGGCGAGCGCGTCAGGGTGCCTGTTCATCGTTCGCGCCTGCCTCTCCACAGTTACTTCTAAGAACTGTCTCAGCAGTCGTTGGATGATGTGTCTGTACGGCGCTAAGTTGTCATGTTTAAGGGAAAACTCTCCATTGACCTGCCTTACCACCAGATTGGAGTCTCCTCGTATACACAGTAATCTGATCCCTCTTCTGAGCGCTTCCAACATCCCTAGAATGAGGGCTTCGTACTCAGCTTCATTAGTTGAGCATTTAAAATCTAACTTGAAAGAGAGGGTAATCTTCTCCTTCCCATCCGATAGTATGACGCCAGCCCCACCTGTTCCTTGTCCACTAGAACCATCAAATTGCATAAACCACTTCTTCACCTCCTCCGCCATGCATGCTTGGAAACTTTCTTCGGGTAGCTCTTCATTAGGTGGTTCGAAAACCCCACTCGGGAAGTGGGCCAGCAGATCTGCTACCGCCTGGCTCTTAATGTCTTTAGGCACTACGCACTTTAGATCATATTCTGACAAGATCAAAAACCACCTTGCTGCTCGTCCCACGAGTATAGTCCGCGCGAGGAGGTACTTGATGGGATCACACTTGGTGATTATGTGAATGGTGAAGGCTAGAAGGTAGTGTCTCAACTTCTGGGCTACAAATACCAGCGCCAGGCAGTGCCTCTCAACGCTGGTGTATCTCGATTCTGTCCCGGATATTACTCTTGATAGGTAGTAAACCGGCCTTTCCATTCCTTCCTTCTCTTGCGCCAAGAGGGCCCCTATCGACCTCTCTGTAGAAGTGAGGTAGAGCAGCAGTGGCGATCCGGCTTCGGGGGGAATCATCGTGGACGGAGAGGCTAGGATTTCTTTAATCTTTTTGAACGCACTCTCTTGCCTCTCTCCCCAAACCCACTTGGCTTTGTCTTTTAGTAGAGGCGCGAACGGATGAGTTACTTCTGCCAACGCAGGTATAAACCTCCTCAGGTAGGATACCTTTCCCAGGAATCTCTTAAGCTATCTCTGACTCTTGGGCGGTGGCATCATCACAATAGCTTTCATCTTCTCTGCATCCACTTGCACTCCTTGTCTATTTACCACAAAACCTAAGAATTTCCCTGCAGTAACCCCAAAGGCACACTTTGAGGGGTTCATTCTCATATTATACCGACGACACCTCTCGAATACTCTCTTGAGATCCTGAATGTGCTTGTTTTCTTTCCTAGACCTCACCACCAAATCATCCACATAGAATTCTAGTATGTCATGAAATAAGTCATGAAAAATTGCCATCATGGTCCGCTGGTATGTGGCCCCAGCGTTCTTCAACCCGAAGGGCATGACTGTATAGTGAAAGTTCCCTAACGGCGTGCGGAAGGCAGTCTTTTCTGCATCGGTGGGGTCCATCTTGATCTGGTTATACCCAACATACCCGTCCATGAAGCTATACATCTCATGTCCCGCGGTGGAATCCACTAAGCTGTCTATGCTGGGTAGTGGGAATTCATCCTTAGGACACGCCCTGTTCAAGTCGCGAAAGTCTACACAGATTCTGATTTGGGTCTTGTCTTTCTTTGCCACTGGCACTATGCTGGACAGCCATATGGGGTGCTGAATAAGCTTGATGAACCCTGCCGCTAACAACTTCTCCACCTCAGCCTTTATTTTTAAATCAAGGTCTGCTTTATATGTGCGTGTGGCTTGCCTTATCGGAAGGGCGTTGGGAAGGATGTTCAATCTATGAGAGCTCACTTCTGCGTCTATTCCTGGCATCTCCATGTACTTCCAAGCAAATACATCAGTGAACTCCTTAAGTAGCTCAATGAGCTCTTCCTTCTACTTCGGTTCTAGGCACTTGGAAATTAGGATGGGTCTACTCTCGCCCTCTTCTGACCCCAACTTGATTTCCTCTAACTCCTGCAGTTGCTCTCTGGGTCCGTCTTGCATGCACTCCGGCGCCTCTTCTGGTTCTTCCACATGCTCAACAATATGGGATTCATCAACAATAAAACATTCGGGCGCCGGGTCGATGCTCTCGTCCCAGAACATCGCCCACGTAGACCGTTATAAACGGTAGATGACCTTTCCATTGGGCAAAACCACTTTCTTGCAAGTTCGAGGAGGTCTAGCTTCCTCCTCTACCTTCCTCTTGCCTTTTTCTATGTGGGGAATTATCCTTTCCCCTAGATGATCATGAACGGATTTTTTCTGCGGGACCCTTCCCTCAGCTATCTTGCTTCCTGCTAGCTTTCTTGTTGAGACCTTTCTTTCCTCGTCCAACTCGGTGTAAAAGGCAGCATCTACCAGGTGGGCCTCCTCAACGGCGAAGGGTCTCTGCGTGGCCTTGATCACTATCTCTGTACCTCTAATATTTGCCTTCGCGCACTGATGGTAGGTGGAAGGCACTACGCCATGAGTGTGCATCCACACCCTTCCAATGAGTAATTGGTAGCTGGTGTCAGCGTTAATAACGTGAAATTTGATGTGGAAGGTGAAATTTCCCAACTTAATTCCCACATTCACGTATCCGATTGACTGCATTCCGGCGTTGTCGAATCCGGAAATTACTAGCGGTACCGGAACCAACTTCTCTTGGTCAATTCCCGTTTCATATAATGTGCTGATGGGCATGATGTTAATGGATGCTCCTCCATCCATCAACGCCCTAGGAAATGAGACTCCATTAATTATGGCTGTGACGTACAACGGGCGGTTGTGGAAGTAGGGCACTACCCTATCCGCTTCTGAAAACACCACTTCTGAGGTATACTTCTTAATCATCCTTCCGATTGTCCCCTGCCAATTTAGCGAAGGGTCTCCCTGCTGCTGCACCGCCTCCAAGACTTTCCTCGTGATGGACACCCTCGTGTCGTATTTCACCCCTATCTGGTCGAAAAACCACTTGAACTTGGGGCTCCTCGCTATGGCCTCACAATCAGAATCTAAGTCTACCTCGTACGTCTGGGCACTGCAAACATACTCCGCTTTAGAGGTCCCTTCCTCGTCTAAAGCGAGGATGACGTCTACCTCGCCTTCTGAGAGAGCGACTTTCTCAGCTTCACCACTCCCACTTTCATACTCCGGAGTGAAGAACCACTCCTCTTGCTTTCTTTCTAGCTGAAGTTTGCTTAGTGACAGATTTTCTAAATCCTCGCATAACTGCTCACCATTCTCCCGCTTCACAAGACTTCTCGTAGCTTCTTCGTTGTAGGCAACTACCATGTTGGCAGTTCCAAAATGATGCGTAGGGAGTGGGTTCTCATTAACGTCCACAGGGGGTATCTACAAGGTACCGTTGTCCATCTGCTCACCAATGATCCTTCTCAAGTAGTAACAATCCTTGGTAGAGTGTTGCGCTCGTTGGTGCAATTCGCAATACTTCGGATTGGCCTTGTCAGCTGCAGTGGGGGTCTCTCCTTTTAGGTTGGGAGGTCCTGCTACGCCTTCTCGCACCAAGGTGCGGTAACAATCCATGGCCTCCGCTACGCTGCACGGTAGTGGCGGTGGGACATCCTCCCCAAACTTTCTCTTGTTGCCGGGACTGTCAGTCTTGGCCCCGAGGCCTCCCTTCTTCCCTTTGTTACTCCCGTCCACATAGTTAACCGCTTGCCTTCTCGCAACTTGAAACCTCCCGGGAGTCAGTGGAACTTGTGTCCTCCAACCCGGGGCTCTCGGTTTGATTATCGTAGCTATGTTGCTGGCGGCCCTGGTGAATTCTCTGAAAGTTCCGTCTCTAGTTTCGTTGATCAAATGCAGCTTGTATTCTTCCAGGATTCCTTCCACACATATCTGCAGCAACCTGGACTCCGCCACGTCCTCGTGAACATCTAAGGCCCTCTCGCGAAATCGCTTGATGTAGTGCATCAACTCTTCTCCTGGCTTCTGGACCTCTTGCGCCAGGTGCCTCAGTGTAAATTCATCCTCCGTTACAAAAAACTTCTGAAGGAACTGTCTGTGCATCTCTTCCCAAGTAGGGACGCTGTTAGGCGCCAAGCGGGAATACCATGTATAAGCTTTCCCAGTGAGGGTTTTAGAGAACTCCCTCAATCTCAGCTTCTTGTCACCAGCGTATACTCCTAGGTACTCGACGAACCTCTTCACGTGCTCTCTAGGGTTCTCCCCCCTACCGCCAAACTTGATAAATTTTGGTGGAATATACCCCTCAGGGTATGGTTTCTCACTTACTTCCTGTGGATAGGGGTCTTGTAACTCCTCGTACAGGTGGGAACCCTCTCTTTGAGTGGAGGAAAGGAGCGTCCTCACTTCTTCCATAGTAACAGCCTTAGAGGGTGATTCCTCCGAACATGTGCTTTTAGGAACTGGAGAACCTGTTGGCGCCAGGACCTGCTCCGGCGCCGCCTTCCGAGACGGAACCGCCTCTGCCGGAATCGTGATAGGAGTGGCTACCCCTCCGGAAGGGGCAGCAGCAGGTGTCACACAACCTTGACCCAAGTTTGATAGATCCACGTTGTTTTGCTTTAAAAAGTCAAAAAACATTGCCATAAGGTTCATACCTGCCATTGGAGCCGCTGCCGGCGAACTGGTCTGACCTCCCTGAGGCGCTGGCGCCTTGGCTCCGATCACCACCACTTCTTCCTGAGTAGTCTGGTCACTGTGAGCTCCATTACCGGATGGAATGTCCTCGAACGACCATGTTCGAACGAGATTTCCAACGAGATTAATAATGATAATTCAGAGATTAGTTTTTTAGATTTAGGTTCAAATGACCTCGTTCGAATGAGAATTCTAATAAGAATTTAGGGTCATTTTCGTTCGAAGTTTCATTCGAACGACTTATGGGGACTTCTAACGAGATTTCAAAATTTTGAAATTTTCCTCGGGCGATTAGGATTTTTACTAGTTTAATTCCAAAAGAGAGAATAAACATAATGGGCTAATATGTGGTGAGTAGTAGAGAGGATTATACTATGTGCTTTAATGAAAAGAATTGGGTTGGGGGGTATACCTAAGGTTCACGGTAAGTCGTGTGAATACCTAAAACTATAATAGGTTGTGTGTATACCTATGACTTGATTTATTATTTGTATGACATACTTACGCTGCTTGCTATCGGGTGGAGGTTGAGCGCTTGGATGGTCTTATCCTGAGGAGCCTTCGGGGGGATTCTAGACTCGTACCATAGAACATAGAACCTTGGACACGTGTTATTCGAGATATGATAGTTCGACAGTTTAATGGGAACGTAGGTGATAAGCACCCAAAAGTGTTTAAATAATACCCCGAATAAACCGTTTTTAATTGCTAATTCTCGACAAATTGGGTCTTATGCGCGTAAATGTTTAATGTGCAGACTTGATCACCGTTTGCCGAAGTTCAATGCTTATTTCAGGGCAAATATGCAATTTACGGAGCTAATTCCCTTGTCATGTATCAAACCCGAGCTTAAACCTTCACCCGAGCCTGTGTGTCTTGAGTTTGTACCTTCATTATTTTTCTAGATTTTTATTTTAAGTCGTTTTTATTTTTTAGGATTTATTTTAGATTTATTTAGAAATTGCTAGAATTTATTTTATATTTCTTTTATTTTATATTTTTATCAGTTTTTAATTTTAGTCGTTATTTTTAGTTTTTCTAGATTTTATACTTTTAGGACTTTAGGTTTTATTTTTATTTGATTTGTAGTTTTTATTTTTATTATTTGAAATTTATTTTATAGATTAGGAATTTAATATATTTTATTTATTTTTAGAGGATTTATTTTTTATTTTAGTGCGTCGAGTTTTTGTTTTTCCTTTATTTTTGTTTGTTTTTAGTTTTTAGTTTGTTTATTATTATTTTTGTTTTGTTTTATTTTATTAGTTATTACTTGACTCGTGTTTAGTTTTTAAAGTTTGTATTGTGTGTCCTGTTATTTTTATTTTTTTTGTTTTTGTAGGCAGTTTTATTTTATTTTAGTTTTTATTTTTATTTGTTTTTATTTTATTAGATTTATTTTTTTATTTTGTTAGGGTCACAAATTAAAAACACACACACACACACCACACTATCCTACACTTATATACACCCAACAAACCCACTCACCGTCACCCAACTTACCATACACTAACCCACACCCAATTACCCCCAACCTCATCTTCAACCTCCCACGTTTTCTCTCTCCACAACCTCTACTACCACAATCTATCTCTTCACATCCATCTTCCACCACCCAACAAAACCCATCACCATCACCATAACCCATTACCAACGCCTACAACCAACTCCTACCCCGATACCCACCATCTCCAAACCAACCTTATACCTGGATAGCCCCCGAAACTCGATGGTGACTCCCAAACCCGCGAACTCGACTCCCAACAGCCCCCTCACCATCTAAAACTAAGGCGACCAACCCGCGATACATGCCGCTGTGCAGACCCGACCTTACCCGGCGTTGAAGCTCCGACTTACCCGTGGCCGACCCTCACCTCCTCAACCCGAGACCTGTTCAAATTCCATACCCACGAACCAAGCCGAGTCCAACCAAAATCACATCCCAACCTCCCATTTCCAACCCGAGACCAACCCAAGCCCTTACACAATTTTTTGTCACCTGCCAAAATTCCCAAGCCAAATAAAACCAAAGTCAAATAAGACCACATGTCTTTTAAATTCCACTTAACCCCAATACCCATTTTACCCCTAACTAACTCCTTTTACCCCAATACCCAAATTACCCTCATAACCAAATAAGATATTATACTCACCCATGCTCTTCTCACCATTACCTCACACCTTTGCCATGCACATGTGTTCAACCCATGCTCACAATTATCTCTACCTAATTTACCCTTAGCTCTTTGTGCTTCACAATAAATAAAGACCCAAAAGTTCATTTGGAATAATCAAAAGAGACTTGGAGAAGAAGAGAGATAGTTTAGAGTAAAAAATAAATTAGAAAAAAATATTTTGTAAATAGTTTTTTTTAAATTTTTTTTTAGAGAATGGTGAGATTTAATTGTGAGTGATTTGATTTGTATTGAACAAGATAGAGTTCAAAATGCCAATTTCAAGGAGACTTGTTAAAGATTTGTTCTCTTTCTCTACTCTTTTATTTTATATGCCTTTGATTATTTGTTCATCATGTTTAATATCATGTTAGGCTAAATCCCCTTTCAAGGGGTAGGGTGACCCATTATTTGATGTTAATCCTAATTTAATTAATTAATTTAAATTAAATGTCCCTTTGATGATTAATTTTGCACTCTTTAATTTTAATTTATGCCTCGAGTGAGGGTAAATAATTTTCGAGAGAAAATCGAAGTTCTAGTTATAATACCCATTTTAGATTCAAACTAGAGATAGGGGTTTCTCAAGTGTGGTATTATTCCTTTAATTTCAACTCTAGGCTTACTTTTATGATTTAAACCAGTTTAATCGATCGATCCTAGCAAGTGATTTGTTAGATGATGTTTGGATCTACATTTCAAGAGTTGTAGGAGTGTGAACTTTAATTTTCTAAAATGTTATTGTCAAAATTACATTTGCAACGAGAGTTGATTTGTGATTTTGATACTAACTTGGGATAACAAATTTTAATGAATGAATTAATTTTAATTAACTATAGTATATAGTGTCATCCTATCCCTTGTTAGTCCTCACTTTTATTTCCTCACCATTCTCATATTTTAGATTTTTATTTAGTTAGATTTAATTAGTATCTTCACTTACTTTTATTTACATCTTTGATTTAGTTTAAATTCACATCCTCTCAAAATTGTTTTAATATTGAAAAATCTAAAAAAAAAGAAAAATCAAAAAATCAAAAAAGACAATAATAAACAAATGAATTGCATGCCTCTCTTGTTTGTTTCATCCTTAGAGTTGTATTGATACTCCCTTACCTACCCTATGCACATTTTAAGTTTATTTGTAGGTTCAAGGGAATTTTGATGGAAAAAGAAGTTGTAACAACAACAAAAATACATTAAGAGCAATTTTTTCTTTATCAGTAGGTATGTGCGTGACCCATTGGGCTAGGGACTATGTTCACCTCCAATATGTGTTATTTTATTTTGATGGTTCGTGGGAGATTATCCGAACCTTTATCCCTATTCAGTGCGAGATGTACCGGGATACGAAGCAGAGTATGCATTGCGCCAAGAGGTCTTAACCTAGGGGTACAAGATTTGTATATATATATATATATATATATATATATATATATATATATATATATATATATATATATATATATATATATATACACACACACACACACACACACTTGAGAACAATTGTACTGTGTGAATTAGTATATATGGTATTAATGATAAGTAAATGAATCTTAGTGAGTTAAAGATTAACTACACGAATGATGAAAACGTAAATCAACTATTTGGGATAAACTATGTTAATCACGTATTGTATGGGCGATACGGGTGCATAACGGGTGAACATAAGTAGTGATAGTGTGACTTCTGACTAGTTAGGCTGGGTCGCATAGCTAGTATGGGTTAGAAGATGCGTTAGGCGTGCACATTAGGTGAATGATGAGCATCTCAAGTGAGAGCATGAATTTCTAACATGTATATAATATGTGCTAAATTGCATTTATGAACTTGCTGTTTTAAAACTATTTTTACTCGGGTTATGACCATTTTCTTGCACATATTCTCTCCCATTGATATATATATATATATGTATTATAACAGGTGCCCAGCCACAGGAACACCAGATATAGACTCTTGGATTATTTGACGAGCTGCAGCGATTGTGGAAGCTGTAGGTCTTTGAGATTAGACGCGTCTATCATTTCTTTCAATTTATTCAGACTTTCTATTCAGGGCATATGTCACCATTCCCAGACTATGTTTATTTCGAGAGATTTTAGTATTTCTCATCAGTATTTCAGTTTCAGTTGAACTTAGTATTTTATGTTGGTTATTGTAGACATTTTAACTTGGGCGTTCATCCTAGTATTTATTATTCTGTTATTTAGTTCAGTGGATGGTAATTGATTATTTGTGTAGTTCATTTAGTTAATGAAGTGGGTTAATTAATAAACTAAACTGAACGGGTGTGTTATGAGTAAATATTTTGACACTTTCTTGATTTAATATTAGGTAATTAATTGAATCAAAGTTTTTCGACAAGGATGCTAAGAATGAACCAACCGAACATTCTGTTTTAATTTAATAAAGGAATGATCACACAATATTTAATTGGGCGGAATGTCACAGGTGGTATCAGGGCATCAGGTTCTAGAGTCTTTTAGGATCTGTGTGGCTTATTATATTTCTAGCTTAGCGTTCTTTGATATAGAGCCCTATTTTAGGACTGTTGCATTCTTAATTATATGATTACGTCTTCAGCAATTAGAGATCTGTTAATAAATGTAGACTAATAGAAATCATTCTCGTTTTAGATGCCTCCTCGACGTGCACCACAGGCCAGAAATGGCCAGCCAGATTCGCCGCGAGCTTAGGCTCAAGGGACATTGAACGCAACCGAGGTTACCACCATAGTTGCACAAACGGTTAATACAGCTTTAGAGGTGGTGCAATAGGCCTCACCCCAAGATCTGACAGTGGCTCCAGTACCAACACACGTGTTCCCTTCTTCTTGGGAGCGTGTTAGGGAGGCCTTTCAGAAGGCACATCCCTCAGAGTTTCAGGAGAGTTTCGACGTGATTATTGTGAGCCAGTGGAAGAAGGACATCCAGAGACACCTTCGCATGTATGAGTGCACAAATCTTCGAAGGCAGTTACTGGCTACCTTTAAGCTGGTAGGAGCAGCTTTATAGTGGTGGGAGTCCACTACTACCTTGGAGGAGAGAGATATCATGACTATTCAGAGTTTTTGGGTGCGGTTTGATCACAAGTATTTTCCTTCCTCCGTTTAGACTGAGATGAGGCGAAAATTACTCAACCTCACCCAGGAGGGGAAGACCGTTGCTGAATATGAGGAGGGATTCACTAGATTGACTAACCTGGTGCCAGATGAGGTGCGTACGAAAGCGAAGAGAATCCAAATGTTTACGGATGGCTTGACTTGAAGGATGCGACAACACCTACTGGGTAACCTTTCCCTACAGTCCTATACAGATGTACTTAATATAGCTCTAATACACTGCCAAGACCACCGCTTCCATGCTAAAGGAAGCAAGCGAGGAAGAGAGTACAACCAGCAAGGCAGGACCTGAGGAGGTAATGCCAGTGGGGCACCAGCAGAGCAGAGTCAGCAGAGGCAGGGTTCCCATCAGGGGGATTCTGCAAAGAGGTTTAGATCAGGTGGATTCAGGCATGGGTAGGGAGGTTTCAGACATGGACAATAGAGCCAACAATAGCAGGGCCATCAGCAGCAGGGCTAAGGGAGAGGTGGCAATGGCCAGCAAGGCTGAGGCTAATAGGAGCATAGGGGAGAAAACTTTACAGGCAGATGTTTTTTTCTTGTGGAAAGACTGGCCATAGGAAGCAGGATTGCCCCGATAAGGGAAAGATTCCCCAGCAGCAGGGTGCTCGCCAGAGGCCCCAGAGACCTAACTTTCCCACCGCCCTCCCAGCAGCAGCACCAGTCCTAGATTTGCATGCTATTCTAGCAGCCCCAATTCAGTAGGGACAGTTACAGTACGGGGGTGTTTATAATGTCCATCAGGCAACAGTCCCACAGGAGCTTCCCACAGTTGAGGGTACGTTTTCCATCCATGGTACAATGCTGCATATTTTATTTGACACGGGGGCATCACACTTATTTTGTAGCCACTAGTTTTTCATGGGCCATAGGGTTCTTAGACACGACAGAGAACACAATGACTTGCGTAGACTCACCGTTGGGTAGCGTGTCTTTGGTTTTCTTTATATACAGGGGGGTCAGTATAGGGACTGGGAGCCTTATTTTGCCTACTGATATGCTCGTATTAGATCTGTCTGTGTACGATGCCATTATTGGCATAGATTGGCTTGTCACTTATAGAGCCATGATTGACTGCTTTAGTAGGAGTATTGTATTCGCTATCCCGAACCAGAAGATGTTCATCGTGGTGATGCCTCGCCCCGAGGGAGGATCGTCCACACACTTGTATTATATAGAGGAGGAGACCTCTATGGAAGTAACAGTTTCACTTGACTAAGTTCAGGTCATTTGTGAGTTCGCTGATGTATTTCAGGACATACTGGGGTTACTGTCGAGTAGGGAAATTGAGTTTGTGATAGACTTGACATCGGGCACTCATCTTATTACGTGTGTACCGTACCGTATGGCTCCGATAGAGATGAGGGAGTTACAGGACTAGATAGAGAAGTTATTGGGGCAGGGCTTCATCCGTAGAAGTACCTCTCCTTGGGGTTCTCCGATTTCATTTGTGAAGAAAAGGGATGGATCCTTATGGCTTTGTGTTGATTACCGAGAGATGAATAAAGTCACGATACAGAATAAATATCTGTTGCCTTGAATCGATGACTTATTTGACTAGTTGAGAGGAGCAACCTACTTCCCAATGATAGACTTGAGATCCGGCTATCATCAGTTACGTATCAGGGATCTGGATGTGTAGAAGATTTATTTTCTGAAGAGGTATGGATCCTATGAGTTTTAGGTTATGCCTTTTGGGCTAACCAACGCACCGGCAGTGTTTATGGACTTGATGAATAAGGTATTCCGAGAATTCCTTGATCATTTTGTGATTATCTTCATAGATAACATTATGATTTATTTTCGTACTGAGGAGGAGCATGCCGATCACTTATGTATGGTTCTACAGACTCTACGGAAGAATGAGCTGTATGCCAAACTGGAGAAATGTGAATTCTGGCAGCGAGAGTTACAATTTTTGTGACATATTGTATCTGAGAGGGGTATATCAGTAGATCCCAACAAGGTGTTAGCGGTGAGGGAGTGGGGATAACCCATGACACCGACGGAGGTACAGAGTTTTTTGGGTTTAGTTGGGTATTATAGGCGGTTCATTCGAGGGTTCTCGAAGATTGCGGGTCTGATGGAGAATCTGACTCGTAAGGGCATGTCGTTTATATGGGATGATGTGTGTCAGTTGGATTTTGATGAGCTGAAGGAGAAGCTGACTTTAGCACCGGTACTAGCACTTCCTAGGGCAGGTATGGAGTACCTTGTGTATACTGATGCGTTGTTACACGGGCTTAGTGGAGTATTACAGTAGGAGGCTCAGGCTATAGCTTATGCTTCCCACAAACTTAAGCCTCAGGAGAGAAATTACCCCACTCATGACATGGAGTTGGCAGCAGTCATGTTTGCGCTTTGGATATAGAGGCATTACTTATTGGGAGAGAAATTTCGCCTATTCATAGACCACAAGTCACTGCAGTACTTGTTCACGCAGAAAGAAATGAATATGCATCAACTTAGGTGGCTTGAGTTTGTGAAGGATTACCAGTTCGAGATATAGTACCACCCGAGAAAGGCTAATGTAGTTGCTGATGGGTTGAGCCGTAGGCTAGTAGGTGAGGTAGCCAAGGCGTGGAAGGCGAAATGGAAATAGTTGGGACATCAGGATGCAGTGGCCCGATCATTCACATTTGTTATAACTGTTACTCCTCAGATAGTGACGAGGGTGGTTCAGGCCCAGGCAACAGATCCGTTTTGTCAGGAGCGGATAAGGCAACTATTAGCTGAAGGAGCAGAGTCCTACTCAGTGAGTTTCGAGGGAGGCTTACACTTCTACGGGAGACTGATTGTTCCAGAGGGGGAGGATCTGCGATACGCAGTGATGATGGAGTCTCATGGGTCCCGATTTGCGGTACATCGCAGAGGGGATAAGATATACCAGGATATGATGCGACAGTACTGGTGGAGTGGGATGAAGAGAGATATTGCAGAGTTCGTATCCAAGTGTGCCACCTATCAGCTAGTAAAGGTGGACCATCAGAGACCACTAGAGTGGGTTATTTCATCCGCTAGAGATTCCTATGTGGAAATAGGAAAGCATTTCCATCGATTTCATTACAGGGTTGCCTACTACTCAGAGAGTTCATGATTCTATATGGGTTATTATCGATCGATTGATGAAGGTATATCACTTCTTGCCAGTCCTGAGAACGTGTGTGCTCGCGTTCAAATGAGAAAATTATATATTAAACGCCTTTTAACCCAATCAAACCCTAAACATGCAACAATATGTGATTGAATACGATAATGAACAAAGCAAGAACATTCAAACACATGCTTGTGAGGAAAAATCCCCCAAAGGGGCAAAACCATTTATTTTCATTATAATATTGTAGCTGTACAATTCGGATTACAATGAAAATACAAGTGACTAAGAATTACCCTCAGGTGTCGGATTCTGTAGTCGGCGGCTGGAAGTATCCCTTTCTAGTAGGGCTGCAATGAAGTAGAAGAACGGTCTTCTCCACAAGGGTGTGAACTGCAAAACTGCGTTGCTGGGTTGCAAAGTGATTCACAAATGTTTGGCAATTTGTGTGAATCAAAAACCTAGAGTCTAGGGCTCAATAGGTGAAGACTTGGAGTATTCTGTACTCTGAAAATCGTGTGTATAAGTCTTAGAAAACCACTTCCCGTAGAGGGTTTAAATAAGAAGTCTCGGGCCTTAAAAATCTGAACACGATCTGAACACGATCTGTTTAAGTTTATCCCAGGCGAACCGGTCCGGGTCTGAGGCGGATCGGTCCGATTGACCGGATCGGTTCTTTTATTCTGAGGCGGATCGGTCCGTTGATGATCGGATCGGTTCTTTTCCAGGCTTTATCGGTTCGCTTGCGGTCCGGGGTATACTGGCCTTCAGCAGTCGGATCGGTCCGGTTGACCGAATCGGTTCTTTTATTCCAGGCGGACCGGTCTGGTCTGTCAGACTTTGATTCCTCTTCTTCTTTTGATATTCGGATCCGTTGATGAATGTATGAATCTTGAATTTCTTCAACGGTGTAACGGCGTGCGACATAATACATTGTTAATGGACAAAAATGTCCTTACAAATATCCCCCTATGTCTATGCCGGTACATACATAAAAACAAACATCCGAATAATCAAAACAACTAACAAAATGCCTGTACAAATCTACCCTTCCATGAACCCAAAACTGGAAAGATACAATTGAATAAGACTATAGCGTTTGCTCTTACATTCTTCAGGAATCTCAACACTTTTCTCATCAGGGTGTGCAATCCAATGATAATCCATGTAGTACCTACACACATGAGACAAAGAAAAATAGCAAGTGTCATATCTATTTTGAAATGAGATAAACATATATACCAATTTATGAGCAAACTCAAACTTTCAAATCTCCCCCATAATAAGATAATTCATTCTCCCCATTTTTATGATGTCCCCAAATGGACAAATGAGAGAAATAAATCAAATAAGCAAGTGCGGGGTGTCACTAGGATAAAATCACACCATGAATGAACACAAAGCAACCAAGACGATGATAGCGTAAATGAAGTGGTGTGATCAAATTCGATAGGAAAATCAATGCATACAAACATGACATATGTGCACGATGAATATTGGATATTCCTAGCGAATGAACTCAAATGCTTCCTTTGGTGTAAAAGAATGACAATATAAGATATTGACTCAATCAAATCAACAAATCAAAGCTCATGTGATTTTCACACCAATAACGTCCAAAATGATTTTATGCTTTTTCAGGACTTTCAAGGAAGTGCAAACCCGTTTAAAGATTCTCCAACCAAACTCCCTCAGATATAATTTTTTGAATAGAGGCATTCTAAATTCTCAAACTTTGGAGAATTGATGGTGAAACCTAAGTGGCCCATATTTGGCATGAAGTGCTTTTTATTGCCTTTAAATTTTTTCGGGCTCTTTTAACCTCTTTGGACCTCGGATATTAAAATTCTTCCATTTTTTAGGTCCTTTTTAACGGTGGCTTTTGCGCAAAGGATAGATGATTACCTTTCGCAGCCCCTCCCCGTTATACAAAAACACACAGTCTCACCAAAACGGTTTTTACATGCATTCCAATCTTGTCAAGTTTTATCGCATATTGTACATTGTATAGACAGAATTGAGATGGAAACACTCAAGCCAATATGAGATAGACAAGTGCAATAATCAAATATAGCCGTGCATGTGTGTAATAAAGGATATAGGAGCCAAACATGTAGGAAGATATCACTAATTGCATCTCAAAGACTCCAACCAATGTAAAGCACATAAATGAAATGATGTAGCCTCTCAAATCTCTATCAAACAGTCACATGGATAAATGGAATGAAGTTGTGACTTGGCTATCTTAAATACTCATCCATAAAAGAAGAAAAAACAGAAATCTTTTTGGATTTTTCAAAAATTTTATCAAAATAAAATCTTTTTGTGCTTTTCTTAAAATTTTTCTTAAAGGAAAATCTTTTTGTATTTTTTTCAAAAGAAATGTAAACAGCAAAAAGAATAAAGAAAAGCTGTACAACTAAGCAATGGTACATATAAAACAGACTAGCAATAGGAAGTATATGATATGAACATGAGAAGCATCCTATTCTAGACATAGACCAACCCCTCAGTCAACTGTGCAAATCCCCAAAGACTTCCTAAGACTCTCAAATCTAAGGGCATCTAAAGGTTTCGTAAAAATGTCGGCTAACTGACGGTCGATGGGAACAAAACTCAGGGATACAGTGTTCTCCTCTACTAACTGACGAATAAAGTGCTCACGTATCCTGATGTGTTTTGTGCGCGAATGCTGGACGGGATTACGGGATATGTGTATCGCGCTCGTGTTATCACAAGAAATGATCATGGTGTCTTGTGAAATCCCATAATCCTCCAATATTTGCTTCATCCACAAGAGTTGTGTGCAACAACTCCCGGCGGCTATGTACTCAGCCTCTGCAGTGGACAAAGAGATGGAATTTTGTTTCTTGCTCAGCCAGGAGATAAGAGCAGAACCAAAATAGAAACACCCACCAGAAGTGCTTCTACAACCATCTACATCCCCGGCCCAATCGGCATCCGAATAGGCGGACAAACGGTCATCGGTATCAAAGGAATACCAAATACCGTATGAGAGAGTCCCACTCACGTATTTAATAATATGTTTTAGAGCAAGTAAATGTGACTCTTTCGGGGATGCCTGATATCGCGCACAGACTCCAACACTAAAGGCGATGTCGGGACAACTGGCAGTCAAGTAGAGAAGACTACCTATCATACTCCGATATAAGGTTTGCTCTACGTCCTTGCCTGAAGTGTCCTTACTAAGCTTGGCAATGGTACTCATAGGTGTACGTGCATGCTTAGCGGAGTCTAAACCAAATTTCTTCACTAGGTCTCTAGCATACTTGGATTGGGAGATGAACATCCCATCCTCTAGCTTACGAACCTGGAGACCAAGGAAGAATGTAAGCTCACCAACCATGCTCATCTCAAACTCACTTTTCATCTCCTCCTCAAAGTGGTGAGCATTCTAGGAGCATGTGGATCCAAAGACTATGTCGTCCACATAGACCTGGGAAACCAAAATAGCACCGTCATCTCTCCTGACGAATAACGTCATATCTACTCCCCCTCTCTTGAAGCCACGAGCTAAGAGATAGGAAGTAAGCCTCTCGTACCAAGCATGGGGTGCTTGCTTCAAACCATACAAGGCTTTTTTAAGATAGTAAACGTGCTCTGGGTGCTGAGGGTCTTCAAACCCTTTTGGTTGTTCCACATAAACCTCCTCCTGTATAATGCCATTCAGAAAGGCACTCTTGACATCCATCTGATATACCTTGAAGCGCAGATGACATGCAATGGCGAGCAGAAGACGGACGGACTCAAGCCTCGCAACAGGAGCAAATGTCTCCCCAAAGTCTACACCCTCTATCTGTGTGTAGCCTTGAGCGACCAACCTAGCCTTATTTCTGATTATGGTACCATTTTTATCCATTTTGTTCTTGAAAATCCACTGGGTACCTATCACGTTAGTCTCACTAGGTCGGGGGACAAGTTCCCAGACATTGTTCTTTTTAAACTGAAGCAAATCATCTTGCATAGAAGATATCCAGTGTTCATCCTTGAGTGCTTCTCTATGATTCTTGGGCTCGACTTTGGACGTGTAGCAAAGATGGCTAACAACGTTCTCTAGCTGAGCACGAGTCTTGACCCCTAGAGTGGGATCGCCAACAATGGCAGACGGGTCATGACTCTTGCGAACCCAATAAGGTGTGTCCCCTAACACAGAAGTAGGGTCCACAGAGTGTGAGTGAGGAACAGGTAAATCACTGTCAGAACAATCCTCATCCTCACACTGAAGGTTAGGATCAATAACCGTCGAAGGTTCGTCATCTTGCACGGTGACATTTATTGATTCCATAACCTTAGAGCTCTTCAGGTTAAAAACTCGGTACGCTCTGCTATTCGATGAATATCCTAGAAATATTCCCTCGTCGCTCCGGGAGTCGAACTTTCCTAATTGCTCTCTGTCCCGTAGGATGTAGCATTTACTCCCAAAAACACAAAAATATGACAGGTTGGGCTTCTTGCTAGTCCACAACTCATAAGGAGTCTGTTGAGTGTGAGGACGCTAATAAACCCTATTCACCGTGTGGCATGCAGTAGACACTGCCTCTGCCCAAAATCTCCTAGAAACTTTACGACCTAGAAGCATAGATCTAGCCATCTCTTGGATCGTTCTATTCTTTCTCTCAACAATCCCATTTTGCCGAGGAGTTATCAAAGCAGAAAACTCATGTTTGATCCCGAGGCTATCACAGTAAAGGTCTACCTTTGCTTCTGTGAATTCAGTGCCATTGTCACTACGCATCCTGTTAATAGTGACACCGTGTTGATTTTGCAGGACACGACACTTGGTCGTGAAAAATTCTACAGCATCGGATTTCTCTCTCAGAAAACCTACAATGGAGTACCTGGAGAAATCATCTACCATCACGAGGATGTACCTCTTACCACCTAGACTCTCAGTACGAGTGGGACCCATAAGATCCATGTGAATCAACTCAAGAACATGAGAGGTGGTAATGGAATGCAACTTCCTATGAGGACTACGAATTTGTTTTCCCAATTGACAGGGTCCATAAATGGTCGAAGTTGACTTTCCAAGAGATGGTAAGCCATGTACTAGGTCCTTTTTAGTTAAGCGATTGAGATCTCTAACGTTCACGTGACCTAGACGTTGGTTCCACAGATCCATAGGAGTGATCGTGGCGCTGTTGCTGACAAGTGAGGACGTGGGCTCAGTCTCATAGCAATTATCCTCGGTCCTCACCCCTTGCATCAAAAGTTTACCGGCTTGATTATAGACTTTACACGCGTCCCAGTCAAACTTTACTGCAAAGTCAGTGTCGCACAGCTGGCTAATGCTGAGAAGGTTTGCTTTCAAACATTTGACGTACAAAACATTTTCTAGCTTAGGAAATCCAGGTAACTCGATAGTACCACGTCCTATAATGCTAGACTTGCTCCCATCTCCAAAGGTGACTCTGCCATCCTGATAATCCTCAAAAGTCATAAAAAATGAGGCATCACCTGTCATATGTCTGGAGCACCCACTATCAAAATACCACTGTGAGGTATTGTGTGCTTTGAGAGCAACATGAACAACGAAGGTGTTTTTATCTTTCTTAGGTACCCAAGAAGAGATGACCTTTTGTTTGCCTTTGTTGTTGTTGGTTTTAGCTCGAATGTGAGAAGCATTTTCTAACGGCAAAGACATCCGTCGGAATTCTTCCATTAAACTCTGGGTCGTGGAAGCTAAGAACTCAACTCGCTCTCTCAAACTAGAAAACTCATCAGTATGACGCGGTGGAGCAGTAGTACGTCGTGTCCGACCCATGCTATAGCAAGACTCCCTAAGGTGGCCTTTTCTTTTGCAATAAGTACAAAAGAGTACAGTCAAAGGCGGACCTTGGTTTGCTTTTCTTGGTCAAACTCTCCTTCGAGGTTTTTGACGACGGCCATAAGGATTCGTAGTAAACTCAGGAACTAGTCGAGGTGCAATTTGGGACGTGGAGGCACCATCATATCCAATTCCTTTCCGATCACCAAAACCTAAAGCGGGGCCGAGGAGCATCTTTCCCATCTTCCCAGATCTGTCCTCGATTTGTACCTTGACTTCCCGTGCTTTCTCAAGATCACGAGTCAGCTGGGCAACAAGGGCTTCAAGTTTCTTCCGAGTCTCCACGGAGGAATGGAGCTGACTCGTAAGACTAGCCACTTGTTTAGTCAAGTCTCCTCTTTCTTTCTCTAAAACACCCTCTCTCTCTCTAAACAGACTCTCTTTCTCGACACATGCAGATTCTCTCTCTCTCAGGGCGGTGAAGGTGGAGGACTCTCTTTCTCTCGCCTTTCTTAAATCTTCCTCTAAGCCAGTGATCTTAAGAACTAGCGCTTTGTTACGTTTTTTAGTTTTAAATGACTCAGAATATAACTCAGCGTTGGCGCGTTGAATATCACTCTCGCTCTCACTTGAGTCATCCTCCCCTCACTCACATCGATCTCACTGTCGAGGTGTCCCTGTGAAGCATCATCTTCATCGTCGTGAAGAGAACAAGGAGTGCTCACTTGACTGGCCATGAATGCGGTGAAGTTATACTCATGCGGTGACTCATCTCCTGAATCCACCGTCTCGACCTCACTGTCGTCACTAAGAGTAGCATTAAGGACAACTTTCCCTTTCTCTCTATTCAGACGAGTGGCACACTCAAAGGCTCTATGACCCCTACCATCGCACTCAAAACATCTCTCACTTTCTTTCTTAGGAGTATTTTTGGAGTCTTTTTCATTTTTCTTTTCAAACTTATTTTTCTCAAATTTCTTTTTATCTTTAAAATTTCCATTTTTCTTAAATTTGAGAATCCTCTTGAATTTTTTTGCAAAAAGAGCCAAATCATCTAGGTCAAAATCACATTCAGAATCTAACGTGTCAGTCTCTCTCTTTCTAGACGACTCTACCCTTTTTCTAGCCGACCCCTCAGTCCTTCTCTCTTGGGCTTTAAGTGCAATTCCCTAAAGATTTAGCAGTTTTAGGGAACATATCAATTTCATAAGTTTGCGAATCTCCTACATGTTCTTCCGATTTTAGCGAATTTAAATTACCCATAGAATTTAGCACAGTGACTTTAGGTATAAAACGCTTAGGTAAAGAACGAAGAATCTTTTTAACAACTCTAGCATTAGGAATATGTTCACCAAGATTAAAGCTAGTATTCACAATGTCAGAAAGTCTAGCATAAAATTCATCAAAGCATTCAGATTCATGCATGGTGATGGTTTCAAATTGAGTTGTCAAATTTTGCAACTTAGATTCTTTCACAGCATTAGTTCCTTCATGGGTGAGTTGTAAAACATCCCATGCCTCTTTTGACGTGGTGCACGTCATTATGCGTTTGAACTCATTAGGTGTGACAGACCCAGAAATAGCACTTAGACCCTTAGAATTAAAGGATGACCATTTAAATTCTTCATCAGTCCAAGAAGTGACAGGTTTCAAGTTGATCACATTATCAACAGTCACGGAGGGAGGAGTCCAACCTCTTTCAACTAAAATCCAAACCCTTTCATCTATGGCTTTTAAAGCCGACCTCATCCGGGCTTTCCAATAGGCATAATTTGTCCCGTCAAAAACAGGCATTTTATTATATAACTTCTCCATTTGAACACGCACTTTTTTCAAAAATCAATTTTTTTAGAAAATTGATATCTTAGAAAAATTTTGCGGAAAATAGGAATACGCGATAGATTAGCGTAACCTGCTCTGATACCAATTTGAGAACGTGTGTGCTCGCGTTCAAATGAGCAAATTATATATTAAACGCCTTTTAACCCAATCAAACCCTAAACATGCAACAATATGTGATTGAATACGATAATGAACAAAGCAAGAACATTCAAACACATGCTTGTGAGGAAAAATCCCCCAAAGGGGCAAAACCATTTATTTTCATTATAATATTGTAGCTATACAATTCGGATTACAATGAAAATACAAGTGACTAAGAATTACCCTCAGGTGTCGGATTCTATAGTCGGCGGCTGGAAGTATCCCTTTCCAGTAGGGCTGCAATGAAGAAGAAGAACGGTCTTCTCCACAAGGGTGTGAACTGCAAAACTGTGTTCCTGGGTTGCAAAGTGATTCACAAATGTTTGGCAATTTGTGTGAATCAAAAACCTAGAGTCTAGGGCTCAATAGGTGAAGACTTAGAGTATTCTGTACTCTGAAAATCGTGTGTATAAGTCTTAGAAAACCACTTCCCGTAGAGGGTTTAAATAAGAAGTCTCAGGCCTTAAAAATCTGAACACGATCTGAACACGATCTGTTTAAGTTTATCCCAGGCGGACCGGTCCGAGTCTGAGGTGGATCGGTCCGATTGACCGAATCGGTTCTTTTATTCTGAGGCGGATCGGTCCGTTGATGATCGGATCGGTTCTTTTCCAGGCTTTATCGGTTCGCTTGCGGTCCGGGGTATACTGGCCTTCAGCAGTCGGATCGGTCCGGGTCTGAGGCGGACCGGTCCGGTTGACCAAATCGGTTCTTTTATTCCAGGTGGACCGATCCGGTCTGTCAGACTTTGATTCCTCTTCTTCTTTTGATATTCGGATCCGTTGATGAATGTATGAATCTTGAATTTCTTCAACGGTGTAACGGCGTGCGGCATAATACATTGTTAATGGACAAAAGTGTCCTTACAAGTCCGAACGGACTACACTATGGGACAGTATGCTCAGTTATTTATTGTCGAGATAGTGAGGTTACATGGGGTTCCCCTCGATATTGTGTCTGGAAGGGACAAAATTTGTGTCACGCTTCTGGGATAGTTTTCAGGAGGCTATGGGTACCGATTTGCGGTTGAGTATGGCGTACCACCCATAGACGGATGGGAAGACAGAGCGCACTAATCAAATGCTGGAGGATATGTTGTGCATGTGTGTCCTTGATTTTGTAGGAGGTTAGGAGCAGTACCTTCCACTGTTAGAGTTTGCTTACACTACACCAAAATGATTAAATTAGCACCCTTCAATCGGCCAACCTTGTCACGGTCAATGATCGTGACAAAAAAGCACGCATTTTTTTATCACGGTCATTGACCGTGAGAATCATATAAAGTTGTCACGGTCAATGACCGTGACATGTCCGTGACAATTCTGTCAGTAAATAAACCCTCCCTCTTCTTTTTCCCCATTGATTCTAATCCTCTCCATTTCTCTCTCTCTCTAGCGACTGCACACTCTCTCTCTACAACTTTGGTACGTTTTCTCTCTCTATTTCTCCTCAATTTATGTATATGTGTATGTATATGTGCGTGTGTGTGTGGGGGGGGGGGGGGAGGGGGCAGGGCTGGGGGAGGGGAGGGGGGTGTATGTGCGCGCGCGTGTGTGTGTATATATGCGTGTGTGTATATATGTGCATTGTGTGTATATGTGTGTGTGTGCGTGTGCGTGTGGTGGGCAGTGGCAGTGGGGGGGAGGGGGCAGGGCACATGGGGTGGGAGTGGGGGTGGGGGGGCAAGGGGTGTGGGGCTATGTGTGTGTTTTTTAATTAAATTTTTATTGGTTTATTAGATATTGTCCCTCATATTGTAGTTATGATATTGAATATATATATACTTGAGAACAATTCTACTGTGTGAATTAGTAAATATGGTAATAATGATAAGTAAATTAATCATAGTGAGTAAAAGATTAACTACACAAATGGTGAAAACATAAATCAGCTATTTGGGATAAACTATGTTAATCACGTATTGTATGGGCGATACGGGTGAACTTAAGTAGTAATAGCATGACTTCGAACTAGTTAGGCTGGGTAGCATAGCTAGTATGGGTTAGAAGATGCATTAGGCGTGCACATTAGTTGATAGGTGAGCATCTCAAGTGAGAGCACGAATTTCTAACATGTATATAATATGTGCTAAATTGCATTTATGCACTTGCTGTTTTAAAACTATTTTTACTCGGGTTCTGACCCGTTTCTTGCACATCTTCTCTCCTGTATATATATATATATATATATATATATATATATATTATAATAGGTGCCCAGCCACAGGGACACCAAATCTAGACTCTTGGATTATTTGACGAGATGCAACCATTATGGAAGGTGTAGGTTTTTGAGATTAGACGCATCTATCATTTCTTTCAGTTGATTCAGACTTTCTATTCAGGGCATTGTAGATGCAATTATTATGCAGCACAAATAAATATGAAAGAGGTGACAACCAAGAAAAAACAAATAAAAGACCAATCACACAACAACGAAGATACGTGGTTCAGCAAAGAAGTGCCTACGTCCATGGTGGTTCAGTCAGTGTTATTTCTCTATATTCTGAAGAGTAAGTACAGAGAATACAACTTGTCCTTTGCCCCGGACTTGGGGTTTAATTTATACATGTATGTGTTGGAGTAGTGGGGGTGATAGTTTCCTCTTTATTAGCCATCTCCCTTTCATGTGATCGTGTACCCCCACAACTTCTCTTCATGGCATCGTGGAGTAAATAGATGAATACCAGAGGTGATGGGCCTGGGTTTTGGGCCGCTGAGGATGGGCTACTCGTCCAAGCCTTATGGTGATAAAATCGGGGTACCCACAATTGCCCCTGAATTTGTTGGGCCGTTCTTTATGGGTCCGATGAATTTAAATGATCAGCAATGATGGTTGATTTCTTTGAAAATTGTGAAGTTGTTTTGGCGGCACCCGCTTCGCTATCTGTGCGTTATGATTAGTTTTGAAGGCTTGTTGGAATAAGACACATTTTTTCTTCGTCGTTCCAGCTCTTTCAGCAATCTTCTATCTTCTGAGAACTCTTGAGTTTTGTACCTTCTGTTTTCGGTCTCCACTCTCGTCGCTTCTTCGCCTTTTGATCTGATCTTCTGTCCTGTAAGTCTTTCGTGCCTTTTTTCTTGAGTTTATAGTTTTTCTTGTATTTTTCCAATGGCGAAGATTGGAAATAGGTCGGTAACTGAGTTTAGAAAATTCTACGGTATTCCTGAGTGGGTAGAGATTAAGTGTTGTGCCTCGCCGCCTAGGAACGTTAGGGACATAGAGGATGCACATTGGATTCACGTCCTGTTGCTCTCCCAGGGGGGTCTCACCTTTCCCCCTAATGGTTTGTTTCTGCACTTTTTTAGTTATTTTGGTATTGTGCCTGCACAATGTTCACCCAATGTATGGAAAATAGTGAACGGTGTGCACAGGATAAATCAATTGTACGGCACAAGGTTAGGGCTTGCCGAGGTCTACTTTTGTTATTCTTTTTCTCGTACGAGTTTAGGTGTTCTGTACCTTAAGGCTAGGAGCCCTGATAGGGTTTTGGTAGTAAATTTACCTGATTCCCATAAGGACTACTGGCAAGAAGGGTTTCTCGTTAGGAACTGGCAGTACTCCCCTCAATTTGAAGGGTCAAGGTCTGAGAGGTTCACTATTCCCTTTTATGGGGAAGAATATATAGGTAGATGTTGTATTATTGTTTCAACCTTTGCGGACTTTGTGATTTCTCTAACTTCTCCTTGCTTTCTCTTTTTCAGCGAAGATAAAGAATTTGGAGCCAGCTCTCAGCGAGGTTCGTATCTCGGAACTGGTGAAAGCTTGGAACATCAGGGAACCTTTGGGTGACGGCGAGCATCCTAGGTCTGCTGCTTTTCTTCTTGAATACAAGAACACAGGCTCCAGCTTCATAGCCCGACCTGTGGAAAGTGTTCCGGACTTTGACTCTTCCGAAGAGATTTCTGCTGAACCCATCCAATTGGACGAGGAGGAGAGCAGCTCGGAGAGCGAGCCTGTAGGTGTTGTGAGTAACTTGTGTGGAGGCAGTGCTGATAGTAGCAGTTCATCGAGTACTACCAGCAGTCCAGGTGAAGAAATGCCTCCCAGGAAGAATCTAATCCGGGATGATGATGATGATGATGATGATGATGATGTGCTTCTTGCACAGAGGTCCAAAAAATCAAAGACTGTCTCCGGGGCCATAGCTACTGGTTCTCGGCTTTCCTCTCAAGAGCAAGAGAAGAAGAAGAGAGAGGAGGAGCAGGCGAGGGAGAGGGAGAAGAAAAAGGAGGAGGAGAGGAAGAGGGTGGAAGAGAGAAAGAGGAGGGAGAAAGAGAAGGATGAGGAGAGGAGGAAGATGGAACTGAGGACCAAGACCGGTCAAGCCTTGGTCCCAGTATCTGCGTTGCCTGAGGGGGCTTCGGTGGCCACCTCTCCTCAACTTGCCCCTGCACTGCTTGAGAGGGCAGTCCTCCCTGCAGATCGCGAAAGGGCGTCAGGGTCTGATCAACTGGCCTTGCAAGCTAGCCAGAGGCTTGCCTTGGTAAGGTTTCTTTTCTACTTCTCAACTTCTTCTAATCTATTTTGATGGTTTCTTATTTCTGATCTTTCCCTTATTTTCTGCAGTTTGTGACTGACTTCGCTGTGCTCTATCGCTCTCGCGACGAGCTGTTGAGAAGAAACAGCGAGCTGGAGCAGCAGAATTCTACTCTGGTGGCCAGGGGTTCTCAGCTGGAGGCCGATCTGAAGGCTGCTGATGCGGCTCGAGCTTCTTCTGCCTTGGCCCTTGCTAATTCTGCTCATGAGAGAGATAATGCTGTCAGGGAGCTCGGCGAGCTGAGGAAGTCGTATGACCAGGTCTGCTCTAGCAAGCTGGACTTTGTGGAGAATAACAGGGTTCTTGTCGAGCAGCTGGAAGCGGAGAAGGCCCAGGCAGCCACTGTTAAAGAAGATTCATACAATTCTGGCTGGGCTACTGCGTATGAAGACGCCGAGGTTCAGATAGGCTATATTAGCCGTCTGAACTTCAAGAAGGGGTGGAACAAGGCCCTTGTGGCTGCAGGGGTGGATGTTGCATCCCCACTTTTTGACGAACATGATCTAGGGCCTAAGCCAGTTGTGGATGAGGAGCCAGCTCCAACTGTTGAAGGGGTCAATCTTGCTTCTCAGGCGACTCTTGCTGATGCTTCCTTGGTCGAGGGGGCAGTGCACACCTCTGCAGAGGGTAACGCCCCTGCTGATGCTGATAAGGATGAGGGTCCGTCCACCGAGGTTGCTAAGTGATAGGGATTTCTTTGTAATTTTTTCCTTTTTTTGTTCTGATGTAACCTCGCTCATTATCAATAAAAAGGCTTCGTTTTTGTTTATGCTAATTTCTTTTTGTTCTCTTCCTTTCTTTGTAGTTGGTTGATGTGGATGATTATATTCCTGTTACCTCCCAATTGGGTAGGACTCTGGGTCCTAATGCAAGCCCTGCAGTTTGCCAGGCTTTTGCTAGGCTCTATAGGTTTGCTAAATCAAGGAACCAGAAGTATAAGGATCAGTCCGAGCTGGTGGCTAAATTGAAGGACAGGCTCCAGGAAATGGGAGAGATCGGAGCTTCAGTGCAAGAAGAAGTCAGCGAGCTGAGAGTAAAGTTACTGGAGGCTACCGAGATCAATCAGGTCGTGGAGTTTCTTCAGCGGGAGAATGACGACCTGAGGCGGGAGGTCTTGAAGCTTAAGGAGCATTCGCCGAGCACCGCTTCGGCAGTCCTGCAAGGTTCTTCCTCGTCGCGAGCTGCTCGGCCACCCCTCCCGCGAGCTGGCAGGAGTACGCGGGGTAGGAGTAGGGAAACTGAGGAGCGGCGTGAGAGGGAGATGGAGGAGCTACGCGGCGATGTTCAGCGAGCTTACGTAACTGCTGCTGGGCTTCAGAGGGACGTCACCCATCTGCAGCATTTATTTAAGAAGGGCCCTCGCCAAGTGTGGACTGATGGCTATGATCAGGGCTGGCTAGATGCTCCCACAAGATTATCAGAGTTCGAGGAGCTTTCCTTCATCAGGGGGTGGTTGAGTGCTCTCAAAGAGCTGCAGGTGCCAAGAAATTCGATATTGTGGTATCGGCATGAGATGTCTCCCTCTACTCTGATGCCCAATCCATTTAGGCGAGATGACCGATGGATTCCTATCGATGCTATTCCTCGGCGGCTACTGGAGTTGGACACAAATGAAGTTGTTGAGGAATTCGATCCTGCCCCTGATGACGGGAGGAGAGCTAAGGTTGCTGATTACCTTGCTCGGAGGCTTCCTCCTTCTTGATATTTTGTTTTTTAATAATTGTAAATGCTTTGGGCGAGTCTTTGCCGACTAAACATGTACCATTATTGTTTGTAAATATAAAAGATTAATGGAAAGTTTGAGTTTTGGGCGTTTTTGCCGACTAAACGTGTTTATCCAATCTCTGTTATATTTTTGCAGCTTCACAATCTTTATCTTGTCATGTGAGTGTCCGCCCAGTCCAGTATTTAAGAATACCATTGTGCTCTCTCTTTACCTTTTAGGTCGTGTCGTCACACTCCCTTAGGTCTAAGAGGGGCAATTGGCGAGGACACACCTGTTTTTGGATGTCTTCATCCGGTCAGGATTTTGTTTAACCAAAGTAGGTTTGATGCCTAAGAATACTCTATAGGGCTTCATATATTGCCATGGGCAATGCTAAGAGGTCTGTCGTGCTTCGTGACGATGACCTGAGGAGGGGTGTTCCCCTGCTATGTCAACTATTATACCTGTGATTTGAAAAGGATGTGCAATAAGATATAATTGTTATACTTTTAGAGAGTAATCAACTGAGAGATTTTTATTGGTGAGTAGAGAAATAAACTGTCTTTTCCCAAAATGAGTACAATAAAAGATCTAACAAAAGAACTCCTAAAAGTAGAATTTCTTGAGATTAGCTGCGTTCCATGCTGGTGGTATCTCTCTGCCCTCCATTGTTTTCAAATGATAGGCACCTTGCAGGTCGTCTCTAATTATTTCATAAGGTCCTTCCCAGTTTGGGCCCAGTTTACCATCTGATGGCTTCACTGTGTTGCCCAGGACCTTTCTTAGGACATAGTCTCCAATTTCGAACTTCCTTGGATTGACCTTTTTGCTGTAGTGCTTCGCGAGCTATTGCTGATAACTCGCTAGTTTTACTAGGGCAAGTTCTCTGCGTTCGTCGGCCAAGTCGAGTTCAGCGAGCAAAGCCTGATCGTTCTGATTCTGCTCGACAAGGTCGGATCTCATTGTAGGCAATCCTGCTTCTAATGGGATGACCGCTTCCATACCATATGCTAGTGAGAATGGCTTCTGACCTGTGGCTCGTTCGGGAGTCGTTCTGTATGCCCATAGGACATATGGTAGCTCGGTAGTCCACGCACCTTTTGCTCGTTTAACCGCTTTTTTAATCCAGCGATCACTGTTTTGTTGGAAGCCTCAGCTTGTCCGTTGCTCTGAGGATAAGCTACCGAGCTGAAGTGGTGCCTGATTCCATGTTGGTCGCAGAAGTCCTGAAAGGGGCCACTTTCGAACTGTGTCCCATTGTCAGTGATGATGGTTCTGGGGATCCCGAATCGAGTGATTATATTTTTCCATATGAATTTCATCATGTCATCATCTCGGATGTTCGCCAGGGGTTCTGCCTCGATCCACTTGGTAAAGTAATCAGTGGCGACCAACAGGTATTTGCGATTGCTGGCAGCGGTGGGTAGAGGTCCCACGATGTCCATTCCCCACTGGGCAAAAGGCCAGGGGCTGGTCAGGGATTTCAATTCGCTGGCAGGCTGGTGGACCATGGGGGCGTGAAGCTGGCATTTTAGGCATCTGCGGACATATACTGCGGAGTCCCTTTGCATATATGGCCACCAGTAACCTTCCTTCATTGCTCGGAAGGCTAGAGATCTTCCTCTGACGTGACTTCCGCAGATTCCTTCGTGAAGCTCGTGAAGCACTGTCTCGACCTCGCCTGGGTGGACGCATCTAAGGTAGGGGCCGGAGAAAGATCTTTTATACAAGTCGCCTCCCGTGGACAAGTGAAAGCGAGCAGCTTTGACTCTTATCTGGTGGGCAGTCCTTTTATCATCTGGGAGCGTTCCGTTCTTCAAATAGCCTCTTAAGGGATCCATCCAGCTAGGGGCTGGTTCCAATTGGAGTATTTGTTTCGCTTTTGTTAGCTCGCGGTGAATGCTCGGGTAGCTAAGGAAATCGATAGGGATTATCCTTTTAAGGATGGAATCAACTGCCGAGCTCAGGGCTGCCAAAGCGTCAGCGTGGCTGTTCTGCCCCCTGGGAAACTGCTGGATGTTGATTTCTTCAAAGTTTGTCATCAAGTTTCTTACCAACGAGAGGTAGGCTGCCATCCTCTCGTCCTTCGCGTTGTAGTCTCCACTTATCTGATTGGAAACTAGTTGCGAGTCTTCGAATACCTGTAAATGCTTTGCTCCTAGAGTTTGCGCCCTTTGGAGACCTGCAATTAAGGCTTCGTATTCTGCTTCGTTGTTGGAGGCTGCAAATCCCAGCCTAATTCCTTGCTCGAGGACTGTATTTTCTGGAGTGATGAGAACAATTCCTACTCCTGCCCCCTTTGAGTTGGAGGCTCCATCAACGAATAGCTTCTAGCTTCCCCCTGTAGCCTGGCTGTTTTGTTCTGTTGGTTTAGGCTGGTCGAGAGGTTCTTCGCCCGTGAATTCAGCTATGAAGTCAGAGAGGACTTGACCCTTGATAGCTGTCCTTAGTTGAAAGTGGATGTCAAACCGGCCGAGCTCGACTGACCACTTAGACAGCCTGCCTGACAAATCCGCCTTCCTTAGGACAGCCTTGAGGGGGTGTGACGTAAGGACGATGATCGTGTGAGCTTCGAAGTAATGCTTTAGTTTCCTCGATGACATTACTAGGGCGAATGCGAGCTTTTCCAATGGCAGGTATCTCTGCTCGGCGTCTAGTAAGGTTTTGCTCGCGTAATAGACTGGATGTTGGATCCCTGTGACTTCACACATTAGCGCTGAGCTGATAGTATGGCTGGATACAGAGAGGTAGAGGTACAAAGGGTCCATTTGCTGTGGCATGACGAGCAGTGGTGGGGAGCTTAGGTAGGATTTGAGCTCGCCTAATGCTTGCGAGCAATCTGGGGTCCATTCTACCGTTTTGCTGCCTTTTAAGAGTTGGAAGAAGGGCTTGCATCTCTCGGAGGATTTAAAAATGAAACGATTCAGAGCAGCGAGCATTCCAGTGAGCTTCTGTACATCGCGGATTGTGCGAGGAGGTTGCACCCGTTTAATTGCCTCAATCTGGTCCGGATTTGCTTCTATGCCATGCTTGCTGACCAAATACCCAAGGAACTTTCCTGACTGGACACCGAAGGAACACTTGCTCGCGTTGAGTTTCATTCGGTATTTCCTGAGGATTTTGAAGGTACTTGCTAGGTCAGAAAGGTGGTTTTCTTTCTCCTTGCTTTTGACGAGCATGTCGTCGATGTAGACCTCCATCGTGTTTCCCATCTAATTTTTGAACATTTTAGTAACCAGCCGCTGATAGGTTGCCCCTGCATTTTTTAGCCCGAAAGGCATGACCTTGTAACAGTATAAACCAACCGACGTGATAAACGCCGTTTTATCCTGATCTGGGGCATATAAGGGAATCTGGTGATAGCTCGAGTATGCGTCCAGGAAACTCATTCGCTCGTGAGCTGCAGTGGCGTCTACTAGTTGGTCTATTTTTGGAAGAGGGAAACTATCCTTGGGGCAGGCTTTGTTGAGGTCAGTGAATTCTATGCAAACTCTCCACTTACCGTTGCTTTTTGGAACTACCACTGGGTTGGATAACCATTTGGGGAACTGCACTTCCCGTATGGATCCTGCATCCAGCAGTTTTTCGACTTCCTGTTCTATTGCTTTGGCTTTCTCGGGAGCAGTTCGTCGTGCCTTTTGTGCTATCGGTTTGAATGTGGGATTGACGTGCAACCGATGGCAGACCATATTGGGATCGATCCCTGGCAGCTCGTAGGGTTCCCAGGCGAAAACATCTATGTTGCTTCTGAGTAAGGTTAACAAATCCTTTTGCTCTTCGTCAGTGAGTGAGGTTCCGATCAAGAAGACTCTGCTGTTGTCGCCTTCCCTAGCAATGACTTCTACCAGGTCTTCTACAACCCGTTCGGAGGGGAGGAGCCTGGTCTCTTCCACTCCGGGCCTTCCATATTTTAATTACTATTTGGAAGGGATTTCACCTTCCTCCACCTTCTTGCTGGTTCGAACGTCTTTTTTCTCTGGCTTCGGTCGGATAGCCGCTATGAAGCACTTTCTCGCCATCGCCTGGTCGCCATGTATCTCCATCACTCCCCGCTCGGTGATATATTTGAGTTTCTGGTGGTAGGTCGAGGAGACTGCCTTCATTGCATGGAGCCATCCCCTGCCGAGGATGGCTTGATACGGTGAATCGATATCGACCACCAAGAATTCGATCATTTTCGAAACATTTCCAGCGAGCACTGGTAGTACTATCTTTCCCAGAGGCATGGTCATTTTTCCAGCGAAGCCGACCAGAGGGACAGTGGTTCCCTTAAGGTCGGCGATGTCCAACTTCAATTTCCTGAACAGGTCGATGTACATTACTTCAGATGAGCTTCCTTGATCGACGAGCAGTCTGTCGATATCAAAGTTGGCTATCCTGAGTGTAATGACTAAGGCATCGTGATGTGGGGTCCTCACTCCCACAAGATCTTCATCCGTGAAGACAATATGCTTGTTGTAGTTGATGTCCTCTGCTCGGCGGCGTTTTCCTGCCTGTGATTTCGCTGGATCAATTTGAAAAGCTTGCATTACTGCTGTCAGCTTCTTTACCTCCATCCGAGCTGAGTTGCCCTGGATTTGCTTAACATCGGATACTCCATGGATTACTGCGAATTCGTGTCCGGTGTCGTCTTCTAACACGTTGTCGGGTTTTGCCTCTTTGTGGACAGTCACTCTCTCTACCTTCCTTTCCACAAAGTCATTCAGATGTCCGGATTGGGCTAGCTCCTCGAGGTGGGACTTAAGAGCCTTGCAGTGCTCGGTCTTATGTCCCCCCTCTTTGTGGAAGGTGCACCTCAGCGCATTGTTTCTTTTCGATGGGTCTCCTCCCATTTTTCGGGGCCATTTGACGAATGGCTCATCCTTGATCTTAGCGAGAATCTTGTAGATTGGTTCTTTGAAGACGGTGTTGACCGCCTGGAACGACTTTGCAACGTCAGGGCTTCCTCCGTTTTTGGGGCCATTCTTGCTCCCATTCTTTCCTCCTTTTTTCTGGTTATCAACTTTCTCACTTCCCTTCGTGGCGAGCTTGGCTCGACCGTTTTCACCTACGTTAAGGCGGGTGACATCTTCCACCTTTGCGTATTTTTCAATCCGGGCCATCAGGTCATCAATGGTGGTTGCTTCCTTCTTTGTCAAGGACTGGTAGAGGAGGGAAGAGCTAGGTAGCCCAATTTTGAATGAAGCCACTGCCACCTCTTCTGCGCAGTCTTCGACTTCGTTGAATAACTCCCAGTACCTTTTCGCGTAGTCTCGAAGTGTCTCCTGAGGAGTTTTCTTCATCGTCAATAGAGCATCCATCCTTTTGGGATGGGAGCTGCTGGTGATGAACCTGGCCGTAAAGAGCTCGGCCAGGGATTTGAAATTTCTGATGGATCGGTGAGGGAGTTTCTCGAACCATTTCTAGGCCACGTCATGAAGGCTCGAGGGGAAAATACGGCACATCAACGCATCTCGGTGATTCCAGAGGGTCATAGCCTACCGGTACTGCCTGACATGATCAATGGGATCAGTCTTCCCGTCATAAATCTTGAACCTCGGAATAGCAAACTTTTTGGGAGCTTTTTCTTCTTCAATTTCCCTTGTGAAGGGCGATTTCATCTGGGTCTTGAGGGCTCTCCTGGCGAGTTCTCTGGTTGACCTGGTGCCGCGGTGAGCTGGATGTTGGTCCATTTCTCTGCGGACCAGGTTCCGTATGTTGTCGTCGCTGCGAGCAGGGCTCTGATAGCGGCGAGCTTTTCTCAGTTGCTCGCGGAGGTCGTCGTTTGAGTCGCCACCTTCGAACCCTTGATGTTGCCGCCTAGGGCTCCTTCCTCGGCTGCGAGATTTGCTCGCCTGAGGGCTAGGAGTGCGATAGGGGCATTTCCTGGTATCAGGACGTAGTTCTTTTTCCAGTTTTTCCAGTCTTCTTTTCAGGCGAGCATTCTCAGCCTCATACCTGCGAGAAGACTCCCTCTGCTCGTGGAGCCTTGCTTCGTATGCATCGATCAATCTGGATATCTGAGTGGACCTTGCTGGTCCTTGACTTTCTTCTGAGGCTGGCCTTTCTAAGCGAGCCCCTTGATCGGAACGTCGGACTTCAGACCTGATCCTGCGAGGAGCGGGTGGCTCCTGAATGTCTCCTGCTTGAGGAGCGTTGCTGCTGTGACCAGACATCTTAGATTTTTTTCTTCGGTGTGGGCTCTTCTCAAGGAAAGATAAACGGTTCCCACAGACGGCGCCAATTGTAGATGCAATTATTATGCAGCACAAATAAATATGAAAGAGGTGACAACCAAGAAAAAACAAATAAAAGACCAATCGCACAACAACGAAGATACGTGGTTCAGCAAAGAAGTGCCTACGTCCACGGTGGTTCAGTCAGTGTTATTTCTCTATATTCTGAAGAGTAAGTACAGAGAATACAACTTGTCCTTTGCCCCGGACTTGGGGTTTAATTTATACATGTATGTGTTGGAGTAGTGGGGGTGATAGGTTCCTCTTTATTAGCCATCTCCCTTTCATGGGATCGTGTACCCCCACAACTTCTCTTCATGGCATCGTGGAGTAAATAGATGAATACCAGAGGTGATGGGCCTGGGTTTTGGGCTACTGAGGATGGGCTACTCGTCCAAGCCTTATGGTGATAAAATCGGGGTACCCACAGGCATATATCGCCATTCCTAGACTATGTTCATTTCAAGAGATTTTAGTATTTCTCATCAGTTTTTTAGTTTCAGTTGAACTTAGTATTTTATGTTGGTGATTGTAGACATTTTAACTGGGGCGATCATTCCAGTATTTATTATTCTTTTATTTAGTTCAGTGGATGGTAATTGATTATTTGTGTAGTTCATTTAGTTAATGAAGTGGGTTAATTAATAAACTAAACAGAATGGGTGTGTTATGAGTAAATGTTTTGTCACTAGCTTGATTCTAATCTTTAAATTTTTACAAATATTCCTATCTAATAATTCTAATCTCTAAATTGAAGTACACATAATTCTCCACCAATTTATTTTTCACTATACGGGGATTTAGTTTGTAAAGTTTTCCTATCCCATACATTTTCTTACAAGATATATAAAACCCCCGCGCATCGTGCGGGGTTAAAATCTAGTGCATTATTTATTATGGATATTATATGAAGAAACGTGGAAATCTTTGGCTTGAAGACACCGTTTAATATATTAGATTACCAGCATACAGGCCACGCGATGTATGGCCGAAACTGAAACTCAATTTATTAGAACCCAATCATTTGGCTTCCCAAGTTAGCATTAGTTTAGAATCAAAGTAAAAATTTCAAATTACAAACCCAAAAAAAAAACGCAAGTAATAATGCTATAACAACTCATTACTAAAAAAGAGATAAACATTTTTCAAATACCTAAAAACAATAGCTCAAATCCACTAAAAGAGATAAACATATTACAAATACCTCATTAGCATTAAGGAAAAAATGTCGAATGTCGAAATACTCCACCCCAAATTGCAAATCCCTAAAAACAAAGAAACATTAATAGCAATAAAATAAAGCAAATTGAACCATAATAATTTATTACTAAAAAGAGCATACAATTTAGGGTTATAATTTGAGAAAATAAATTAATATGTAACAAAATATTTAGATACCTACATATGCAAATTAGTTAAAGTTAGTGTAATATTTTTGGATACCTACTAAATATAATATTTTTTTAGTAGAAAATAAGAAAACATGTGTGATTGTTTAATATTTTTATAAGGAATTGAAATTAAAAATAAATTAGAAGCAAAAACACCCAAAACAAACATATATATATATATATATTCAATCAAAAATATAACATTATTAATAACATTAAAAAAAAAGACCTAATTTAATAAAACCCTAAATTAATTTGACCAAAAAAATATGAAACACGGTGAAATCTATAAAAAGGAACAAAATAGATTTATAAATAGTTACCTTAAAAAAGAGGCTTGCTTTGGCTTTTGATTGATTTGGCAACTTGTGATTTGCTATGAATTTTTATTTTGGGGACCTTTCGATTTGATTGTGGTCTTCTAAGCTAAACTTGAGAGAAATGAGTACAAACAGCCGCATTTTTAATCTAATTAGCACTAACAGAGGAGACATGAGAAAGTGTGCAAAAAAGAGGAAAAAGCTATTTATTTTTAAGCAATTAAAAAGAAAAAAGGAAAAAAAAAGAATACCTAAAAACTCATTGAAACTTAATTTAGGGCCCTTTCAAAAAAATATTCTACAAAAGTATCAAATACCTTAAAACTCATTGAAAAATTGTTGCTATTTAATAATAAATTTATCAAGCCTTTCCTTAAAAATTGTGTCTCCTCTTCTATTCTTTTTTGTTTTTTTCGTTTTTGATATCCGGATGCTTGTTTTTTTGGTAACATTTCTAAAAATTACAAATTTATAAATAAAAATAAAACACGCAATTAACAACGAATCTAATAGATAATTTTATTCTAGAAATATCTCAATTAATTGAATATAAAAAATATGAAAAAATGTCACCTGATTTGAGCCTTTTATTCCCTCTCCAATTTCATCGACTTGATTAATGTAGAAAGAAAGAACCTAATAAAAAAATTAATTACATAAAAAACATATTAGTAAGACCTTGATGAATTTAAAAAAAAAATTATTAAAAAACCACAGTAATAAAAAAGATTAGCATATGTTTAAAAAAATAATAAATTAAAAAAAGTATCCATAGTTTTTATCTATTATTTATTTATTTATAGATTAAAAGTCCTAATAAAATATGAATAATTTTAAGTCTAGTCCTAATAAACTATGAATACTTTTTTGCTGTAAAAAAAACAAGTTGCAAAAGCAAACATTAGTATCTTTACATTTGTTTTGCCTTATGTAGACTATTAGGATTGCAGCCTTACCTCCAAACCTTCTGCAAAAATGAAAAAAAAATACAATAGTTGCAGTTTTGTTGCTTGCACAGAGTAGAGAGAGAGAGGGGGAGAGAGTGGGGAGTACAAAAGAAAGAGAGAGAGAGAGGGAACTAAAAAGATTTTGTTGGTCTAAAAAATGGTAATCTTAAATGAGTTGGGTGAGATTTTTTTGGAAAGTTAATCATTCTTTTTTTTGGATAGTTGAAAAAATGGACCCCTAAAAAAATGATAATCTTAAATGAGTTGGGTGAGATTTTTTTGGGAAGTTGAATCATTCGTTTTTTTTTATAGTTGAAAAAATAGGCTCCTAAAAAAATGGTAATCTTAAATGAGTTGGGTGAGATTTTTTTGGGAAGTTGAATCATTCTTTTTTTTTTTGGATAGTTGAAAAAATGGTCCCCTAAAAAACTAAACTCATTTAAAAAAAATATTTTTTAATATACATAAAATATATTTGAACCCATAAAATACACATATACTAATACTTATTTTAAAATGGACCCTGTACCACTGTCCACCTGTCACATGTCCAGGGCCGGCCCTCTTAGGCTATCATTTTAATGTTTGATTGCAAACATTTTTTTCATAGGTTTCTTTAAAAGGATCATAAAACGGTTTATCTGATGAAGGTATTTGATCTCTTTACTTTTTTCCACTTAGATTTAGATTCAATACAATAACAATACCAATTAACTAAAAACATTACCCGCATTAGTTTGTAATTAGGCCATTGTTTTGAATTGAATGAGATTTGTATCAAATATACAGCTGCCTTATATTATTCCTTTATTTGCAGTCATATACATACTGTTTAGATTGTCATGTTAATTGCATTGCTAGAGTGTTCTTTTGTATTTACTTTTCTGTGTTTTCACTTCTCCACACATGGCTCAAGGTAACTAAATAGGAAGAAGTATTGTTCCATCCATCTTTCCTCAATTAGTATTGCCAACCATTACTGACTGCACAAGCTCAAGGCCATGTTAACGACGGTTACAAAAAAATTCAAACTGTAAATGGTTTAAACCTAAAACTATAAAAATTGAATTATTTTTTTCGTCCATCCAAATAAAAATTATTTCATGGAGTTTGTAATCAAACCGCGAGGCTAAATCATGTGGGTATGATAAAGCGTTGGGCGTTTTAATATAAGGGTGTGGTTATTCCACACCTTAACTTTCTCCCACACACCTTTTTAAAATATCTAAAACATAAGAACAAAATTACCCTTTATCCTTCCTTTAAAATATAATATGATTTTAAAAAATAACATTATTTTAGGTAAGGTAAAATTTACACTTTAGCAACGAAATATATAGCATCATTTTTTGTGGAGAAAGTTTCATATTTTTTGTGGAGAAAATAACATCATTTTTTTTTTGGAGAAAGTTTCATATTTGGCAACGAAATATGTAATAAAGTCTAATAAATTCATGAAATGTACTATAGTCTAATTACAAAAATTAATAATATGTTAAAGTAAAAAATTGAAATTATAATAAGATTAAATTTTATTTTATTTCAAAGTGCAAATTTATCTTACCTAAAATATTGTTATGTTTTAAAATCATCTTTTTTTTTTGTGAAATAAAATTATTGTAATACTTTTGATTTAGTTTGAAATGTATGATTCTCTTTGAAACAAAGCTTACGTTTTGTATGTTCATGTACAAGAAAAATACATTTTTTTAATTAATTTTATGTTTTATTTTCAATTTGTGTTATTTGTATTTTCTATATGAATTATTAATTTTTCTAAGACTACATGAGTTTTATTTAAAACATTAATCAATGTATTTGTTGTTGGAAATTAATGTTAAGTGACGAAATTAATTATTTAATTTCAATTGTATTAAATTTCGAATTTCCCATTTATGTGGTTTTAATAAATGTCAGATAATTAATTAGGAATGTGATAAATAAAGATATTAAAAGATTTGGGTAAACCTTATCCGTTAGTCACATGATGGTTAGTGGCATTAGTGGGAGACTTGAAAGAGTCCCACCTCCACTAGGATTCCGTCCCTCTTCCCTTTATAAATAGAGACCTCTACACCATCTAGAGTCATCTCAATACACACTGTTTCTAAGGAGGGAGAGAAAATCTGAAATTCGTTTTTCTCATATTCCGGGATGTTCAAGAAAGGAATTAAAGGAGCATTCAAGTCACTTTAATCCGTTCAACAACGATGAACAAAGGACAGTTTTTAAATCTTAGTTATAAGGAATTTTCGATTCTGTGATTGCATGAAGATAAACATCCTGGATTCATGTCAAAACTGTTTTATTCATAATGCAACCTTATGATTCATATTCGAATTTATGATTAACAAAACACTATTAATTAACATGTGGTATCAGAGATTTCGATTTATAATCTCATATTTTCTGTTAATAAAAAACTTTTATAACAATTCTGACTTATGGTCTTTTGAAAATCTGAAAATCTGAAAATCTGGAATTTTTGGTAAATCTGGAAATCTGAAAATTTTGTTTTTCTGGAAATCTGGAATTTTAAGCAATCTGGTAATCATGCATATGGTAATTCAAATTTGTGTTATGTATGATATTAAGAACGAGATTACTGCATACAGTCCTTATCTTATGATAATTGTCCCATTATTGTTCAATCCCTTTTCGTGTTATTGAAATCCTAATTTGTCGTTAGGATTATTTTATCATTTCAAGTTGTGTTAGTATTCTGTAAACACTTTTATTAATCATAATAAGAAAACGTATCTGTTTTTAAGATTAATTAAGTGAAAACTGTGATTTAACGCAAAACAGATTTCACGAGATTTTTTTTTGGCGTAGCGAATACTGTTTTTCGAATTTTTCGGTGTCCGATTGACTTGAAACTTAGTAGGTTAACTGAAAATGGGCCAACAATCGAATTTCACCGCCTTTGGCCGTGATGTAATGTGTTTTTCGGCAATCCGAGTCAGTTAAGGCCCTCAAAACCACATTTTTGCCATTTTAGGAAATAATCTCGGGGCTCATAACTCTTTACAGAAAATTGATATTAACGTTTCGCAAAAGGTTTTGGTTTTCCGGCATGTTTTACTTCAATTCTATGGTGAAAACTCTTTTTTTTCCATTTTTGGAAAAATTCATGAATTTTGTATTTTTACTATACGTGGACAATTCTGTTTTGAGGCATTTAGGCTACTATTGGTATCTTTGTAATTACTGATAGATTAAGTATTATAGTTAATATTAATGCATGATTAACTATATTTTAGTTGAGACATGTAAGCAATTATTCATTCGAGTTAAGTCAAAGGCCAAACACAGGCTGCGACTGCATGTACGAATAATATACTTACATTCATTAATGACTTATTCTAATGTTAGTTATAAAATTGGATTGAGGCGCAACACATGCTAATATCTGAATTGAATAACATTAGAACTAGTTTTGTAAAAACAGAATAGTTGACATTAAGTCCATTAATCATGGTATTAAATGATTAGGCAACAAACACAGATGCCAAAATTATTGGACCATGATAAATGAATTATAGGGTAATATATCTTTACAATCTGAACATTATGTAATGATTAACACAGATTTCGTGATATTCAGAATGTAAATGAAATATGCCAAAATTTTAGTCAACAATTCAATATTCGACCCTTGCAATTTTTGTTGTGTGTGAAAATTTAATTTGTGAACATTGTTATTAATTGCAGTTCCCCTTAACCTGTATTCACAAGCTCAGTACTATTCCAAATTTGATGGAACTAATTTTTCTAAATGGAATGAGCAAATTGAGTTCAGCCTAGGGGTTCTTGACCTGGACATGGCAATTATGTGTGATGAACCCGCTGCTATTACTGATGCCAGTAGCGAGGATGAAATTGCTGTCCATAAAGCATGGTCTTGATCCAATAGGCTGGCCCTAATGTTTATGCGAATGTGTGTTGCTGCTAACATTAAGACCTCCCTACCTGAAACTACGAAAGCAAAAGAGTATTTGAACAACATTAAGGAACGCTTTCGCACTGATGATAAATCCCTTGCTGGGAAACTGATGGCTGACCTGACCACTATGAGGTTCGATGGTACTCGAACCATGAATGAGCACATTATAAAAATGACCAATCTGGCTGCTAGACTTAAAGTTTTGGGCATGACAGTGGATGAGTCTTTTCTCGTCCAATTCGTCCCTACCTCCTGAGTATGGGCCTTTACAAATCAATTACAACACCATAAAAGATAAGTGGGATGTAAATGATTTGCAAAGCATCTTGGTACAGGAGGAAGGAAGGCTCAAGCAACAGAATAGCCATGTGACTAAGGGACAGGTGGCAAACCTTACAGTCAAAGGAGCTGGTTTTAAGAAGAAGTTCGACAAGGGCATTAAGAAAGGTCATGGGCCGTCTCATCAAGCTAGACCATCAACTGCTGTTGTGAAGAAGGAAAAGAACGACAAGTGTCACTTCTGTAAAAAGAAGGGACATTTCCAGAGGGATTGTCATAAACGAAAGTTTGATTTACAGATATATGTGGACCTTTTGATATTCCATCCATTGGTGGAGAAAAATACTTCATCACCTTTATAGATGATTTTTCACGTTATTGCATTCTGTACATGTTGCATGACAAATCTCAGTCTGTGAACGTCGTTGAAATATACATTAATGAGGTTGAGAGGCAACTGGGCAAAAAGGTGAAAATTATTAGGTCTGATAGAGGTGGTGAATATTATGGTAGCTATGACGAGTCAGGGCAACGCCCTGGCCCATTTGCTAAACTCCTTAAGAAATTAGGTATTTGCGCCCAATACACAATGCTAGGATCACCTTGGCAGAATGGTGTAGCTGAAAGGAGTAATCGTACACTTATAGAAATGGTTAGAAGTATGATAAGTAGGACCCAATTGCCTACATTTTTGTGGACACATGCATTAAAGACCGATGTACACATCTTAAATAGGGTTCCTAGTAAGTCAGTTTCAAAAACCCCTTTTGAACTTTGGAAAGGATGGAAACCCGATTTAAGATATTTACGTGTGTGGGGCTGCCCAGTGGAAGCTAGAATCTATAACCCTCATGAAAAGAAATTGGATCCTAGAACATTATCTTGTCATTTCATCGGGTATCCAGAAAAGTCGAAGGGATATAGATTCTACTGTCCAAATCATACAACTAGAATCATAGAAACTGAAAATGCTAAATTCATTGAAGAAGGTGAAGTAAGTGGGAGTATAAAAGAAAGGGAGGTAATCATTCAAGAAGTCAGGGTACAAATTCCTATACCCAGAGTTCATAACATACCCGTTGTTCCTAATGTAGTTATTGAACCGGTCATTAACCCAATCAATAACAATGAACAACAAGAGAATGTTCAACCAACTACCATAATGAAACTATAACCGATGAAACTTTTGAAGCACCAGAGGAAGTGCCATTAAGAAGATCTCAAAGAGAAAGGAGATCGACAATTTCGGATGATTATGTGGTATACCTTCAAGAGACCAAATTTGACATAGGGAATATTAATGATCCAATTTCTTATGAAAAAGCTGTAAATAGTGATGATTCCGATAAATGGATTGATGCCATGAATAAAGAAATAAAATCTATGAATGACAATAAAGTTTGGGAGTTGGTCGAATTGCCAGAAGGACAAAAATGAGTTGGGTGCAAGTGGATCTTTAAGACCAAACTTGACTCAAAAGGCAATATCGAACGACATAAAGCTAGACTTGTTGCCAAAGGTTTTAATCAACGAGAAGGCATTGATTATAATGAGACCTTCTCTCCAGTTTCAAAGAAGGACTCATTAAGAATCATATTAGCGTTGGTGGCTCATTATGATTTAGAGTTGCACCAAATGAACGTAAAAACATCTTTTCTAAATGGGAGTTTAGAAGAAGAAGTCTACATGGCACAACCATAAGGCTTCATAAAGGAAGGAAAGGAAAACATGGTCTATATGTTAAAGAAGTCAATATATGGTCTGAAGCAAGCTTCTCATCAATGGTACATTAAGTTCCAAGATACCATTACATCCTTTGGGTTTGAGGAAAACACTATTGATAGGTGCATATACCTGAAGATCAGTAGGAGTAAGTTTGTGTCTTTAGTACTATATGCTGATGACTTACTTATCGCCAGCAGTGATCTTGGTTTATTAAGTGAAACCAAGAAGTACCTTTCTAAAAACTTTGAAATGAAAGATTTAGGTGAGGCATCCTTCGTGATCGAGATAGAAATATCTCGGGATAGATCACGAGGAATGTTGGGATTGTCTGAGAAAGCTTACATTAACACAGTTTTAGAAAGATTTAGCATGCAAAGTTGCAATCCCATCAATGTTCCACTTCAAAAAGGGGATAAGTTCAGCTTAAGTCAATGCCCTAGAAGTGATTTAGAAAGGGAGCACATGAAAGGCATGCCTTATGCTTCGCTCGTAGGGAGCTTGTTGTATGCACAAGTCTGCACTAGACCGGATATCGGTTTTTTTCGTTGGGATGCTAGGCAGTTATCAAAGCAATCCGAGGATTCACCATTGGAAAGCTGCAAAGAAAGTGCTGAGGTACCTGCAAGGGACCAAGGATTACATACTCACATATCGAAAGACTGATCACTTTGAAGTGATTGGTTATTCAGACTTAGATTTTAGGGGATGCCTTGACAGTAGGAAGAGCACTTCGGGTTATGTCTTCTTTATGGCTGTAGGAGCCGTTTTATGGAAAAGTGCTAAGCAAAGCGTCATTGCATCATCTACTATGGAGGCTGAATACGTATCTTGCTTCGAAGCTACAAATCATGGATTATGATTGCAAAACTTTATTTCAGGACTTAGAATTATGGGGTCAATATCTAAGCCGCTAAAAATTTATTGTGATAATATCGCAGCAGTCTTCTTCTCGAAGAACGATAGGTATACTAAGGCTGCTAAGAATATTGAGATGAAATACCTATCAGTTAAAGAAGAAGTTCAGAAACTAAGAGTGTCAATTGATCACATTAGTACGCGTGATAACATAGCAGATCCTCTTACGAAAGGACTATCTCCGAAGACCTTTATGGAACATGTCAAAGAGATGGGTCTCGATTAGTTAGATTATTATTGCTATTTTGGCTTAGTTTTTTTACACTATTACTTGAATTCAATAAAAGTGTTTCTGATTTCTATTATTTCTGTCTTTTGTGAATGCATGAATATAATTCCAAATTATTATTGACATAAATAGTCCTTATTCGAAAGAACATTATGAGGCCATTATGATACCCAATATTAAAGGCTCAGTTGAATGAAATATTGGTGTTGTGGTACATGGAAGGAACCATGCTCTTGAATAGCATGGAACCGCCATGACTCGCATCCATGAATCATTTGATTTAGCAAATATTATTTATCAATGATTGTGCACCTTATGATACCTAAATCTATTGAACGCCAACCAGGAAAGCAACAACATTCTATACACGGAAGAAGCATTCTTACAAAACAACAAAAAGAAGAAGAATAAATACGAAGAGGCAGCTGATTTAATGAACACTGATACAAGTGGAATGAGACTACAAGATGAAACGATCAATCCTCATGCTATGACAACCCCTATGGAACAAGATGTCAACTCCTCTAAAACTAAAGTCTCCTACAGGGATGCTGTAGCAAGGAAGGACAAAAAAGATGTCTATTTTGACGAGACAAATCTATGCTGGTCCGATGATGAAGACAACGAATATATATCCATTAACGAATCCCAAAACTTTGACCTCAACTCTAAACCTAAAGCTGATACTCCTCACAAACCTGAAATCATCATCTCACCAAAAAGGCTCGAGAAACTTCAGAGCAAATGGAAAGATAGCATTATTGTAAGACTACTAGGAAAAGTAATTGTGTTTAAAGCCCTCATCAACAAAATCCCTTCTTTGTGGAACCTACAAAGGTACTATGAGGTCATCGATCTAGAAGAAGGCCATTTCCTTTTTAAGTTTGATATGAAATGTGACTACAACCATGTCTTAATAGAAGGTCCCTGGATTATCAATAACCACTACCTCACGGTTAGGAAGTGGGAACCTTTTTTCAATCCAAAAAAGGCCTCAGAAACTCATACGGCAATGTGGGTGAGACTCCCATGCCTGTCATTGGAATTTTTCCAAGAGAGGATCCTGCATGAGATTGGAAAATTAATTGTTGAACCCATTAAAACAGACACAAACTCCGCTGCCTCTTGCAGAGGTAAGTTTGCATGCATCTGTGTTGTCGTGGATATATCCAAGCCTCTTATACCCAAATATCTCATAAATGGAGTCGAATACGACATTAAATATGAGTTCCTACCATCCCTATGCTTTAAATGTGGCATGGTTGGCCACAGACAAGACTTTTGCTCCACATTTATAGCGCCGGCCAAAACTCCGATGAATCCACCGAAAAATAACCACGTCTCGGCTGGAGGAACGGGTCAGGGAAATACAACGACTAGTGCCTACCAGGAACATACTAATGAACCTAGAAGACAACTAGACATGGAAAGAAGTCCGGAGTATGGCCCTTGGATGCTCGTATAAAGGAAAAATAAGAAACAACCAATGAAAAGCGTTGGAAATGGAAATATGCAGAATTTGGGGTCTCATTCATATCAGAAGCAGTATAACCGTTTTAATGCTTTGAGTGACAAGGCATCCAAAGCTCCCAATAACGTGACATCAAAAAACACGAGTGGAGCGGGCAGGTACCAACGCAGCAGCACTCATCGTACAGAAACATTAAATAAGGGTACTATTATAACTGAAAATGGGAGAGAATGCATCACCCTCATTGACTGCGCAATGACAAATCGGAATAAAAGGGTTCGTGATATTGAGAAATCTCATAATGGTACTGAAAAGGCGCCCCACACGTTAGAGAAGGAGTCTAATCTCCTCAGGAATACAAATGGAACCAGCCACCTGGAGAACCTCCTTAATGTGAACTGCGAGAGCTCTAGCCACACACGACAGGCTAGTGAACGGGTTATTAGTTCAGAAACTGCCCCCATTATTATTGACAGTGACGCATAAATACTTCACCACGTAAATCAACCTTCCTTGGAGACCCACCATACTACTTATACCGTCATAAATACAACAGATTCCAACCAGTTATCACCTAAGACCACCTTACCTCCTTCACTAATTAATACTAGCATCCAGCATGGAAGAAAACAAAGAGATGGAAATGATTGCTCTAGCCATGATAGGAGACACCCAAGTCATACACAGAATATTGTCGAGGAAGGAGGAGGGCAACTTTCTGGTGGAGACCATGGTGGACGAAATAGTTGTGGTAAGAGTAGCATGGAAATTTGCACAGGTTCGACTGAAAATATTGGTAAATCCCATACAACCACGGGAGGATTGGAAACTACTGGCAAATGTCATGCCAACAATGTCAACGAAAGAAATAGTGAATATGTTGAAAAACCAACTCCCTTGGGCTGAAATGGAGCCACTGCCTTTACAATCCAACTTGCTCTCAATGAAAATGCTTGTTTGGAACGTAAAGGGAGCGGGTAAACCCTTGTTTAAGCCCACCTTGGTTGAACTGAATAATATGTACTCCCCGGAGGCGATTATTATTCTGGAGTCATAAATTCCACTTCCTGATATGGGAACCTTCTTCGATGATTTGGGTTTCAACGAGAAAGAAAAATATGACCCGCATGGTAGAGCAGGCGGCATTTGGGTGTTTTGGAAGGAAGCTTCCATCTCTATCCAACCCATCACGGTATCAAGGCAAGCCATCCATCTCCTTGTGACGAGGAGAAACTATGATGACTGGCTTCTCACAGATGTCTATGCAAGTCCACTCCCCATGCTAAGAAGGAAACTCTGGGAGAATCTCTGCATACTCGCCGATCAATCCAACATTCCTTGGCTGGTCACGAGAGATTTTAACGACCACCTTGACACTGGTGAGAAAAAGAGCTTCTCTAACTCTCAGACTAAAGGCAACTGCTCCTCTTTCGCGAGAATAATTGATAAATGTAAGCTCTTTGAAATTAGTAGCACCGGGTCGAGACTAACTTGGACAAACAGCAGGAAGGGCTTCGCAAATTCCATGGTAAGGCTGGACCGATCAATGGCTAACTCAGATTGGCGGATTATGTTCCCGGAGGCGGTCGTGGACAACTTGCCGAGAACAGCCTCGGATCACTGCCCTATGCTCATATTCACGGAAGGTAAACCCACTCCCAAATCTACTAACAAGCCTTTCAGACTCCTAAGAGCAAGTTGGTTTGAGAGGACGGATTTCGATGAACTCGTAAGAGCAAGTTGGCACCCGCCCTTTAACATTAACCAAAATATTAATTTAATCACCAAAAATGCCATATTCTGGAATAAAAATGTCTATGGCAATATTTTTCAGAGAAAAAGTAGGCTTTTTAATAGAATTAAAGGAATCCAAATGGCCCAACAACAGAAATTTTCTCATAGTCCAGACTGTCTCGAAATTGACCTTAGGAAGGATTATAATAATATCCTTCGCGAGGAGGAAATTTTTTGGAAACAAAAATCTAGAATCCGTTGGCTTACGGAGGGTGACAAGAATACAAAATTTTTTCACACCTCTACCATTATTAGAAGGAGAAGAAATAAAATTGATAGGTTAAACATTGAGGGTGAGTGGACCGATAACAGGGACTTAATAGGCAATCATATCAAGGACTATTTTGAAAATCTTTTTTCGAAAATGAACCTTATTGATATTGAGAATTATTTTGACCACTCACTTCTCCCAAAAATCAACATTGAGGATAATAAAAGACTCAATTATGAGATTAGCGATTATGAAATTAGGAGAGCCCTCTTTAGCATGAAACCTATGAAAGCTCCCGGGTCCGACGGCTTTTAACCCCTCTTTTCCCAAAAATATTGGGACACGGCCGCTCCGAGCCTCGAGGACGCTATTAAAGATAGCTTTCGTAAGGGACTAGTGCCTGATTATATGAACAAAAACCACATTACTCTAATACCCAAAGTTGACAACCCGAAAACCATCAACCAGTTTAGACCCATTACCCTGTGCAATGTCACGTATAAAATCCTAGCTAAGACTATTGTGAATAGAATCAGACCCATCCTTATGAAAATAATCAGCCCTTACCAAGCTACCTTCTTACCTGGCAGACAGACCATGGATAACATTATCATCACCCAAGAAATCCTCCATACCCTTCAATATAAGAAGGGTAAATCGGGTGGAATCATTTTTAAGATCGATTTAGAGAAGGCCTATGATAAAGTGAGCTGGAAGTTCCTTCATAAAGTTCTTACCGCATTCAACTTTAGTACCAATTTGATTGATCTCGTCATGAATTGTGTTACAACCACCAGCACGACCATCTTATGGAACAGCGAACCCCTCCCATCCTTCAGACCTTCTAGGGGGCTTCGACAAGGGGACCCTCTTTCCCCTTACCTGTTCGTGCTATGTATGGAATACCTATCTTGCAACATCTCGAGAAAAATGGACTGCAAAGAATGGAAGGGACTCCGTGCCTCCCCCGGGGGTCCAATCATCTCGCATTTATTCTTTGCTGATGACTTAATCCTCTTCACCGAGGCTTCTAGCACTGCGTGTTACTCAGTTATAGAGAACCTGAAAGACTTCTGCTTTCTATCCGGACAAACTATCAACCTCACTAAGTCCAAGATCTATGTGTCTCCCAATATTGCCAGAAGAGATGCTCTCGATCTTGCTCACATCTGCGGTATGAGCCTCACCAACGATCTGGGGAAGTATCTGGGCACCCCTCTTATTATAGGACGTGTGAGTAAGAATACCTTCTCCGATATCCTTGATAAGATGTAGAGAAAACTCACCGGGTGGAAGACCAATCTCCTTTCCTTGGCTGGAAGAGCCACGCTCATTCAGACCACCACCTCTGCCATCCCAAGCTATAACATGCAAACTATCCCCTTCCCTGTCAGCGTCTGTAAGGAAATTGATAGGATAAATCACAACTTTCTTTAGGGAGAACACGTGAACAATAAGAAGGTCCACCTTGTTAAATGGGATATTGTCTGTGAACCCAAAAGGTCAGGGGGGTTGGGGATCAGGAAGGCTGCTATTAATAACATGGAAACCATTTCCAAACTCGGTTGGAGACTCATAAATGAAGACAATACTCTATGGGTTAAAGTCTTGAGAAAGAAATATGTGAAAAACCACAATCCCAGAACCCGGCCGAAGAAAAACAAGGCCTCTCACATCTGGCGGGGAATTTTCAAGAATAAGGTGATCATGAATAAAAATATCAAGTGGAATATCGGAAATGGAAAGGCAGTCAACCTCTTTGATGATTGGTGGTGCGGTGATAACCCCGTAAAACCCAACTTGGGGGTTACCACAGATGAGGACACGAGAGTGGAAATCTTATTAGACCAACAGGGTCGATGGGACTATAATGCCATACACCATTGGATCCACCCTTTGGATACTAATGTCGTCCTCAACACGGATTTACCTAGGATTATCTCCCAAAGCGACAGACCCATATGGACCCCTAACCCGAATGGTAAATTTACCATCAAGGGCCAAATTGTCACCTTTCAGCCGGCCACCCTTGTCAAGGTCATTGACCGTGACAAAAAACACGCGTTTTGTGTCACGGTCATTGACCTTGACACGACCGTGACAACGAATTGTCACGGTCAATGACCGTGACAAGTCCGTGACAAATTTACTTATCACGGACTTGTCACGATCATTGACCGTGGCAATTCTTTAAAAACTTGTCACGGTCAATGACCTTGACACGACCGTGACAATGTTTGCAGCAAAAACCCTATCCCCCTTCTTTTTTCCCTACCGCCGTTCCCTCCCTCTCTCTCTCTCTCTCTCTCTCTCTCGACGCTACTCTCTCTCTCTCTCTCTCTCTACTTTCAGGTCGATTTTCTCTCTCTATCTCTCTCTCTTCCATTTATATATATATGTTTGTGTGTATATATATGTGTGTATGTGTGTATATATATGTAAATAATATCCAAAAATAATATCCAAAAATGTAAATGTAAATAATATCCAAAAATGTAAATGTAAATAATATCCAAAAATGTAAATGTAAATAATATTCAAAAATAATATCCAAAAATGTAAATGTAAATAATATCCAAAAATATTGGATAACAATTTATTTTCATTCAAAATAAATAATTGATAATAGTTGGATAATAATTGATATTTTCATTCAAAATAAATATTTCATTCAAAAATATTGGATAATAATTGATATTTTCATTTAAATTGATAATAATTTTATTCATGAAATTAATTCAATTAGCTAAAACCCTAGATAATTTTTTAACAGAATTTGATAATATTATATAAAGTTTAGTAAATTCACAAAATGTTGCCAATTGTATGTTTTTAGGAATATCATTAGTTACTTTCGTGCCCAACTATGTAGAATCCATACACATGCATGTTGTTAGAAAGTCTTAAATTTAATTATCACTTTAATTTGTAGAATCTCTGTACTTGGTTGGATTTATCCCTTTATGATAATGAAATTTATGCTCCAATTATAATTATCTCATGTCATAATTTTATTGATAAACAATAAATGTAGTTGTCACGGTCGTGGTGGGGGGAGGGGTGGTGGGGGTGGGGTGTGTGTGCGTAGGTGTGTGCGTGGCGGGGGTAGGGGGGAGGGGGAGGGGGAGGGGTGGGGTATGTGTATATGTGTGTGTATGGTGGGGTGTGGTGGGGGACGGGGGTAGTGGGGGTGGGGTGTGGTCTCTCTCTCTCTCTACTTTCAGGTCGATTTTCTCTCTCTCTCTCTCTTCCATTTATATATATGTTTGTGTGTATATATATATGTGTGTATGTGTGTATGTGTGTATATATAAATAATATCCAAAAATAATATCCAAAAATGTAAATGTAAATAATATCCAAAAATGTAAATGTAAATAATATCAAAAAATAATATCCAAAAATGTAAATGTAAATAATATCAAAAAATAATATCCAAAAATGTAAATGTAAATAATATCCAAAAATATTGGATAACAATTTATTTTCATTCAAAATAAATAATTGATAATAGTTGGATAATAATTGATATTTTCATTCAAAATAAATATTTCATTCAAAAATATTGGATAATAATTGATATTTTCATTTAAATTGATAATAATTGTATACTTTGTTGGGGTGTGGTGTGGTGGGGGTAGTGGGGGTGGGGTGTGGTGGGGGACGGGGGTAGTGGGGGTGGGGTGTGGTGGGGGGAGGGGGTGGAATTTTCTAACTAAAAATATGATAATATTTTGTTATAATTTGTTAAAACTATGTAAACCTTACTATGAATGCACTCATTGTAAATTAGTAAATTAATTATTGTATACTTTAATTGTTAGTTTAATTGATGAAATGTTGGGTTGGTTAGTTTTAAAAGTGGCATGACGTGTGCGTGTGTGTGGTGGTGGTGGGGTAGGGGTGTGTGTATGTGTACAATTAACATTTTTTTTTATCTGTACTAATAACATTTTTTTACAGCAAAAATGTCTCCTTCTGATATTAAGGCAAAAATGATGATGTTGTTTATGACGATGTCGTCTGGGTTCGGTGGTAGCGGAGGCGACGAGGGCTCCTCCGCCCCTAGGCTCCCCAAATATGGAAAATTTGGGATTACCGTCGAGAACAAGTCGGAGCTATTAGCGAGATCCCTCGAGCTGCTAAAGACGGTCATCGGCCCGGGGTTTATGAGTTGGAAGGAGGTGACATATGAGCTCAAGTTAGCTGTTTGGGTGGCACTATAGGTAATATATTTATATTTATATTTATATGAATATTTCAATTTCAATTTCAATTTCAATTTCAATTTCAATTTCAATTTCATATTTATATTTACATTTAAATTTATATTTATATTTATATTTATATTTATATTTATATTTATATTTATATTTATATTTATATTTATATTTATATTTATTCGCAACTAACATTGTATTTGTTGGACGGGGACAATTCAACTTGGATCCAAAGCTACGCGATTCCATCTTGGAGCAGTTGAGGGAGCAACACAAGACCTGGAAGAAAAATATGCGGACACGGTACTTTGGTAAAACACGAGAGTCCATTATACAATGGCGCGGATCCGTCCCGCCCAAGGAGCCGATCTCATTGGCACAATGGCAAAAGTTCATTGATAATGAGATCGATGATCGACAATTGGCATCTCTCCAACCGGGGAGGGAAAATCGGGCAAAAAAGACGGACGTGCACTACTCCGGCCGAACCTCTTATGCCGAGGTGGAGCATAGGATGCAGGTAAGATTTAATTTATCTATAACTATAGAAATATATTATTCTTCATTATTTTACTTTGCGGGGCCGATACTAATTTTACTTTACTTTATTTTATTTCAGGGGGTAGGGAGTGGGCCAGGGGGTAAGCCACATAGGCTCGATACTTATGTGGCTCTTCGGACGAAGAAGGGGAAGGACAAGGAGGTGTCCCCGAGCGTCGCGGCCACGATTGTAAGTAATCCGACAGTTTAATTTTTGTTAATTATGTTATAATTTTTTAGTTTACTTATTTTACTAATCATGTGCTTTTTGTCGTTTCAGGCAAAGATTAAGGAAGTGCATGAGTCGCAGTCTGATGCCGACAAGGCATCTTTGTCCATAGACGCACTCAGCCAAGTGCTTGGCTCTGATCACAAGGAGAGGACAAGGGGAGTGAGCTCGCGGGTGGCCAAATCTAGGATCATCGGATTGGAGACGAGCGACACCGGGTTGGCTCGAACGGTGGATTCACACGACGCGAAGCTGTCCCGTTTGAAGGCGACGGTCCAAGATATGTACGCATTCATGAAGCGTACGTTGGGCGGAGACCGTAAAGGGAAAGGGAAAGGGAAGGAGAAGGCGGTGGAGGAGGAGGTGCGGGAGGACGAGGCGCAGGATGACGAGAATGTGGACCTCGCTGCTTCATCACCGACACGTTCGTACTTCGATGATCCACTTCTCTATTTGGCACCCTTCAACAGACCATTGTCGACACTTGGTTGGCCGAGCGTGTTCATATTGGACGTATTTGATGGCCAGCGGATAGGGCGGGGGTTGAGGGACCCGAATATCGTCGAGGGTGGAATAGTCCATGGACGTGTGCTTCAAGAGATGGAGTCCAGGGTGCTCGTCACGCATGTCATACCCGGGAAGGAGAACTCCCTATTGTGGTTGCGCGAACAATGCGGCACGACGTATATTAGTGGGTGCGTCAATTCGTATGCCGTGTGGCCTACTCACCTCCTCAGTTTTATCCAAGACATGTAGTAACATTATTTTTAAGTTTGCCCATTTTAATTATATTTGGATTATATCGTCATGTAAATTATTTCTATTTTGAATATTTGGATTATATCTTCATGAATATATATTTGCATTATCTTTAGTTTGTTTGGATATATGATGTTTGGAACAGGTACAACATTGCTATAACAGGTACAAATATACTGCTGGGCAGTGGCCATACTGCCCAGCAGATTTTTTTTAAATTCTGCCCAGAATTGTCACGGTCATTGACCGTGACAAGCCCGGGACAAATGTTGTCACGGACATGTCACGGTCCATGACCGTGACAATTTTTTTTAAAAGGGTCACGACTTTTTTACGGTTTATAACCGTGACAAACGTGTCACGGTTATTGACCGCGACACGACCGTGACAGAAAACGCGAGTTACTTGTCAAGGTCAATGACCGTGACACGACCGTGACAAAAAAAGTTGTCTCGCCTCGAAATGTCACGGTCATTGACCTTGACAAGTTGGATTTGTCAAGGTCAATGACCTTGACAATTCGACAGATTTGGTGTAGTGAGTCGTGCTATGATCTTCTCCTGGGGAGGGACCTTAATGTGCCTGGGCATAATGAGTGGAACCACATATGGAAGAAACAAATTCCCCAAAAATTAAAAACTTTCCTATGGACCATCCTCCATGGAAAGCTCCTCACTAACCAGCACCGTTCGATTAGAAACATGACGAATGACCCCGGCTGTCAAACGTGCGGTAGGATCGAGAACATGGAGCACTTGTTTCGTGAGTGCTCCACTGCCATGGAAACTTGGCAAATTATGAGACCGAGGGTTAACCCGATCAGTGAGGGCACGGAGAGTTTTGGAGAATGGATCATAATGAATGTTACAAATAATAAACATGACATCCTCTTTATCTCAACTATTTGGCACCTTTGGAAAGCTAGGAACCAACGAATCTTCGAGGACTTTTCTCCTCCGCCTACTATGATTGCCAAGTTTAGTGTAAACTATGCACTCGAGATACTTAGTGCATACACTAAACCTGACAAGCATAGGGGGCCATCAGTTTCTTCACTAATTTCGTGGTCTTGTCCTTGTGCAGGTAGATTGAAGATCAATAACGATGGAGGTTGGGACAATAGTATCGGAGTGGGATCTTTCGGTGGAATTGTGAGAGACTGGAGGGACGAATGGATCACCGGCTTTATTGGAAAAATCATCGGATCTCACCCACTACGTACGGAATTCGAAGGCATCTTCTACGACTTGCTTTTGGCTAGATACAGGGGGTGGAAGAACATCAACCTCGAGTCGGATTGCAAAGTGGCAGTGGAGATGATCAATGAGGGGGAGTGGATAAATCACCCACATTCAACCATTATTCTCGACTGCAAAGATCTGAAGACGGAGCTGAGCATTGCTGTCATGTTCATCCCAAGAGAAGCCAACCGGTGTGCGGGCTGGTTAGCCAAGTATGCCAAGTCTCGGGCGGCAGATTTCTTCACTTTGATGGAACCCCCGGACCAACTCAGAGCAATTCTCGATAAAGATAAAAACAAGTTTCAGGATGAGGCGTCTGGATCAAACTAAGCGTAGCTGCCTCCACTGTGTGGAGTTACTGTTAGGTTTATGCTTTGACATTATGGATGTATGTCGGACTATTTGTACTATCATGGTGTGTTTGGTTAATTAGTAAATATATTCCCCTTTTCACCAAAAAAAAACAAGTTGATAACGCATGGTAGGACAAAAAATTATTGGGCTCGAGAAAGTTATGTGCCAAGTCTCCAATTTTTTAAACAAATCAAAGGACAAATTTTACAGTATTTGGAACTGTAATAAGGACAATCAAATGGATTACCCACCTTTTGAGCTTTCTTAATTAAATATGAGGAAAAAAACATGTAGGTTTTAGCAAATATCATTATGTTAAACTGCTTATCTGAATAGGCCAGTAAAAAAAAATTATAGGTAATAAATGATATGGTTCACATTTGATTAATATAATGATTGTTAATTCACATCATGCGTGTACAAAATGTGCATGATCCATGTGAAGAGAATAGGATAGTATTGTTAAAAGAATATGACTAACTACTTTGAATTAATTAAATAATAACTTATCATCGTTATATTTGAGTTTTTGGTAGCATTAGACGATTTTAAGCCAAGGTTTATAATCAATATACTATCAATACAATTTGATTAAAACAAGATTTGACATAAAAATTATCCTCCACGTGTACAAATATACCTTCTTGATGGAGTTCATTTTAAACATTTGAATTGGAATTTTCTCAATTCAATAAAAACAACATTAGTTTGATACAAAAAAAAGTTATGCTATTTTTTTCAAAAATGTATTTCTTACTTAATAAATCAAGTAACAATTTAAATAAATGCTATTAAAATGTGAGTTTTTTTTCTATTTCTTTGGATTCCAACCCATTCTTTTAGTTACCCAAGTCTCTCTCGCTCTCTCTCTCTCACATTCATTATACATGAAGGTATTTATTAAAATCCAATAGTTTGAATTTTCTTTCAAAAGTTTTTTATCTGCTCATAGAAGTTTGAAGTATTTAAAGGGTTTTTTCAGTTCTAGCAGTATATTAAATACACCCCTTAGTGAAGTGAGTTATCAAAGTTGTAATCTTTAAGCTACTAATGAGCTATGTAGCTGACATGCTTAAGTGTCCAAAATAGTCCACTGCCCGAGGCAAGACTCATGCATCTAGATTTATAATACACATATAAAAATGTGCAAAACAATATTACCTATGATCTGCAATTGTTTCATATTATTGCTTTACAATTATGTTCTTTACACTAATTTTTCAGAATATTACTTTTAAAAAAATTACGTTTTTTAATTTTTCAGACTATTTGTATTTTATATTTCTAATATTACGTATTTTTTAATTTATTCCTGATATTATGTTTTTAAAGAATAAATTTATAATCTCAATTTTACTATTTCGTATTCCTAATATTAGTATTTTAAAAAGATCTAAATATTTTATTCATATTCTTAATGATATTTTTGGAGTTTGAAAGTAATAATGGGCAAATATTTGTAATTTTCGAATCTTAAAGTAGTTTTAAATATTATTGATTCATTCAAATAATATTTTTTTAATTAGGAGCAATACTTTTTTTAATCAGGAGCCATCGGCACGGGTATTTAACATTTTTTTAAATACTACACTTTTTTTTACACAAGACAATTAAAACAATAAGATTTTCTTTAAAATTAAAATAGTATTAAACTCTATAGTTGAAAAAACTTGATAATGTACATTAAAAAAAAACTAAATAAAATAACGTACAATTTATACAATGATGCGTTACCACATCAGATCATAAGGATTTTTCATGGCTTTACGTGTATCGAGGCAAAAGGAAATCATCATAGCCTAATGTTTATTAACTGTTCAAGGCAGAGTTCGAGTTTTCAAAAAGAAATAACTCTAGGCGTCTGAACAGGTTTAACAATTTTGCTCAAGGATGACAATACAAATCGTATTTATAAAAAAATTATGTTTATAATTATAAAAAAATGGTATATGTAGTACATAGGCGCATAAGAGGCCAAGTGAGAAAATAAAAGAAATCTTACATATATATGTCAAAGGCAGTGAATTATTTTAAGAGTAGGATTTACACGCGCGGGGCCTATGGCAGTCAATGTGTTATTTTATAAATTGCCTATGCTATCAGAGTGCAAGGGCAACTCACAATGTTAGTAAAGTTTATAAAATTTGGTTCAATAACGTTTGAAATGTTATAATAAAAAGTACTAATTACAAATCTAAACTAGATGTTCCTAAGACACAAATGCACCGTATTAAAATAATAATCATGCCACAAGTGTATCATGGGATGAACAAAAATATTTATATTCGGGCCATCGACAAGTATACAAAATATTACGGGAACAAATTTATTTGTTTTTAAGCAATTAAAAAGAAAAAAGGAAAAAAAAATAAGAAGAAGATAGTAAAAACATACCAGGAGATTGTAGAAAGAACCAATTCCAATGGTAAGGAAACGACCCAAATACGAATCAGATAAGAAAGAACCAACTACTGGCATGAAATTTGTAGCTGTTGTCCACAGAAACAGAATATTTTTCCCTCTTGCCACTCCCATCTTGTACTCTCCCATCAAATACAGTGTCATGTTTGGCACTAACCCATAGCTTGCCACCTTCTAAAAAATAGCGGTTGCCAACGTATTCTTTTCTCCTTTTAACCATGTATAATAGGATATTACGGAACTAACTGACAGGAAGAGGAAGGGGAAAGGGAGAGTGTGTATGTATAAAGAATATAGAAAGATGATAAGGCATTCGTGTCTGTTGAGGAAGACGAACAGGTATGACTTTGTGTATAGATGCATTGAAAATTTGAGGGGGGTTATTAATAAGTCCACGTGTCCATCTGTAATAACTTTAGACTATATTATATATATATATATATATATATATATATATATATATATATATATATATATATATATATATATATATATATTAGATTAGATAATATATAGATAATGCCATCACAACAAGGGGATTTGAAGTGGCCAGACTCAACTAGCAAAGTCGGTGGACGATTAAACCAAACTAGCATGAAGGCCACACGATGCGTGATCGAATATATAAATATATATATATATATATATATATATATATATATATATATATATATATATATATATATATATATATATATATATATATATAATTATAGGTATACTATTATATATGTGGATTCGTATATATAAAAAAAATAGAAAAACATCATACTCGATTTTGGGAGCTTCATTCATGGATGTCCCAACTTAAAAAATAAAACCCACAAAAAAAACCAAATAACTCTAAGTCGTAAGAGATGATTTGAAAAAAAAAATCCTTTACAAATTATATATTGCTATTGTAATTATAAATTTGGTTGTAAAAATGACTAAAATAATAAAAATGACAAAAAATAAAAAAAATAATCATAGGTACCTGTAGTGTTCCGATCATGAATGCTTTGTCTTTTCTATGTAATAATATGTATTGAGATATGTGTTGTATCTTTATTATAATTGTAATTGTTATTAATCTAAATTGCAAATAAGCCCCTAACTTATTAAGTTGTCAGCAATGAAGTGTCCAATCTATTAATTTTGCAAATAACTTGTTGAATTATCTCAAAATATATAAATAGGTCCGTATGTGTCACTAAAAAATTGTTTTTTGGCCATTGCAAATAAGGGCGTATTTGCAAAGTTTTCGTAGTACGGGAACTTGTACGCAATTTACCCCCATTGTCATAATTAAAGTTGGTGGTGTAAAATTTGGATTTCCTTGTGATGAGATTTACATATTTCCCTTTAACCATATGAGTACTCTACTCAACAAATCTGTTCCAAGTAGTGTAGGAAGATTGAATTACATTGAAGTAAATGTTAGTTCCTGATAAAAAAAAAGGTTAAAAAAGAGCATCAAATGGGATGTAGGCTTAGTAGGTACAGGTTATGGGGGTCATTGAACTATATGAATATAATATATATTTAATGATTAAATTGCATTGCACAATGACAACGAAATCTATAGAACACATGATGATTGTTGATACTATGTGATGTTAGTAAGCAGAAATGTAAACGATAATAAAAACACGAATATGAACCAAGATATCTTATTAATACGCAAAAAAAATATCCTCCACTTTTAGGGTGTATTCCACCACTTTCTCCAGTATAGCAATTTCCCTAAAAGGCAAATCTATTTTGAGCTGCTGATGGAGTCCATTGATTTACCGCCTCACATTTCTCTACCCATATCTACTGCTTATCACATTGGGATATATATTATAATACATTCACAGAGTATAACTAAAAAACGCATACATATAAAGCAAAAAGATACATACTCTATGCATAACATGCATTTGATATGCACTTACATAACTGTCAGCTGGGCTTAAGGAAAACTCAATCGTATGATTCTTATAAAACAATATTATATGGATAGAAAAGGGATGTGAAAGGTTCAAGCTGGTGAATATGTTTAATGAGGGTGTAGATTAGGGGAGATGAATAAACAATTGTTGGGTAAAGGAAAGGTTATGATGTATCTGTTTGATTTGCAAGAATTAACACGGTTATTGGTGTAAGTTTAATTACCATACTCATAGACCTTTTAGTTTCACTCACTTCCCAATAACGTTTTTAAATCCTTTATTGGTAGATGAATATTAATCTAATGCATTAATTACTAAGTGTAAGTTATAATAGGAAGCCTTTATTACTGTCACGTGTTAGCGTCATAGGATTTGAATCTCAACTTTTATATAGTCATATAGATTTGTAGGATGGTCAGCTAATGACCAATATTAAGTCGGACGACCTCTGACAAAAATGAAGTAAACAAATGATAAGGAAACAGAGAGTAGTATAATCGTCAAACAACACTCTACGACCATTCCACCTACTCAGATAAATGAGAAACAGAGAGAGAACGATGAACAACTAAATCTCCAAATCTTCGGTGCCCTAAGGAAGCCTTCCATCAGTAGATATGGATGGAGAGAAAAACCACTAACAGTGTCTAATGCAGCCTGAAAACTTAACACCCATTGTCTAGTCTGAAGATCGTAAATATGAACCAAATCATCCTGACCACCAGTAACAAGATGTCGACCACAGGGCTCGACATTAAACTGTACCCTTTGATTTGTAGTTTCTAATGTTCTGTACGGATATCCCAACATAGTTATATTCTCACTGAAACTTTCATAGATAAAATGAGGTGACGGGATTTTATTGGTTGATTTCTTGGATTCTAAAAATCAATCAATAAAAGTTCATCACATCATTTTGTCCATCTAAATTTAATAAAAAATTCTGGCACAATAACATATTTGTATATAAATAGTTGCCATATTTTGAGAATTGGACATGGGTAACCCCCCCTTTTCTTGGAACTCTTGTATGTCTTACATGGCCAAAAAGCTAATTTTGCACTTAGTTTGCCTTTTTCTTCCCAAAAAGTTATTCATCTATTTTACAACATTTTTTTACTTAGGTAAAGGCTCTAGAATTTAGGGTTTAGCATCTTACAATCAAGAAATTAGGGGCTTTTATTTTTCTGAATTTATTTTGATTTTCATTTAGGGTTTATGAATTAGGATTTATGATAAGAGAAAATAAAGTGTTTGTCGATGTTTTAGATGTCAAGGACTTTTTAGGAAAAACTATAAATTCATGCGAATAATGAAAATAGTATTTGTATAGATTCCATGACAACCTTGAACTCTAAAAGAAATCAAAAGCAAGTTAAGAAGTCAATAATTGTTCCTTAATAAGGGTTTGATACAACAATCAATACTTTGTGTTCACCTTCTCTACCTTCCAATAACAATTATTTTATGTTTCCTTTATTGATAAACCAAGAGATAACAACAACTCAAGAATCATGGAATATTCGTACCTTAGAAATTGACTGCCAGGGGTTGTGTCAAAGATTATGACACGATTACACAATGCAACACAAAAATATGACAGTCATAGTCTTTTAGCAAGATCTAAACTAGATCTTGTTGTGGCACACAAATACAAATCTATAACAAGATCATATGTAATTACCTTTATTAAAAGATTTCCATTGATCTCTTAACTACGATCTTAAATCTGTGATCGACTCACCCAATCACACAAAGTCTCACAATTGGCAAGAATCTCCCACACACAAATAATAACATGAATTTGTTCTTCCACTTCGGGGATGACAAATAAATTAGATATCTGATTAAGGTTGGTCTGAATCTGAAATTTAAAATCTAAATCTGAAGTCTAAAAAATATGTTTGTGTTTATGTCTGAATGAATGTATTTAGAGTGTTTCAAACTTCAGAGGTTTATTTACCTCTTAATCATCCAGAGGCAAAAATAATCATTAATAGTTAAAAAAAAATAAAAAAATTGGTACCTCTTAAGTTTAAGCTTATTAGACATAGAATTTGGATCCCTTACGACCTCACTTACAAGGCTTCCCTAGTGGTTTGAATTTCTAATTGCAACCCAGGTTGTTAATATTCTAAATATGATCACCTTGGATATATCATTTAATAGTTCACCTAAGTCAATCCTACCCACATATAAAGTCCACAAAAGAGTTTGTAACTATGGAGAATACTTACGCAATTTAATTATTGTCATAACATGACCCATCAGGTCACCATAGGGCTAAGCCTGAAATTAATTGTATGTGCACAAAACTTACTAATTCTATTAATTTGATTACACAAGCCTACATCAATACAATAACAAAATTATTACCAAGCACAAAAGAATAAAGAATACGAAGATATACGTGGTTCGACAAGAGTTGCCTATGCCCATGAATGCGGAGATCTTTTATTATTAATTGAGAGTATAATGTGACAAAGTTTCTAGGAACTCTCTAGTAATGTCCCGCTAATTGCATGCTTAAATTTTAGGGCTGACAATTTTTGACACGATAACCCGTTTATGGTAATAACCCGAAATGACCCGAACTTGACACGATTAGCTTGTATAAATTTAGGAGTACCCAAAACTTATACTCAAATAAAAATCAACGCGACCCGAAAATGACCCCTATTAAATTTATTTATAATGCCAAATACTTATATCCGCAAAGTATAGGACTCTCGCCTTATCGTTTATCATCTCGTGCTGATAAGTCTTATTTGAATATATTTTTATCTTCATCAACTTATCGTACGCCGACTGGGAAGTGATCAAATGAGATATTTTATAGGGGCTTTAACGGTCTAGTCCTTGGACTAGCAATTGTGGACAAAAAAACCAGGCCCAACAAATTTTAAACGATTAGGTCCAACATATAAATACCCTGAAATTAAAACAAACATGCACTATTCAGAAAACGAAGCGCCAGAAACATTGTAGAACAAACACGCACTATTCAGAAAACGAAGCGCCAAAAACATTGTATTCTCTCTTGTATCAATCGTACCGTCTCTTCGATCAAAACCCCAAGACGATTCTATTTCTCAATCAAATTTTGGTCAACAACAACATATAAATACTCCTGATCGAAGCTCTAGAAACTCTGTTCGATCAAAACCCTAACTCTCTTCAATCAAAACCCTAACTCTCTTCAATCAAAACCCTAGCTCTCTTCTTTCAAACATTCTAAATCAAATTCTTCCAAACAGCACTAACAGGTATGTATACATTCTCTTATCACCTTTTTGTCCTTGTGTATTTTGTGTTCTCATATGTATAAATTTGTAGACATATGGACTGATGAAATCACATTCTTCTTATTCATGCGTATTATTCATCATATATTTAGAATGTATTCATCATATGGACTGATGAAATCAAACATTGTATTCATCATATGGATTGGAATATGTACATGTACAAGCCCTGTGTTGCGTGTACTATGTGTATTTTGCGTGTACTTTTTAAAAGTACACGCAAAATTAACAGAGTACACACACATTGAAAATGAATTTCTCAATTCATTATGCGTGTACTTTTATGTTTTATACGTATACTCTATAGAATATCTACATGTACAAGCCCTGTGTTGCGTGTACTATGTGTATTTTGCGTATACTTTTATAAAGTACACACAAAATACAGAAAGTACACGCACATTGAAATTGTATTTCTCAATTCATTATGCGTGTACTTTTATGTTTTATACATGTACTCTATAGAATATCTACATGTACAAGCCCTGTGTTGCGTGTACTATGTGCATTTTGCGTGTACTTTTATAAAGTACACGCAAAATACACATAGTACACGCACATTGAAATTGTATTTCTCAATTCATTATGCGTGTACTTTTATGTTTTATACGTGTACTCTATAGAATATTAATTTCAAATCCATATTTCATCAATCCTATGTTATTTTGGTCCGCGCCAGCGGCATTTGATTTATTTTCAATGTGTTTTTAAGAAGTATTATTATTTTGTTATTATTTAAGAGTGTTTTTTGTACAATAGCCAGTTGCATTTGAATCCAATGTCCATGTACACGAACATTGAAATTCAATTTGTTCAATCCAGTGTCCATGTACTAATGTGTATTATGAGTGTACTATTTTGTATTATTGTGTTATTGTTTAGGAATCGTACGATCAAGCATGTTCAACTACAAAACTGCTGCTTGCACGTTCGAAGATCTTAACAATACAAAACCTTTCACATTGACAGTGAATAGTACTAATGAAGACGAAATTCGTTTTCTCCTTCGCATTAACGATAGAGCTAAAAGGTTACTTGGTTTCTACTACTACTATGAAGACATTTACTGCACTTTTGATGTGGAACAGCTTCAAGTAACTGAATCGAAAGCGAAGGATTTAGCTAAACGAATTGAGCAGTATTGCTTAAGGGGTTTTGATAATGTTGGAGCTTTTAGCATTCAACTATTGTATCACTTCTTTACTGAATATGTTAGGAGTAGAGAATCTTGGTTTTTCACTTGTCGAACAACCTCTGTTAGGTATTACCATGAAACTGACGATATATATTATCGCCTTTAGCATGTATTTTGATGAGACTTGTATAAATTGTTTGTGAGAATACTGCATGTACTTTTGTTAAATACGCTTGTATTTTATTGTTTTAGTCTATTTTTTATTCTAATTCTCATGTATTTTATTTTTTGTACATATAATTATAGGTTAGTAATTTAAATTTTGTTTATAGATCAATATAATGGGGATGAAGATGAAAGCAAGAAGAGAAAGAAATAAAAAAAGAGCAGTTCTGATGATAGTTCTTCATCCAGTTCCAGTTCCAGTTCTAGTGTGGCATTGAAAGCTAAACGTCCGGCAAAGAAGAATGACCAATATCGGTCAAATATTGTTAGCTTTCTCCATGATTTGCATCACATTAAAGATAAAATAAACAATAGCCATATTGAACTTCTTAAGAAGACTCCATTTTGGGAGCTTTTCAATGCCTACTACAGTGAGAAAGTAGTAGAAGTGGACCACAAGAAGATGGATAAAAATATTTTATCAATTATCGAGCTGTACAATACGGAAACCAAAAGTTTCCGTATGAAGAGCAGTATTCGAATAATGCCAATAGATATAAGTGAAATATTTGGCATACCCCTGGTGGAGGGTTTAAAATCAATAGAACTGAAAAAGGACCCGAATACTGCTAAAAAATCTGGATTACAAGCACGATACTTCTTAAAAAGAATAGGAAAGTCAGAAATTTTGAATGGTTTGAAGAAATCAGTTGAATTGGAGACAGATGAAGGAATTGCTGATTTTGTTAAAATTGTGTCTCCACTTCTTGAACACGTTATTTTTCTCCAACTCAAACTTAACCCTTGGAGAATTTTGGTTGAAATACATTGAAAATATTGAGGAAATGAATAAATATGATTGGGCATCTGCTGTGCATGAGTTTCTGATACATTCACTTGACAAATCAGCAAGTTCAAAACCTAGCACAGTTACTGGATGTGTCATTTTCCTACTGGTGAGCAAAAAAACATTTTGATATTTCAAAATTTACACAGCAATACTCACGTGTAGTTTCAAAATACACGTGAATTTTTCACGTGTATTTTGAAAATACACGTGAAAATAAACGTGTATTTTCAAAATACACTTGAAAATAAACGTGTATTATCAAAATACACGTGAAAAATTCACGTGTATTTTGAAAGTACACGTTTATTTTAACGTGTATTTTCAAAATACACTTGAATTTTTCACGTGTATTTTGATAATACACGTTTATTTTCACGTGTATTTTGGAAGTACACTTGATATTCGTGATATTTCAAAATTTACATACCAATACTTACCTGTACTTTGAAAATCTTACGTGTATTTTCAAAATACATGTGATATTTTCTCTTGTTCTTTCAAAATACAATTGATATTTAATGTGTATTTTGAAAATACACGTCTTATATCACGTTTATTTTGAAAATACACGCTAAATATCAATTGTATTTTGAAAATACATGTCTTATATCATGTGAAAGGACACTTGTATTTTACAAAGTACACGTGTACTATGTTTTGTAAATATAACCAGTGTACTCTCAAAATACTCTTGTTATATCTTCTGTCAAGTACACGTATTAAATTCATTTTTTTTCTGTATGATCTCAGTATTGGGCATGTGAGAAATTTGAAATCATTTCTCCTGTTGAAGAATATAAAGAAAATACTCCAAAATTCCTGAAGTGGAAGTTGTCGTCTTTGAAACAATGGTTTGTGAAGAATGATATCGTAACAGCAACTTTGAAGCAGGCTACAAGTAAACCGGCTTTTAAGGACTGTCCTGTACAAAAGGAATCTCAGTTTGAAGGGCCAAGTCACTCTTTGAACATATCTACAGAAAGTCCTATACATGCTGATTCATCATCAAACAATGTTGCTGAAGATATTGATGACAATGAGTTTTCACATGGTTGGAATATTCCCCTTAAAAACATTGTGAGTCCAAAGAAAAAGAAGGGAAAAGATCAACCAAAGGTTAATTTGGAGGAACAAATTGTTGTTTAGAAAAGGGAGTTGTTGGAAAAAAATAACCAACTATCTAAAGCAGCTGTAGACATTAATGTTGCACTTGATAAGGTGACCTCTTTGGAGGTGGAGAGTGCCATTTTGAATGTACAGTTGTAGGTAGATCATGATTCACTTATTGAAGCCCATGAGGAAGTGAAGAACTTAAAGGTGGAGAATTCCAACCTTTTGAAGGAAAAAGAGTTATTAAATAAGTTGGAGGTAGAAAATGCCCAACTAGTTGAGTTAAACAATTCTTTAAAAGAAAAGCTTGATCAAGTCACAATGAGTGACTCAGATAGAATTAAAGAATTGGATGAATGAACACGAATTTTGGAACAAAAGAATGGATATCTGTCTCTGACTAATGAAGATCTAAAAAGAAAGTATGATGATACATTGCAACACTGGAAAGATGTTGACTTAGAAAAGATGACTTTGAGGCAGAATCTTGAGGAGTCAGAGTGGAAAAGAACTCAACAGGTACTTTTGAATGCAGAGTACACATAGTTTTCCTCTAATGTACACGCAGTTTTCCTAAAGTACACGTTCAAAGTACACGCAGTTTTCTCAAAGTACACGCAGGTTTCTCAAAGTACACGCAGTTTTCTCAAAGTACACGCAGTTTTCTCAAAGTACACGCAGTTTTATTTCATAATATTTTAATGCAGTTTTATTTGATATTAGATATAATGAAGACTACATGCATTATTTTATTAAAAATAATGCATTGTTTAAAATGTAACATTTTTTTGTATTACAGGAAAACAATAATAAAATCCTTAATGACGAAATTTCGGAGTTGAAGAAAATGCTTGAAGAATCAGAATTGAAAAAAGCTGACCAGGTATCTATAAAATACAATAGATATTTATTACACGCTACACTTTCTTAATTTTATTATAAATTTTAGCTATATTATAAATTTTATAAAGTACACGTATTTTATAATACACGCGTGTACTTTATAAAATACACGCACTTTTATATAATACACGCGTGTATTATATAAAATACACGTAAGTGAAAATCAATCATTTTTTCAAAAAATGCTAACAATCCAACATTCCTTGTTAAATATATCAGGAAAACATTAATAAACAACTCCTTGACGAAATTTCGAGTTTAAAGATTGAATTAGCCTCAAAGAAAGTTGAGGGCAGCCCCAAAATATCCAAAAGCAAAGGACCTCTTACTAGAGGTCAGATGAAAAGAAAAGCTGACGGTGAAACAGAAAAGCTACCAATGAAGAAACTAAAAGAGTCAAAGCTTAAAAAAGGCCCTACAACAATAGCTGAAAAAATGAAGGAAACTCGCGTCAAGCTTGAAGCAATCGAAGCATATAAATATCTCGATGAAGCTTCGAAGAAAAAGATTGAAGAGTTTATTAAATTTGCTGAGCCAGGGTAAAGTTTATTGTTCTATGATTTATCACTTCGCTAATTTATATTTTTTTTGGTGCAAAAGAATAAGGTTAATATTATTATACTATTGTTTTATTGATTATATAAAATGCAGGGAGTTTATTTTCAAAGGGATGGTTTCGTATGTCCCATGGGAATATTTACTTGAAGTCCTCAAAAATCAAGAAATTTCAAGCCAAGTATGTTGTCCAAATATTAGACATCCATTAAATTTCAACATTATTATTTCCTCACCATTTTATATTGTGTGAAACAGATAATACTTGCCTTTTGCGAAGTATTGAGATTAAAATTGTCAGAGGAAGGGCTCTCCTACTCACACACTTTTTCTGATTATTGTTGGGTAAGTACAAATCAAATGAAAGTTTTGATAAACAATATTTCAGTTTTTCTTATTAACACTTGTCTATAATTTTTATTCAGATAGAAGCTTGTAAAACAAACGGAGTCAATAAGAAGGGGGAATTATACAAGGATTTATTTGAATACTTAGGCAGTTGTAATAATTTGTTCATTGTACTTAGACATAGTATAGGACATTTCACATTATTTGTGATATACACTAAAGAAAATAAAGTGGTCCACATGGATCCCCTCCGACCGAATGACATGGAAAAGAACACAACATTCTTCGATGATGCAAAAAAATTGGTTAGTGCCTAAACTTAATTAGTAATGTTACTCGTGCTTATATTATACACTTGTACACGTGCATTATATAATGCGTGTACTTTGTATTAGTTGTACATAATTACATAGATTATCAAAGTACACACATCATATTTTAAAATACACGTGTAATGAACCAAAACAAGTTACGTGTACTTTAATATTATGCGTGTACTTTTAACTCATTAGGCAAAGTACACGCATCATATATAATAAAATACACGTGATATTTTAAAATAAAATATGCGTGTACTTTAATAGTATGCGTGTACTTTTAACACATTAGGCAAAGTACACCCATCATATTTTAAAATACACGTGATATGAAAAAATAAAATATGCGTGTACTTTTATATTATGGGTGTACTTTTCACTCTTTCATCTTCATATACTCTTTTATTTGTATACACTAAATATTTGTCTTCTTAACAGTTTTCTGTCTTCCAAAAATCACTGTCCGAATTGAAGACTGAAGCAGAAACAATGAAAAACAATGGTTACAAAATTCAGAGGAAATTTGAGGAAGGCACCCCAAATGAGTTTACAATGGATGATGATCCATTGACAGAGCAAGAAAGAAGGACTGTAGATTTCTTGTTGCAAAGTGATCTCAAATTTGAACTAATAAGAGATCACGAATGCCCTAAACAATATAATGGGTAAGAAAAACTTCATTTCTAAAAATTACTAATTTGTATCCTTTAAAAAAATTTCATCACATCATTCTAATTTTTATATTTGTTTTTATTGTAATTTCAGGGTTGACTGTGGGGTGTTCTGCATGTACTATATTGAGAAAATAAGCAGAAACAAAGAAATGCAAAAATTCTTTGAAGACCCTGACATGCTTAAACAAAGAGCATATGTACTTAGGGAAATTCTTCTGTCAAAATATTTCTTCCCCCGAAATGGGAAAAAACATCTATAAATTGTGATTCAAATTCAAAACATATATTTGTAATTTTGTTTTGTGTTATATTGGTTATTGTTTACAATATTTATTACACCAAAATGGTTTTTTCCAACTCAAACTTCAGCCTTGGAGAATTTTGGTGAAATATTTACAATATTGAGGAAATGAATAAATATGATTGGGCATCTGCTGTGCATGAGTTTCTGATACATTCACTTGACAAATCAGCAAGTTCAAAACCTAGCATAGTTACTGGATGTGTCATTTTGATATTTCAAAATTTACATAGCAATACTCACGTGTACTTTCAAAATACACGTGAATTTTTCACGTGTATTTTGAAAATACACGTGAAAATAAACGTGTATTTTCAAAATACACTTGAAAATAAACGTGTATTATAAAAATACACGTGAAAAATATCACGTGTATTTTGAAAGTACACTTGATATTCCTGATATTTCAAAATTTACATACAAATACTTACCTGTACTTTCAAAATATTACGTGTATTTTCAAAATACATGTGATATTTTGGTATGTAAATACATGTGTATTTACATACAAAAATGGTTTTTTCCCGCTGGCGCGGACCACAATCCACGTAAGGTTTAGACAAACAATGCATCTGATTGTTATGAAACAATGTAAAATTAGTTTTCACGAAAAATACAAGTCATAATTACTAAGTACAATTAATTATCCAAAGTACACGCATTTTCACTAAAGTACACGCAGTGGTTAATATAATAATTATTTATTATATTAATTGAAAACTACTTTGAAGAATTCATTAAGGACACAATAACCAAAATCAATTTATTAAGCTCAACTACTCACTTCCCAACTACTTCTGGTCAAGAAATAAATAACTTTCACTTTTTCCTATAAAAGAGTAATATTTGTTCCTTTCTTAACCATTACATCTAGGGTAAAGATTAAATAATGGCTATTCCAGCAGAAAACTTGCGAGAAACTCTTGAGAGAGATGAAAGAAATAAAAAAAAATAAGGCAAATTGAGGAAAATATTTCCTCATATGAAACTGCCTTTGAGCAGTTTCAAACATATGTGAGGGAAGGCTATTCTGGACTTCCACCCAATCCCATAGATTTATTTGATGTGGATGAGGACCCTCCTCAAACACATGAAGAACTCATTTATTTCTATACAAAGGAAGTTCCCCTGAAAATCGCAAAGCTGAAGGAGAAAAAGGCTCTTCATGAAGGCCTTGTAGCTGTCATAGAAGAAGAAATTTGACACTGGTCGAATTTCATTGACTCTCTCCCTGACACCCTGGATGCCTTTGACAAACATCCCTTCTAGAAGCCCTGTTTAGTTTTTTCAGTTTTCTTTATTTGAAAAATTGTACTTTATTTTTTTGTTTTTAATAAAAATTTTATTTCTTTCATGAATGTGTTCTGAGTTATTTCATAATCCAATATAGTAAAGTACACGTGAACCCTTATAAACATGATCACGTGTTTTGTTAAAAATTTTAACATTTATAACATTTCATCAAAAAAAATTATATAAATGCGTGTACTCTATATATTACACATGTACAATACAAAGTACACGTGTAATATATAAAGTACACGCCTATTGAAATAATGGTGTAATAATGCGTGTACTCAAGACATTATATAAATGCGTGCACTCTATATATTACATGTGTACTTTATAAAGTACATGCATTGTCTATAAAGTACAAGCAGATTGAAATCTCTATATACTCTAAAATGCAAAACAGGGCATTTATTATGCTTTGCAATTAGCCTATCCACGTGGCACATCATTTATTGGGTAATTATTACTCAACTATCTTAAAGGTGTCTCTATTTGTGAATCTGTCTCTTTGATTTCCAACGAATTCAGTTACGATTTTCAAGTATTTGACTTCCTCAAAAGTGACAACTCTTCATTTCCAACGTACTTCTCTCTCCCTCTTTTCATCCCTCTTTGTAATGAAAAATAAAGTGGAATGGTTCCACGTCTCACTACCCTATGGCCATTGATATAATCACAATAAACATTAAGAAGAATTTTATTACAATTAACATTGATGTTGGTCCAATTTATAATAGAAAATGTAGTTATTTAATCATCGAGCATTAGAAACATATGTACTACATAGTGCATTATATTGTTGTAATGGTTTTTCGAAATGATATTTTTTTAAATTATAATATTTTATATCACCACGTGTTGTAATTAAATAACTACAAGTTGTATTTTTAATTAAAACCTCGCTCTTCAATGCAAATGTAAATAAGAAGGATATTTTTGTTACAAATTTTTTAGATATATTTTTTCTTATGTTTCGTACATTGCGCCTCTCTCGCGCATCGCGCGGGCTTATAACTAGTACTTGTATAATAATGACGCTGGCGCGGACCATAATACCCATAGGAGTTTAAGAATATGAGTGACCCAAATATCTTTTATAAAGTACAAGCAGATTGTAATGTCAAAAACCATTTTCGAAATAGTACATGCATTTATATACGTCTACTTGATAAAATTACATGCAGAATACATAAAATACACGTATATTGAATTAGATTTTTGTCATATCAATATGCGTGTAGTTTTCTAAAACATGCATGTACAATTATATTTAAATGCGTGTACTTTAATTATCAATGCGTGTACTTCATAAAGTACACGCACATTTCATCAAGTACACGCACATTATATTTATATTATGCGTGTACTTCATGCATGTACATTAAGTAAAGTACACGCATGCTTTTATAAAGTACACGCATATTGAACTGACCATCCACAACTGCTAAATGGGACCAATTATGAATAAAAAAGTCAAATGGGATTAGGACAAACAAAACATTCACAAATGGGACTATTGCTAAAATACCTAAAATTTCTTTGGACATCAAAATGCGCGTGTACTGTACATAACATGCGTATACAAAGGCAAAGTACACGTGAACACAAGGAATAATGATCATGTATGTTTTATGAAAAATATGAGTACAACAACACACAAAAAAAACTGATATATGAGACTTAAAAATAAATTACATTCATTTATGTGAAACAAATGGTTTATTAATTAATTTATTCAATCAAATGGTTAAAATGAATGAATTCAACAATTTTAAAAATAGTCAAATGGGTTCCTTACAAGTAGACCTGTAATGACCCGTTTTACTACACCTCGAGCAAGTAACTTCCCTTACTGTGATCTCACTAGAAGACTTTATTCTCTTATTTCTTGGCCTGCCTGTCGGTCTCTTAGTCATTGGTGGAAGGATAGATGGATTTTCAGGAATAGGAATATTTAAGGAAATCAAATCAGGAAGAGGAACTATAGGTATCGAGTATGATTTTCTGTAGAAAGATACCTTACAGTACTCCTCAATATAATCATAAATACTGGTCCCTTTCCTCCGCACAACACAAACAGCATGAGAACATGGAAAACATCTAATCTGCCAACTCTTACAAGAACAAGTCCTTTCTCCTAAGTCAACTGTTGCTCGCACTTCTGAATGAACTTCAAATACATTTTGACTTGAGCGACTAATAGTCCAATGTCGGCTTTTATTCCAATTTTCATTCAGTAACTTTTGAAAAAAAGGACATAGCTCATTTGCCCAAGTGTCAGACTCAACAAGTTTGTTTGCATTGAAATTCATAATCTTCACTCTCAATTTATCAAGCATATTCATTACTGGTAAATGCCTTTCCTCCAATATCCATGAATTGAATGACTCCGCAACACTAGATGCCATGTCACCATACCGTTTACCAGGGAAATATGCACAGGACCAATTCTCGGGAGGCAAACTATCAATGAAATCGGCAATATCAGCTCCTCCTTCCTTCTTCAATGCTTCAATATTCTTGTGAAATACATCTACTGAGACAGCATATGCACAAGAAAAAAAATCTTTAACAATTTTCTTTCGAAATCCAGCACAATTCCCACGAATTTTCTTTTTTATATTCCCTTGTAAATGATGTATACAGTAGGAATGTGCAGACAACGGGAAGGCCCTCGAAACAGCTTCAAGTAATCCATTGTTTCGATCTGATATAAATGTTATGTTTCGATATTGCTCAACTACTGCACTATGCAAATTGACTAGAAACCACATCCAGTTATCTTCGGTTTCGGAATCAACAACAGCATATGCAACAGGAAAAAGTCCTGAAATTTAAAAAGTATATTAAAATTAAAATAAATAACATATCCATGTACAATACTTTGTATATTGATGCTGCTGGCGCAGACCCTAAAACACATGGGAAATATATTGTGTTTAATCTAAATTATTTGTAAATAACAAGACAAAGCATAAAAATGTACCGTACACATGATAAAATGCACGTTTACTCAACAATCTTTTGCTTGGCTTTATTATTAACAAGACTAACATCAACATACACGCATAAAAATGTAAAGTACAGGTGAACTAAACAAAAACATTCAAAGGTACTTTACATTTTTAACATTTACTTTGCTTTATTATTTCTAAATAACAACACCTATCATCAAAGTACACGCATAAAAATGAAAAGTACACGTGAAATAAAGAAAAACATTCACGTGTACTTGACATGTAAAATGCGTGTACTTTAGTTTGTATTCAACAAAACATCATCATCAAAGTACACGCATAAAAATGAAAAGTACACGTGAAATTAAGAAAAACATTCACGTGTACTTGACATGTAAAATGCATGTACTTTACTTATTACTACACATAAAGTCATCATTATCAAAGTACACGCATAAAAATGAAAAGTACACGTGACATTAACAAAAACATTCACGTGTACTTTACATGCACTATGCGTGTACTTTACTTAGTATTACACATAATAAGACATATCATGACAATACATTTAGAAAAATGAAAAGTACACGTGAACTAAAACAAAGACCTTCAAAGGTATTTATATTTTTATGCTTGTATTTTGATGTTATGGAATGGAACAAACAAAATTTCAATGCAATACACAAAATAAAATATTTAAAATTCATTTACCATTATTCCCATTCCTTGCAGTAGCTGATAGTATTGTTCCACGGTAACGGCTCTTCAAAAAGGCACCATCAAGAAATAAAACAGGTCTGCAGTATTGAAATCCATAATTACATCCTCTAAACATTACAAATATTCTCTTGAATTTTTTACTCTCATGTTCCACGTCAAGGATGCAATGCGACCCAGGATTATACTGCAATAGAAGGTCACGATAATTATTCATTAATGCATAAGAAACCTTTTCATCACCATGTATATCAACAACAGCCATCTCCTTCGCACGCCATGCATGTTGATAAGCTATATCATGACCATAATTCTTCATCATATCTCTAACTACATCAATTGGTCTTAATAGCGGGTTATCTCTAAGATCATCAGCTACCAATGTTGAAACCAACTTGGAGGCTATCATTTTGGCTGACGGACTACGAAAGACACCTCTACATGTATGCTCATTATTCATTGAACGTATGTAAAAGTATCCATTTATTGTAGATAATGAAGCATGAATTCTCCATATGCAATTCTCAGTAGTCTTTTTAGAGCATTCAGCTGTCACTCCAGTTTTATCATTCTTCAAATACACATACTTGAACCCAACCTCAACGGCATACTTTCGCAATTTATCCCGAAATTCCACTACACCTCCTTCAAAATACTGCTGCTCATGACTTATATAAGTCTTCCAATCATTCGAAAGATAGACTTTCGACTTACTTGACTCCACACCTCCAAGATAAAAGTCATTTTCAATGCAACTATTAAAATCATTTTTAGTGCCTGATGATAAAGACTCTAACCTCTGTGTATTTGTATCACCACTGTCAACCCTCTCAGACCTTGTATTACTGCAGTCAACCCCTTCAAAAATTCGATTAGAGCAGTCAACCCGTTCATCTCTTGTATTACATGGAAATGGTAATGAATCAATGACATATATCCAAATGAAATTAGCTTTCACGATCAATTGGGACCGCAACATACAACAAACATCGTTGTCACAAACCAACATGAACCGACATTCATCACCAAATGAATACCTCAATGAAAAACTCCCACTTCTCAAATTAGTAAACCTAATACACAACTCATTGCATATGAAATCTAATGAGTCTTCAAATATTTCAATACAAGCCATATTATCCAAATAACAACACCTTGCTATTACACTACTTACCATAATGTCCTGCAGTAAAACAGAGACGAAAAACATTTACTTCAAGGTCAACAATTCTAAAACTGTGTGCAATAATTTAATGCATGAAATATAAAAATATTTATTTATAATTAATATAAACTTACAGACACTTTTTAAAAACCTATACAGGAAGCAATAAACCAAAACATATTATCAAATATCAATCACGTGTACTTTGAAAACTGATATCGAACTGGTTATTTCCGCTGGTGCGGACCTATATCAATAAGTGATTCAATACCAAATGAAAATCAAGGACTCTTAAAATTAGAATGAAACATCAATAATATTCATTCAGCACATTCAACTAAGAATTACAAATATTGATAAATATAACTTATTTATGAAGAATCCAAACATAAATGCATAAAAAACACAAATTAAAAACATATACATATATAACGTATAAAAAGCTATTCAATCACATGAATGAATATTACAATGAGTCTCTTGAATTAAAACAAAGGACATATACTTATTGTAATCGATCGAAAATAGAAAAATCAACTGCTGATAAAGATAAACTTATAAATGATAGAGCCAAGTGATACAGGTAGAATCGAATAAGAACACTGTAATCGATTATAGTACAGACGATCAAAGCATAAGATTGATGTTATTTTCGATTTCGGAGAATAGTCGTTAGTTGCAGAGAAAACTCCAATAGCCGATTAGGTTTATGATTTTTTTAAATTGGGGGTATTTATATGTTGGACCTAATCGTTTAAAATTTAGTTCACCGGTTTTTTTGTCTAAAATTGTTAGTCCAAGGACTAGACCATAAAAACCTATATTTTATATTTGTCCCGGGACCCAGGTTAGGTGGAGTCCAAGTGCTCCATTAGCTTGTAAAATTCTAGATCCCATACTTGCCCTAAGACTTTTCAGTGCTTGTGGTGCAAGGTCTTGATTAGGTCAGAGGGTAAAAAAGGTTTATATCTTACAAATGAGGGGACGTCCTTAATAGTTAAGACGATACTCCGAAAATTGAGCTTAATGATGTCTTATGTTTCAAGAATTGCTCATTGGACAACTGCCTCCACAATAACTCAAACTAATTGGTGATCGTTCACTTTGCAAATATAGTTTACATTATCAATGAATCCACCATTAAGCTAAAAGAGGAAATATATTTGTAATTGGGTTAATCTGGAGATCTTAGAGAGTATTGTTGACAACAAAGACATGCTATGGGCCACAAACATTTTTTAGTCATGGTGGCTGAGGCTGGCATTATATTTCCTCCGAACCAATTTATTCTCATGTTGTTTGAGTTCTTCAAGTTGGTGCAATCCCAGTGTGCCCCAACGTCCGAGATAATAGTTAATGGAATCAATCACTTTAATGAAGTCTATGGCACTGATCTGGGCATCCCTAAAATTAGATATTATTATCAATGGGTGATGTCGGAAGAGAACATTTATTATTTGAAGGACAAAAAGCTTAGCAATCCCAAGTCTTGAATCTTCCAAATTCCAATAGAGGTTATTGAGACCATGACTTGTTGATAAAAAAAAAATAAGGAGCATTTATCGATCACTCGGGGACAACTACCTTATAATGCTCCTAGAGGTCCTAAAGTTCCCATGACGATAGGTCGGATGATTCTTTAAGTTTTCTTACCATTGTTTTTATTTGTGTTGTTCTATCGTCACTATGCTAAAAATAAAAAATTATCATGGTAGTTTTGTCACGGTCCACAATTGTGACATCTTTACCATCGGATGGTCTCGATCCAAAACTGTGACCCTAATGGTGGAAAAAATGGCGCCAAGTTGGCCACATAATGGGTCACGGCTGATAATAATGACCACTAACAAATAACCGTGAGCCATGAGTGTGATCACAAGAAGAAAAATCCTAGCCTAGACGAAGTCAATTTTGTTGACTTATCGATCAAACAAAGGTTTAGGAAACAAAATCATCCTGGACCAACGCATTACTTCTTGATTATCTGTCTAACGTCTCCTCCTTCATTAGTCATCCAATTGATATATCAACTTTGTAAGGACATTATTTCCATTGTCTGTAGTTTACATAGGATATGTCGTATACTGCTACAACCGTCGTGTGAATCTTACGATCGTTTGTTTAAGTCGACGGATCCATATGTCAAGTATCTTCAATATTTGTGCGACATGAGGTACAATTTCATATAAATGTTTTTAAGTTTCTTAAATTGATTTACATTTATACTGGGATAATTTTTGAAACTGTTTTAAACAAAATCAGACATTTTTTCTAAGTCAAAATAATTTTTCAAGACCTGTAGGCGAGCACTTTTAAAATAATTTTTGTCGTTTCTGTCATTCAAACGACAAGGTAATGTCGTTCAAAATACATTGACAAGTCGTTCAAATGACTGCTTTTAACGACATCACATGTCGTTTGAAGGGTCGCTCAAAGGGTAATTTCTTTACTGCTTCAAACGAACTCGTACTGTTTTGTATTTTTTACTGTCGTTTGTAAGGTCATTAGTAACGACATTATATGTCATTCAAATGACATGGTTATGTTGTTCGAATGACTTCTAACGAACTGCGCCACCTCAACTTTTTTGTTTAACTATAAATACCTGTTGTGGAGACCTATTTCATTAAGACTTTTGATACACGAAAACTTCTTTTCTGCAGAACTTTTAGTCTTCACATTTAGGGATTTTTCTGTGTTTGATTCACACAAAACATCCCAATTATTTTATGAATCTTTTGTAGAACCCAAATTACTTCTATTGAAGTTTGTTCTTATGGAGTGCCATCTCTACTATTGGATTGGTAGCACTTGATGGATTTTCTTGCTGATGACTGCGGTCACTTAAGGATACTTTAGGGTGTTCTTTGCTGGAGATAGAATTACGGTTCTTTTGGGTTCTTACGAGAGTCCATTATTGATTACTAGGTTGCGATCTATGTGGGATTGATGCGGTAGATTCATTGCAGATTTCTATAAGTGTATTGTAAGTTGCGATTTGTAAACATTTAGTGAAATACAAGGTTTTGCCCTTTCGGGGGATTTTTCTTGAAATTTGTTTCTCCTGCGATTGGTGATTATTTAATTTGAATGATTTAATCACATAGATGCGTGTTTAGGGATTAATAAAATTGGGATCTAAGACTAACTCTAATTAAAGAAGTTTTAATTGGAAATGTGTGAATCCTACAAGTAATCGATATCACGTATTTACAAATTGGTATTAGAGCTTTAGCTCAGGATTCTTTACCTCTTACACATTGGTATCAGAGCAGGTTTCACCAAAATACGCTGAGATCATTTTTTCGCAAATTTTTTTGTGATATCAATTTTTTTTTTAAAATTTGATTTTGAATTTTTTTGCAATTTTTCCGATAGAAAACTTATATATTCGATTGCCCGTATTTGATGGCGCAAATTATGCCTATTGGAAAGCCCACATGAAATCTGGTTTAAAAGCTATTGATGAGCGTGTCTGGATTATGTGTGAAAGAGGGTGAACTCCTGCCACTGTCACTGCCGATAATGTCACTTTTTCCAAACTTGTGTGTACCTGGACTGGGGACGATTTTAAATGGAGAAATCTTAACGCTTGTGGCCTGAGCGCTATTTATTGAGCCATTACCTCTGATGATTTTTGCCATATTATGACGTGCACCACATCTAAAGAGGCCTGGGATATTCTCCAATTGACACATGAGGGCCCAGTCATCAAAGCCTGTTCCGTGTCCTTCCTTGAATAAAAATGAATATTGTATAATCCTTTACCTTTTGGATTGATTCCCCACGAATCTTGGGCTTGCCACACTATGTTGAGATGACCTTTGAAATCTTATTCCGTGATGGGGTTACTTACTTTTGCAAGAATGATTCTCCCCAATAATCTGTTCTTATTTGTTTGTAGCGAGTTTTCAAAAATATTCGCTGAAATATTGACGTGAGGTGTATCATCATGGAATGATGGAATATGGAGATTTGTAAAATGAGGAGCTAAATTTTCAATAACTTTCGCATTGGAGTGTTGGGTTCTAGATGCACCCTTTTTAAGAATGTTGGCAAAAGAGACTCTAAAAATCATTAAGAATGTTCTCAAACGAATCTCTAGAATTAAGGTCCATGATCTTTCTTTGTCTATTCGCCTACCATATGCCTCTCATATAATGTGCTACGTGTTCAACCATATGGCACTAGTTCGGTCATATTCCCTTCAATTGCCGCCAAGGTGGGGGTGATCGATCAATCACGCCGATTAGTCATACCTCGTCTATAATCTTCATGACACGTGTCATCGACCAACACGCCTCTAGGCCATGCCTTGTCTGTTATTGGCCTTCCACGTGTCCATTTAATAAAGCGTTGTATTTTACACGTGTTTGTTTTGGGTAATGTGCGGGAAATAATAATCATTTTTAGCGTAGTGATTTTGCTTATATCTCTATCATAGGGCTATGCGTACATCATCATTACCAGGAGCAATGATAGCGCATGGGCGCATTGTGCTTCTTACAAAACGTTGGGATGACTGCTGAAATGATGTGGAGTAGCAACAGGTATAAGGCTTTCCAAGCCTTGTAAGTTGGCATTCTTGCCATTTTCTATGGTATTTTTCAATTCTTCTCCCTTTCTAATTTCCAACAAACTTTTTCTTCTGTTCTTCTTCATATATTTTTTCTTACCGTGCCTTAACGTGCAACGAAATACTAAGTCTCAGTAGCTAATAACTTTGAGCGATTCTGTAATCAATATGGAATTCTTAATAATGTGAATTTGAGGGTATATCCATATGAAGAATACATTTTTAATCCTCTATCTAGGGAGGTGGCCTTCTTTATAGTAGCCATACTATAAGGGGGAGTTCATTTTTCCCTTCACCCATTATTGGTAAGGGTGCTCCATTACTAAGAAATTCACCCTGTCTAAGCAAACGGTAGCTTCTACCGAATTGTGATAGGGAGAGTAGACATAAACATAATCTATGTGACTAATATGGGCCTTGAGGAGATTAGGTACACCTACAACTTGAGGGATTCCAAAATCACCGAGTTGTACCACTTTTAGGTTAAGCACAAGTCCCGTAATTTGGTCAACAATTTGTTCAAATCCTAACCTTGTGGTTTCGGGACATATATACGGTGAAAACTATGATGGGATTAGGGTTCCTACCACCAAGGGGGAACCTGGTAGTTTGACAAAATAACTTAAGTTATTCTTTACTGGCCTGATTTTCTATTGAAGATCACTTTGGAATAAAAAATTCTTTGATTACAATGTTAACCAAACAGACCCCCCCCCCCCCCCCCCCATGGAGTTGAACCCCACTATAGAGAAACCCATGTCTTACTCGGTTACAAATGTAGCGACTAATATTTTACCAACTTCACAGTCATCCGTGACATTCAGGTCATTGATTGCACCATAGTAAGTGATGATTCCATCTGAACTTCCACACTTGTCATTTGCCAAGCTGACATAAGGGTTTATGTAGAGGAATATTCCCCACACGTGATCTCAACAGACTCTAAATCCGAATAAAGGTAAGAGGAAGACATAGAGGAAAATGTGGAAGAAGAAGAAGAGGATGACGATGGAGGAGATCCTGGAATATTTTTAAATGACCTTGACCCACTGTTATCCTACGAGGCTAGTGTTTTTGGTCGTCCTTGGGAAGAGGTAGAGTACGAAGAGGATTCTCTTTTCAAGACTTATCATTCCCTAGTACCCTCTAAAAATTACAGGTCGATCTAGGAGATCGATTGACCTACTAACTCCCAGGGACAAACTGAAGAAGCAATCGACCACAAACATAAGGGTCGGTCAACCTATTGTCACCAAAAAGTAGTGGAATAGAAAAATTAATTACTCTGAGGGATAAAGAACCAGCGGAGTTGTAATGCCTATGGGCGGAGGCCAGATAGGACATGAAGAAGAAGACTGGAAAAAACTAGTTGGTGTTAACATAAAAACTCCGCCTTCTCCTTCTAACCGACCAATTATTATTAATGAGCCCTAACATAACCCTTCCTCCAAAAGAGATCCATAATTAGTGCTAGAAAATATCCTTCCATGAGAGGAAGGATCTTGTCACTAAGGACAATTCATCCCATGGGAGCATTATGGTTGCCTACTCCATTGCTCAGGCATCTATGCAGCCATCTGACATGTCGAAGCTTAGGGACTTCACTCAGGAGAGGCTCCATAGAGAAGGCCTGAGCCACACTGTGTTAGTAAGTCATGTATTTTGTATCCGTCCATTTTTTTAGTGCTAATTTTATTTATTTTCCCATTCTCTGCCTCTCTTAGGCCAGTTTTTCATACCACTCCTTGAGTGGGTTTCGATTAACCTACTTCAGATCGTACCACCTTTCATGGTAATTTTTATTGAATAATGATAAACAAATAGATTTTTTGAACAACTTAAATAATCAATGAGGCCAGTTTTTCATACCAATCCTTAAGTGGGTTTCGATTGACCTGCTTCAGATCGTACCACCTTTCATGGTAGTTTTTAATGAATAATGACTAAAAAAAGATATTTTGAATAACTTAAATAATCAATCACATGTAATTATACTATGCGTGCATAAGAAAAATAAAAGGCATTGATTTACTACCTAGTGATAAAACGTTCTAAGGTGTATGGAATTCCATGACCTTGGAACTATTTTCCCATCTTACTCTTTCAAATGGTTTGATAGATCACCTCTTTTCAAAGATACTCGGTAAGTTCTTTCTAGTTTGGTTTTAGCTTCCCATCTGATGGATTTTTTACACTAGGTATCTATTTTTGGAGGAATAAATAGCCGACCTAGATTTCTCTGACTTTGACCTTGATGCCATATTGTTTTGTCAATTCTTGTTAGCAAGCAACCGAATGTATTAGAGTCATTTTCGTTCTTTCTTTATCCAGGTCAAATGGATGGGCTATTCATTCGTCGTTATAGCCTTCCTCAAATGCCTCTAATCCGAATGTTGAAAGCCCAATATCTAAATAGATAACTTCCTCCATATTATACGCTAGGGAGCACAGAGTCTCTTTTGTTAGGTTTCCGGGGGTTGTTTCTTACGTCTAGAGAATAAATGAGAGCTCGCCCACCCATAATCCTTTGGCATTCTCTAATCGTAACTTGATACCCGACAGAAGGGCTTGGTTGGTTATTTCTACTTGTCCCTCAAATTGGGGGAAGACAACTAATGCATAGTGGATTTTGATTCTGTATTCGACACTAGAAATCACAAACAGAATCATTGTCAAATTGATTTATGTTTTCTGTGACTATTGCTCTTGAGATACCAAAACTTGTAATGAGATTTTTCCAAATGAACATTCTTCCATCTATTTATCTTAAGTGGGTGAGTGGTTCAGCCTCTACCCACTTTGTAAAGTTTTCGAACATCATTATTGGGTACCTGCGATTTCCTGGTATGGCATGTACTAGTCCCACTATATCTATGACCCACTAGGTGAAAGGCAATAGACTTATGAGGGGATTCAAATCTCCCACAGACTTCTTGATCATTGGTGAGAACATCAGGCATTTGGGTCACTTTTTGGCAAACTTTGTAATATCCTTACACATGAATGGACACTAATACCCATTAGTGATTTCTCTATATGAAATAGATATTCCCCCCTGTGTGTGCTCCATGTCTCCCTTCATGCATCTTATTTAAGATTCCTTCCAGTTGATATAGGTGAACGCACTCTAATTGTGGGTTGATGAATGATCGCCGATATATCTTCCCGTTGAAGTTGAGGCAAAATATTGCCAGTCTAATTTTCAACTTGTGCGCTTCCTTATCATCTAGGATAGCCCGTCGATATTTAAATAGGAGATGATGGATTCCATTCAGGATGGAGATAATTATACCAGGAAGATGCCCAAATCCTTCTCTGCATCTTCAATGCTTGGTCGATCTATATATTCCACTTTGGTTGTTCTTTTCAGATCGTTACGTATGGAGGAAGCCAGAGTGACACGTGCATTTGTTTGATCATTGCGTTCTTTGGAAGCTGCTCAACTGAGGTTGACTTGAATCGTTGGATAAGACTTCTTACCTTTCCTTTGTAAGCTATCATTATGGAATACTTCATTTCCTAATACCCTTTTATATGGTTAGCGATCAATCGGGATTCACAATACATAAGAATGTGTTGGGAGCCCAAGTCTATTTCCTTACAGCCTTGTATTCTTCTTTATTATTTGAGCCTTTGAAATCCAGTCTGGTAGCCCGCTCAATTAGATTACCTTATGGTGTCATCAACACTATTCTCATGCTGGTGCCTTTTTCATTTAATTCCCCATCCATAAAGAGCTTTCGAACCCGTTTGTCTTCGGCAATGTCGAGTGACTCCAAAGCTGGATATTACTATTATCTCTTTCCTCTAGGGGTTATTGAAAACTCTGTCACAAAATTAACTAAAACCTGGACCTTGATCGCCATTATAAGTTCATTTTTATTTCAAACTGGGATAGCCCATGGGACTATTTTCTTTTTCTTTTTAGAAAGGATATCTTTCTTAAGAGCATCCCTTAGGGGTATATTCTTAGGACGATTATCATATGAGCATCAAAGTAGTTTCTCATCTTCCTTACAACAATCACCAAGTCCAAAAGCATCTTCTCTATGGGCATGTAATGGATTTTTTCTTTAAGAAAGATGTGGTTCATGTTGTAGATTTATCTCTTCTCGCCATCATGTAGACAGGTCAACAATGCACTATTTGTGTTCCCTGAGACAACCAAGTAGAGGTACATATCTTCTCTATTATTAGGAGTTTACAGAAAGAAAATGGACCCCAAGTTCTATTGAATTCCTTCAAAATCTTGATCATATTCTTCTGTCCAGAAAGTGGGGCTTCATTTCTTCAAGTCTTAGAAGAACGAATGACACTTATTAAAGTATCTTGAAATGAAGTGATTTAGGGACGCTAACATTCCAATATGGACTTGGATGTACCTGATAGTGGTTGTTGTTTTGATGTCTTATAGATTTTTGATCTAATCTAGGTTCAACTATATGCCACTTGAGTCACAAAGTAACCTAGAAACTTGCCAGAACTCACACGAAATACAGGTGGCGATGAGCTTAGATATGTACTATCTGAGAGTGTTGAAGGTCTTTGCAAGGTCCCTGATGTGATCGAATAGGTGCTTAATTTTAATGAGCATATCGTTAATATATACCTCCATGATGGAATCGATCTCTTTCTTTAACATGTTGGTGACCAGCCTCGGATAAATTTCACACGCATTATTTAAATCAAAGGGCATTACCTTGTAATTGTAAAGTCCCAAGGTTATGATCAAAGAGGTATTCTTTCGTTTTGGCTTGAACATAGATATTTTATGGTAGTTAGAGTCTTGGGAAATAGTCCTTGGGTAAGTGTTTGTTGAGATCGATGAAATCCATACAAAACATCCACTTGTCACTTTTCTTCCAGACGAGAATAGTGTTGGAGATTCGATCATATAAATACAGTTCTATGATTGATCCGACCTGGTGAAAATTATTTACTTCAGTTATTACATCTTTCACTCCTCTGGGACTAACTTCCTAGGCTTCTGTTTGACTGACTTTGTACTGAGATCCACGTGCAACCAATGGCAAATAATCTCTAGGTCTATTCCTAAGAGATTATAGGGCTTCCGTATGAAGATGTCTTCATTACTTTTGAGGAAGTGATAAAGATGCTCTACTTCATATCTGGTTTCTCCGATCTATTAAAGAAAGTCTTCTCCAACTTTAATAAATCTAGAGGAACATAGATGATTTCTTCTATCACGAGTTGGACATGAGCAATCCGATTTTCTTTAACTCATATCTGAATGCGCTTTGGTTGCTATTTGGGTTTATCCTCTTTTGAATTATCCTCGTCCATATTATTCTTGAACTGGTACTCCTTTACATTGATGGTGAAAATAAAACCGCTTCGTGCCGCTTCTTAATCTTCTCTGATCTATATCACTCCCTATTCAAGCACGAATTTGACCATCTGATGAAAGGAAGAGCAGACAATCATCATATCATATAGCCATACTCTTCCCAATATGACAATGTAGGGTGACTCTTATTGGATTACATAAAACTCTACTTCCTTTTTGGCTAGAGTGATCTTCACCGACAACTTAATTTTTCCCAAGGCGGTCTTTACATCTCTGTTAAATCCGATCAATGGGTCGATGTTGATCTCAGGATCCTTGATGAGAAAATTGAGCTTTTATAACACTATCAGGAATAAGATTTTTGAAGAGCTTCCTTGATCTATAAACACTCTTCTCATGTCAAAGTTCATAATTTGTAAGGTGAGCATCAAGGCATCTTTGTCAGTGAAATTGACGTCGACCAGGTCATCGCCACTAAAGATAATGGTACCATTAGTGTCGTGCCCCGACTTAATTAACTTAAAACCATCCTTTTATTTAGAGATAATTTCCCTTAAATAATACTTTACTTTAATGTCTCTCTGAAAATAACACCATAATTGTTTTTTTCAAAAGCATGTTTGGATGAAAACGTAACTACCTTAGCATGTAATTTACAAGTACTAAACAACTTTACATACAAAGTTCTTTAGTTTAACATTTACCCCAAAAACCTTGTTGATATTCAACCCATATTAGATATTCGTCACTCCCCCGTTTAAGGTCCTAATTTGGCAGTGAACTCCAAACGATAGGCATACCTGAAACATAACATTATAGGAGTGTAAGCAATACAATCTTAGTGAATGACCATATACCACACATATAACCAATTTGAATAATCATTTTTATTTTCTAATGTTATGACCCAACAGGAATTGTGTAACTCTCGCAAGCCTGGACCCGCTAGTCCAATTAACTCCCAGTTAATGGGGATACGCCATCCCATAATTAGGCCCGAGTACAAAAACCTTTAAGTTGGATCAATGGGGCCGCTGCATACCGTAGGACCCACCATATTCCATAATATTAGATAACATCATTTAACATTTTTAATCATACCCATATGTTTCATAACACCACATCATTCCATAAGCATCACCACACATGTATTTAACTACACAATTCCATATGAAGATATAATCATTTATATTTCACAATACATGTCACTCACCTTGAATTTGGTACTAAGATTAATACCAAAACTATTTCCTTAGTATGGTAGTGTTAGCTGCTTCCCACCTAACAATTCAACATCATTAGTATTTGAATACACCAAATCACATTAAACGCAATAACACAACAAATCAGTTGGTGAATCTGATATAACTGAAAAATCATTAAATATGGTA